>JAJKFI010000034.1:7172876-7199029 GCA_029204185.1 Lerista edwardsae
GGGTCTCCAAGCCCCCAACTCTGCTATTATTTCCACAAATTCACAACTTCCAAATATATGGAAAGGTTCTTCTCTCCTACCTCATAATTGTCTGGAAACACTTGTCTTCTGTCAAGGATTATAAACATAAAATGACAACAATTCTGATACATTATGCTGCTTTCCTTTATGTTGTTTCATGGAGCTCCAGGTTAAATACAAGACGTGCATCTGGGTCTCTATTTCTGCCAGAGTGTGTTTGCTACTGTAATGCTGCTACTGTTAATAAAATTCTATCCCCCTGTTTTCCTTAATTCCAGGACCGTATAATTGATGCTGGCCCCAAAGGAAACTACTCTCGTTTTATGAACCACAGCTGTCAGCCAAATTGTGAGACTCTGAAATGGACTGTGCATGGCGACACACGTGTAGGACTTTTTGCTGTGTGTGATATTCCTGCAGGTACATACTGCATGTTAAAATGGCAATATTCTTTCTACAGCTCTAATCTTTATGTACAGTATTTGTTGCATTTGAAATTTGGTTGAGTGATTCATGATTCTTCTATCTCTGCTTCTGTTATGGGACATACTCATACAAAAGAATATGTCTCCCAATTATTCAATACATTTCTTTTCTGCTTGAGAAAGATTTTTGGTCTTCAAGAAATGGCTATGATGCCCCTTACAGGTGGCTGCTGGAATTAAAAATGCATTGTGGGGTACGTTTTTAATGGTTGATGTAAAATTGTCCTTGTCTTGTGAAGAAACTTGCTTCTCTTTTGTAGATAATTGTCTCCTAAGCACTCTAGGGCTTCCTCTTTTTGATAGCTCTGCGCAAGTCTTAAACTGCCAAGTTGTTGGGGAAGTCTCACTGCACAGTGCCTCTGTGTGTGCCTCAAATTTTGGTTTGGAACCTTTAGTTTTATCTTCCTTAATTTTTTTATATCTTGTGCTCCTTGGAAGTTACAACAAAAATCAATTTCATTTAAAATCAGTAGCTGTTTCTCACACGTAGAGAGAATATTATTTCTTATGTTGATGATTACCTTAGATTTGTCTCACACTCTTCAATCTGAGTCTCCAAAGCGCTCAGATCTTATAATTTAATGGAACTCAGAAGAAAAGATGAAGGTTAAGGAATGAAATAGGTGACAAACCCCTTTTTCAAGGAGAGCAAACATCAGCGCGCGCACGCACGCACGCACGCACACACACACACACACACACACACAAATTCACTTGATTCTCTCACAGCAATTGATTCTACATAACCAATGTGGTGGGGATGGCTCTCTTATGTGAAAAATACACTAATTTTTTAAAATGCTTTTGTGACAGAGCGACAATACATCTCTCTTGTTTTCCCCTATTCAGAAACAGAACTAACTTTTAATTATAATCTTGACTGCCTGGGCAATGAAAAGACGGTGTGTAAATGTGGTGCTCCAAACTGTAGTGGCTTTCTTGGGGACAGACCAAAGGTATGTAGAAGTACATGAAGAGTTAAATGTATTCATTTATGTGCTTTATGCATTTCTGTCCTATCCATTATCTAAGAGTTGACAACACACACGTAACAGATAAGAACAACTGAAACAGCTGCCTCTGATTTAAGATACATTTAGCACAATAGTCAAGTTTTATAAGAAGTGGATAAACCAGGGGATACCCTCAGCTCCAGCAGGGGCTGGTTCTTGCCTGAAAGGACTACTGAGTGGAAGGAAGATGCCTAGGCCAGGAGAGCTCTATTATTATTAAATATATTTATATGCTGCTTTTCAACGAAAAGCAGTTTTCCAAGCAAAGTAAATCAATAAATGGTTCCCTGTCCTCAAATAGTTTACAGGTAGGCCTCAAAGACCTCTACAGGTACAAATGCCTTCTTTGCCCTTCTTGGATGTAATTAGTGGAGGAGACTCCCAGACTAGGTACCACATTGTTCGTCAAGGCTATGGATTTGTTCAAGTGATGTGGGTGGGTGGAGGAGCAGAAACCATCGGTGATGGGCAAACCCCACTATCCTAGTCACAGCACTCACCATCCATTCACAGCACTCACCAATATGTGCAGTCATACATATTGGAGTTCTGCACACGCACAGAATCAACCTTGGAAGCTTCTAGAAATTGCATTTTAGTGGTGAAACTCCAGGTACAGCTGTATACTTATGAATACAAGTAGAACACTTCATCTTTGATCATTTCTAACTTCCACTGAAGCATCATCACGAATAACTCTTTCCTTTGTCTCTCTCCAGAGGGACCAGAAACTTCTACTTATGTTTATCCTTTATTGTATGTATATTGTTGATTTTCCAAAACCTATTAAAAAGACATAGTTAGTAGTTTAGAGCACAATCTTAACCTGGAGTTAGGCCGGCACAGTTAGGCCAGCAAAGTTTGGCCAGCACAAGGGCACCATAAAGTACAATTACAAACCATCATTAGGCATACATAAAACAACCAATGCACAACAATATCATAAAAAACAATAAGCCCAAGGAATCATTCCAATATAGAAAGAGGGAAAGGAAAGGAAAAAATAGCAACAGATGGCCAATCTCCCCACAGTCACAGCTCCCCAATGTCAGACAGCAAGTGCCTAGAGAGTTTCAAGATGGTCAAACTTAGGAACTGCGCAATTGGGAGAGTTATGTGCTCATTATCACCCTCCAACAAAAATTGAATGACAATGTCCTCTGGATACCCTGGGACAAGGTATTGTTGTCTTAGCTCCTGGTACCTGGTGCAACATAATGTGTACCTCGCCCGAGTTGCAATTACATAGGCGATCTGCCCTGGGAATGCTTCTAAACTTACCAAATAGGTCATTCGATGGCATCACATTGCAACGTGCCAATGGGAAAGCCTTCCACTCATTTGGTCACTCCAGAAGGGTCAGGTACTTTGGCTGTTGTCTGAAGATGCCTTTAAGCTGGGAATTTAAAGGGGAGCATGTTTTTTGTGCTACACCCAAAATCTCTTGCCTTTCTATGTCATATAGCCTAGTTGTTAGTAGCCTGTTGGTAGCCACTAAAGAGGGTGCCAGTTGTAGGTCAGCCTCAAGACCCATCTGTTGGATTTTCTTGTAAAATAAGGCTAGGCAGGGAGATAACATCAGATCAGTTGATGTTAATCAGGGGTTGGATCAGCCACCAACTCCTTTAGCAGTGGATCTTGTTTGGCCATATAAGACTTCGGTCCAGTATTTTAAGAATCTGGACCACGCACGTAACTCCAGTCTGTATCGGCCTATCTCTAAGCAAAGCGCTGCGTATGGAACACAATGCGGTACACGAAGAGTTTTGTATAAGAATCTTTTCAATCATATCATTCAATGCTGGCATCCACATGAGTATGCCATACAAAACTTGGGGAATGACTTTGGCTTTAAAAGCTTGAAGAGCGGCCGGAATAAACAGATTGCCCCAGGAGAAAAAAAAAAAGCGAATTATAGAGGAATTGATTACAGCAGAGTGGTGAGGGGACCAAGAATGCCTATAGTAGAACCGAAGGCCAAGATACTGAAATTCCTTGACAATGGAAAGTATTGACTTCCCATTGAAATATCATGACCGGGTTCCATTAGTTCCCAAATATTACTTAGATTTTTCATAGTTTATTTGCAGGGCATTTGTGGTCAGATATTCAATACAAGCCTTAACCAGTCTTCGTAATCCTATTTTAGAACGTGAGATTAGGGCTGTATTGTCTACATATAAAAGCAAAGGTTTTTCCACTGAGCCCAATTTGGGGCGGTGCATGCCATAATTAGATAGAAAGGGAACCAGATCATCAATAAACAGATAAAACAAAGTGGGTGCAGTTCACAACCCTGCTTGACCCCTCTATTAATCAGAATTGGAGCCAAAAGGTTACCACATGGGGTTAATTTTATTTGGTTAAGTGGAGGGCATGAATTAATTCAAGTAGTCTTTTATCAATTCCCATCTTCTCAAGTTTTCCCCAAAGCCTATCTCTGTCAACAGAGTCAAAGGCAGACTTTCGATCAAGAAATGTCACAAATAGTCGAGATTTATTTTGAATCACCTGTTCAGAAATTAAATGGGATAATACCACATAGTGATCAATTGTGGACTTACTTGGTCTAAAGCCCACTTGCTCCGGGCCTAAATTATTGACAAATATCCAAGAGGAAAGTTTCCTAAGTAGGTGGGTTGCATACCTTTTTCCAGCAACATCCAGAAGACTTATTGGCCTATAGTTAGATCGATGTTTCTTTTCTCCCTTTTTAAAGATTGGGACCAGTATTGATCTGGTCCAGTCTTCTGGGAATATTCCATATTTGTCAATATGGAATTTGATGGTGGCCCTGGTGCCACTTAACCCATGAGAACTGGAAGTCTTTGCTGACCTAACTGTGCTGGCCTAACTCCAGGTTAGGAATGCGCCCTTACTTACCCTACCATGTTGTGTGGCAAGCAGGATTACTTTTAAAAACTGTTGTCACTGTGTCAGCAATCCAGATCAAGCAGAACTTGACATGGCCTGTTCTCTTTCAGAACCTAGTTTTAGGGGTGAAAGGGCT
This sequence comes from Lerista edwardsae, assembly GCA_029204185.1. Classification (NCBI taxonomy): domain Eukaryota; kingdom Metazoa; phylum Chordata; class Lepidosauria; order Squamata; family Scincidae; genus Lerista; species Lerista edwardsae. The sequence continues at coordinate 7,177,406 of JAJKFI010000034.1, forward strand.
CTGCAAATGTTGAATGTTAAGCAAGTCCATCCTTCTGTGTTAACTGGACTGCATGATTCTGCCAGACAGCAGGCTGTGAGGCTATTAGTGGGCCCCACAAGGGAAAAATAGTTCTGCTCTGCAATCTAGTTCAGTGGGTAATTTAGGCTACCTCTTTGGCCTACCAGTGGGACAAAAAAGAGCTACCAGCTTCTTTGCGGACACATTCCACCTGAGAGATTTCGTCTTCCATCACCAGCCTGAGAGGTGTTCTGTTCCCAGAGCTCTGAAGAGCAATAGCATGTTCTACACCATTGATCTTCATCTATCACTGTGCTTTGTACATGAAATCTGTAGTTGATATCTTATTTGGGCACACTGTTCTGCAGAACATTTTCTCCTGATATGCAGCACATACCTCTAGGTAAGGGAAAAGTTAGTCTTCGCTACTTGTGACTGCGAGACACTATGAAAAGACAGGTTGCTTGTAAGGCTTGTATACCTGTAACTATAGTTCTTTGAGTGGTAATCTATGCAGACACCCAACCATCTCCTCCGCAGATCTTGTTCCAACTATCAAGACCCTGTTCAAATGCTGCAATTTAAACACAAGGTGATCCTCACAGGAGCTGAAGGATTGGGCATTCTACCCCCACTCAAGGTCTGTGCGTGGGGCTTCTCTACTTGAGCTCAGGGCAGAATGTTCAACAAAATTCTGGAAGGTCAGTTCTGTGCTTGTGCAGACGCTCACAGCGTCTGTCTGCACAAAAATCTCTTGAAGAACTTGGTTACAGGTAATCCACCTGTCCTATCCACTAGCCAGTTTTCATTCAGTCCCAAACCCTGGTTAGAAACAGAAGATAATTGAGAAAACTGGCTGCACTGTTAGAGGGGCTCCATACTTAACCCATGAGAACTGAAAGTCTGTGCCTTGAGAATAATGCCATATAAAGTTGATATTCTATGCTTCGCCAGATGCTAAGGCTCATCTTTTATTCATCTTTGGACCCTGTTCCTGCAAATGTAACAATAAAGACTGATATCTGTGGTTTCCCTTGATATGAGATAATTGATTGTCTGTGGATTTGGAAAGGTGACATTTTGCAATATGCATGTTTTTAGAACTCATCCTCTAATGCTTCAGAGGAGAAAGGGAAGAAAATCAAGAGGAGGAGACGACGTAAAACCAAGAATGAAGCAAGGAAAAAGTCTGAGGATTATTGCTTCCGTTGTAATGATGGAGGTCAGCTGGTGTTGTGTGACAGAAAATCTTGCACCAAAGCATACCATCTCTCTTGTCTTGATTTGGTAAAACGCCCTTTTGGTGAGTAAAAATGACAAGTTGGTAGGTCATCGGTTTCTTACGATTTTTAGGTCTTGTCTAAATATTCATTAAACATTTAAAATGTGATGTACCTTTTCCTCAAGATGATTCGATAGGGAAAACATTGAAAACAAAGAGAGACAGAAAGATACAAAAGGAGAAGGAAAACTGGAAAAAGAGAGACAGAAAAAAAGGGGTAAAGAATGGAGAGACAAAGAAAAAAGCAAGGGACAGATTGAAGAGAGAGGAAAAAAAATTAGAGGACAATATGAACAGAAAAGCTTATACAGAAAGGTAGGGCTCACACCAGCTTTGTCCTGTATGTCCAATTAATAAAAGCCAAGAAAATCATTCATTTTAGGAGTTAGCTAGATGCGGCAACATTTGCTGTGGGGCCCCTTATTACAACCATGACTACTACTATTTATTTCATATTATATCCTACCTTTCAATCATAGACTGCTTATAAACTTTTAAAAGAACAATGAAGCAATGTAAAAGCTACAAAAAAATAAAGCACAGAAGGAATATAAACAAAAAGGATTAGGATTAGTCTTGCTATAACAGCACAAACCCTCTGGAATGGAATGGTCTTTATTTAAAAGTGAGTAAAAAGGCAGCCAGTATAATCTCTGTAAGAGTACTCCAAAGGAATACTGTCCTTGAAAAGGCCACGCTCCTGGCTGTCACCTGATAGCAGCAGACCCACAAACAGCACCTCGATTGTCTATCTGAAAAGCCAGACAGGTTCATGCTGGTGGAAATGATTCTTAAGATAACCTGGCCCTAGGTTGTTTAGGGTTCAGTACACATTTTAGAGTGCAATCCAGTAGCGTCCCTATGGGGGTGGTGGTGGTGGAGCTCCTCTAAGTTTTGCAAGGAGCCTTACCCTCCCATGTAAGTCACTCCTCTCCCTTGCTGCTGTAGCCAGTAAGCAATGCCAAGATGTTGCTTTTCCTTGTGAGGATTGGCTAAAACAGGGAGGGAGAGGAGCAATTTAAATGGCAAGGTAAGGCTTCTTGCAAAACTTAAGAGCTCTGCCCCCACCCAGGGACGCTACTGGTGCAATCCTAACCTTGAGTTAGGCTGGCACAGTTAGGCCAGCAACGTTTGCCTGGCACAAGGGATGCTGTAAAATATGTTTGGACCACTCTTGGAGTCAGAGAGGCCAGCACTCACTCAGAGTCGTCCAAGTGCTCTTTATGGTGGCCCTTCTGGCCAAACTGTGCTGGCCTAACTCCAGGTTAGGATTGTTCTCTTATTGTAGTATCTTAAGGACTGGAGGCTGCTGTTACTTTCTATGCTACTTTTCCCCTAAAAGACCAGATAGTGTCTGCTCACACGTTTGTGAAATAATGTAAATGGGTCTAAGATGGCTTCTTCAGAGACTGTCCTCAAACCTTAACATAAGTTCGAGATTTGATACCAGAATTTAGCAACCCTGACCTGTTAAATTCTGGTACCAAATTTTAAGGTCTGAAGTGGCTAGCTTATATCCACTTTACAGTGCTTCATTTCTAGGGAATATCATTAAATATATTGTTTATCCTTTAATATAGCCCATTCTCAGTCCCATGATTGGTCATTCATTGGTATATTTTTCTTTTTTTTCATAGTTTTCACAAATAATTATTTAAGACATTTATGTGCATAGGTACTTAATAGGAGCTGTCATCATCACTGGCATAGCAAAGGGGGTGCCAGGGTTTCATGGCCCTTGAAACCTGAGGGGGTATCTAGTCAAGGGCAACTTAAAAAGTAGTTGTGCCCCCACCAGGCCTCCAGAAGGCTCTCTGAGGTCTGATGGGAGTGTAATGATGTCATATGGGGTGGTGTTAAAAATGTTTGTGCCCTCAGATGCCTTAGCTATGCCACTGATCAGTCAAGGACAGATAACCAGGTCTCCCCTAAGCTGTGGCATATCGGTCAACATTTTTGTACCTTGCAAAACAATGGAGAGAGACTTTCTCACAGTAGACCTGCCACTTGTTATTGGCTGAGAAAGGACATTCACCAGGTTTAGTATTCCATTGGTATAAGCCAGGGCTTTTCAAACTGGGGCATGATGCCGCCCCAGCCTGAAGAGCCCGGCTTCTTTCCCCTTAAGGGTGGGGGAATGGCAGTGACACAATAGCTACAATTGCATTGCTTCTGGTCACTTAATGGGGCTGGGGGACTTACCACTTTTTGCCCCAGCGTCTGGGAGGGTTGGGAAGCCCTATGGACCCTTCTGCAGGGCTCCCCGTGAGTTAGAAATGTTTTAAAAAACAGACTGCCGACTCACTTCCAGGTTGTGAAACTGGAAGTGGGTTGCAATTGGTTTTTTTTGTGTGTGTGTTTTTTAAATATTCCTAAAGCACAGGAACCCTTGCAGATGCTGGGGCAGGCAGTGGCAAGTTTCCCCTGTCCCATTATGTGGCCAGAAGCGACACACTCATAGTGATCATGTTGCCACCATTCCCCAGCCCCCACAGAGTTTGAGAACCACTGGTATAGGCGTTTGACTTGAATCGAGGACAAGTATACCTGAAATGCTGTTTCTTAGCAAGATATATCATTAGCCTCAGATGTTAATATGTATACCATATCTAATAACAAGGCTCAGTGATCGCATATTCCCTCAGCACCATGAAAACACTTATTTTGCAGTTGCTTTTGTTGTTTGATGTGATGCTTAGTGGGTTAATGTAGATGGAGAAGTCAATTAACGTTTTTCTTTCGAAGTCCTGCCTGCAGTTGTAGGCCTCAATGGCTTCTATATCATAGTTTATCAAGCATGAAAGGAACCCAGTTAACGTTTCTCTGGTCTTTCCCAAGCCATTAAAATGAAATACTTTTGTTCAAACTGGCAATGCTGATGATATTATTTAAACAAGATAGTTTGTGTAGTACAAATATTTCTAAATTTACTTCGTCTCCTTTTGTTTTCATGGCAGGAAAATGGGAATGTCCTTGGCATCACTGTGATGTTTGCGGGAAGCCTTCCATTTCCTTTTGTCACTTCTGCCCAAATTCGTTTTGCAAAGATCATCAAGATGAGACACTGCTTAGTTCTAACTTAAATGGACAATTGGTCTGCTCAGACCATATTGGTGAGAAAATTGCTGAAAAGAAGGCAAAGAGGCCCCCTAGAAAACTGACCGCAGTGAAGTGTAAAAGGAGACAAAGGAACAAATGGAAGAGGACAGAATGTAAATAGCAACGGACTGCAGTTCCGGCTGCCAACACTGTCTTGTAGATAAGTTGTGAATAGGGTCAGGGAAGGACATGTATGTTTGTCATATTCTGCAAGAATGGGGTTTGATTTTTAATCCACTGAGCCAACTGCAGCAGGGTGTGCTGTTGCATCTGCACTGATCATGAACTGTGGCACGCCACGTTCAGACACTTTCAGGATAAACCAGGTTTACTCTTCAGCAATAATGATGACACTTGAACTGTTGGAAAGAAACAGTTCTTTCCAGTATTTTTCTAGTTGGAGGTATGTCGATTTCCAACCAATTAAGATTATATGATGCATAGCTTTTGAAGTAATAGCAACCACTCAACAAATGTTTAAAATAATGTTTCAGAAAGTCATGATTTAGATTATAAAGTGAAACGTTGTGGCCTGCCTTGTCTGCTTGGTAAACAAGGCATGTGGATAGCGTACAGTTCAGAAGCACAGAGCTCAGTCTAACTGCACATTTTCCGCTTGTTTTTTTTTATATGATGGGTATCCAGTTTGCTCTGTTTTCTTTTAAACATTGAAATAGCACTGTACCAAGAAACAAGAGTGAGGAAACAAGGTGGGTTATTATGTGCTAACCGTGGGAAGGTCTGCCTGAAAGAGCTGACACCATTTTGTTTAAAACAGGTAAAAAAATACATGACCTAAATTCACATTTAAATTGATACTGAAATCTATTCCCAATTTTTAGATTGTATTTGCATAATAAAAGTATTTCAAATCAAACTAAAATAAATTCATTGATGTTTCTTTAACACTCTTGTTAAATGTCTTTCAGAGGTAAATCTGTATCATGTCAAAGTGGTGCAGGAAAACAAGAAATTAATCCAGCGGCCTCTAAAATAGTATACCATGCAATGCAGCTTTGCACGACGGGGGCCTTGCATAAATCTCTGATAGTACTGAATACCCTCTACCAAGGATGATAGTATGCCACATTTTAAGTCATCCCACAGAGTAGCTGCAGAAAAGGACTTCTTTGAGATTAATGTAAAAGTTTTCAATGTTGCATTCTTTTTATCTGGACTCCACACTTCTGCTATTGCATATACTTTTTTGAACAATATTGATTGTTCACCAACTTGTGCACTGCGGTTCTGCATATAAGACTTTACATTTGTTTCTATTAACTTCATCTTGTTGGTACAGGTCCAGAGTGTGAGATTGTCAAAATCATTTACAATCCTGATTCCGTCTTCCAGCATGTGTGCAAGGAAACACAGCCTTGATTGCCTGATCAGGCAATCAAAGCTGCCTCCCCCTGCATGCCCGTGTCTGTTTATTGTGCAAAAGATCAGGTTTCCACAGTAAACAGACATGTGTAGGCAGGAAAATGCAGCTTTGATTCATCTTAACCAGATAAAGTAATTGAAGCTGTGTTTCCCTGCTTACTGTGGAAACTTGATTTTAAGTAAACAAACACCTGCAGGCAGGTAATATAACAAGAATATGTTCTCATCCCTGTCATTATGCAATTCTGTTAAGTGACACATGATTAATCTGTTCCAGGATCTTTCTCAGATAGAAACTAGTGTGGGGTCTCTTTTTTTATCCTCTTCAGGCTTCTGGTATTCCAACTTACGTCTCAAAGTGGACAGCAGTTTAAGGCTCTTGTTGTCAGCTCCTTCAGTACACTGATCCAGTCATCTGGGGATTTACTAACTAGCTGCTTCTTTACCTGGAACTGAGGGCCCCTGTTCATTTGTGCAACTGTTACTAGGCCATCTTTCCCGTCAGCAAGGATGGATCGAGCCTACTTTTTCCTCTATCGTGTTCATGTAACTTCCCCATTTTAATCTTGCAACCGTTTGCAAAATCTTTCAGGCATCACCGAAACCTTTTGTTTTTTTGGCAACTTAACTCTCGCCCGTCTGCTCATTTTTTAGCTTTCCCAGCCTCATCCTGCAAGTGCAGGCTGTACTTGTCTATGATGCCTTTAACTGACCCACATCTTGTACATGTTTCTCATTCTCAGATTGTAGCCGCATTGGCTGCCTTGTTGCTAAATTGCGTCCAACTTTTTGCAAACCCATGGACCATAGCACACCAGGCCTCTGTCTTCTACAAGCTTTCAGAGTTCACCCAACTTCATGTCATGTTCATTGCTTTAGTGACATTAGCTAACCATCTCATCCTCTGCCGCCCCATTCTCCTTTTGCCTTCGATCTTTCCCAGCATGAGGGTCTTGTCTAAAGAGTTCTCTCTTCTCATGAGGTGGGCAAAGTATTTGAGCTTCAGTATTTGTCCTTCCAAGAAGCAATAAAAACTTGACTTCCTTGCAGTCCAGATTGGCTTTCCTAGACATGACCTAATTTTTTCTTCTCCCATGTACTGTTTTGCAAGAGTCTTACTTTTAGAAAAACAAAACCATCCCTTTTAGACATTTTCTCCTTTAACAGGTCTAACCCTGAAATACAACTTGTTCTAACCATTTTGCAAGCCCACCTCACATTCCTGATAGTTAATGCTATAAAGGCTTGGCAAGGATGGATTTATCCTCCCACATATTCCACAGTGCAGCTCATTTATTGAAAGCTCCACTGCCACAAGCCCAGTCAAGCCTGTCTCCTCCTGGTACAACAGAAGGAAGCTAGTTTTCAAATACATTATTTGACACTTTACTTTTTAGGAGAACTTAGAAGCGTCCTTCAGAACAGTTTCTGTGTTCTATTTAGGAGGTAAGTGTCAATCATCCTGCAAGTGAAGGTGTTCGCTAGGTTACACCACAATTGTTCTTTTTGTGATACAAACAACATTTGGCAGATTCTTCTAATTATGAAGAATTTCAGGTTTCAAATCACAAGTTTTAACTTCCATTTATTTTCAGAATGGCTACTAAGTTAATGGAGATTACCTCGACACCACAATTGCTCTTTTACAATACTGATGTGAAAATACACTTGATATAAAGAGCAGTGGTCACCTTTCAACATGATTGCCACATACTATTATAACCTTATCAAAGACATTTTTTACAAGTGGAACTATTTGTTTTGATACACTAGTTGTAAAATGGTAGGTACAAAAAAGAAGACTTCAGCACCAATATTATACCCCTGTTGACACCGTCATGAAATGTTTATGTAAGGAAATGGAAAGTCAGACTATCCTATGAATGTGAAGTTGTAATAATGTTGGTACATTCAGTTAGTTTTCATGGGCATTGCATTTGGATAGTATATCACATTGCTTCCTCAATGACAATTTATCAGATGCCACAGGTTAGCATTCCGTCTAATAATTTTCTTCTGCAAACTAGGCAAGGTGCTTGCAAAGTTTCAAAAACATTCTTATCCCATCAAAAATAAGGGTTGTTTTTTGCCTCCACAACTGAGATAATCCAATATCAGGAATCACACCCAGAACAGTGCTGGTACTTGGTACATATCTCCATAAATTTGACAGCCATTTCAAAAATTAGAACTATGGCTCCACATCAGCTCAGCCCTCTGTGCTGTGAAAACCATGCGTCCTGATTAGACTCTGCTTCCTACCAACACAGGGGCATACCCACTCTTAGGAATGCTCCTCTACAGCAGAATGGTTAATTTCTAGAGACACTGCCTGGTTTTATGCTTGTCTCTCAAAAAGAGCAATCATTGCATTGCCCTGCACTACGAATACCAGCCAATATAATTTAACTTGTTTCCCTTAAGCAAGCTTTTTAAAGGACACTATTTCAGGTTAAGCACTACATATGCAAACTATACTACATACTTATATGGCCCTCATGCCAGCTAACTCAGTATCTCAACAATGAGTCCATGTGGTTCTGTGCACCCATGACCATGTTTAAATAGCATTATGTATCATTCTCCCAAAGGCACTTCTCTCCAGGACCATCTGAAAAAAATACAAACTAGATAGTTAGCATGATGCAGTAGTGCAAACTCTGAAATGTTAAAGATGACTGCATTTGATAAAGTATTACTGGAAAATTCTTTAGAAAATTCTGAACTTTATTATACATACTGTCTTATGCTGAAAATAAGTACCAAGAACACAAGGTCTTGAATTTACATCTGTACAAAAACAAAAATCAGTAGAAAACATATGGGCTGCTATACTAGCTTTACAACACTTTACAAAACATTGCTTGTTAAAAAGGTACTAGTTTCCTAGAATGCGCTGGCTTGAACTTCCTCTGGTCTTTTCTCCATTAAGTCGTTGTGACAATCCAGTTCAAGCTACATGGTGTCAAAGTACCTTTGAGTTTGGCAAGTTGCACTTCAACATGATTCATGGGGGAGGTTGGTAAAGACTGCTAAAGATGACTGCCCATCACTTCCAACCTCCCACTGAACTTCACCATGAAGGCAGGAGCAAAGATACATTTTTTTCAAAGTGTGATTAGTCTGTCTGGTTGAAGTTTGTGCCAGCTCACCTTAAGGCTTGGGCATTTTTAATAACTGAATGAAAACAAATCAGAACTTTGCCACAACTGACTCAATTTGAAGGAAGTGACAAAAAAGCCTCCCCAAAGGCTTGTTTGCTATAAAACTTATCTATAAGCTTGCCTGTGAAATAGTTTGTATATCTTAATTACACCATATTGCATTAGCATGCTGTATTCCCACTCTGGTGGTGTAGATGCCTCTTCCTTCAAAATATAAGGTGTCCATCACATAAATGACGATCTTGCAACTACAACAAAAACCTGCATTTTGCAACTCTGGATAAATGGTGCAACACGTTGGTGCCAGAGATGGCAAACCTTTAAAACCCCACTTAAAGCAGAGTACTTAATAGCCTGTCCAGTTGTGGGACACTATGTACAATTTTACTTTTAGCTTCCTTCACTTAACATTGAAACATTTTAATATCAGACACCCAAGTGACCATCTCATGTCAACTATATTATATCCAAAAAGGTGCTTCCTAGCAGAAAAGGAAATATAAATTGTTGCCAAGTTACTAGTTCACATTGGTGGGTATATTTTATATATGGGCCAATTCAAACAATACCAAGCTGCCCACCTCCTATCACATGGGCATGGACAACCACCACCCTAGTGCACGATTTTCCTTCTAATCTAGGGTAGGATTCTGAATCATCCCCTCATGCAATCTGAATACTGTACTGCTTTGACCCACACAATCACATGTGATGTAAACGTTTTAGATGGATTAGTCCCAACCCACAGTTTGAGAAACACTACACTAGGAGGTGGAATGGAACATGCTTGTGCACATCATTAATTTGGGGGGAGGGGGAGGTGTGTGAGAGCCACACAGAGAAAGCTCGACTTACTGGTGCAAACGAAGTGTGTCTGCATATGCATCTTCTTAAAAAATCTGCCAAGGTGCTCTTGCCATATACACACTTCTTAGGGAAAATACCTCCAGTAAACTCGCTATCCTTGACAACCAACTGATACAGGTATTCCTGTGCTTACCTTTCCCCTTTTTCCACAAACTGTCCAATCACACTTCTCATATTTTATAGTAAATTGCAGGGCTATTGATCCATTGGTTAATATAATTTCAAACTTCACAAGCTTTCTAAAAGGAAAATTATGTCCAGGATTGTTACAGAAGTTTAATGGGCTCTGGGTCAGAACTAGTCAAGCGAATGGATAAACATGTTAAAATAATATGTTTTAAAACAGTCTCATCTAATGATAGCTGCCGAAGTCATGTACTAAACACTTCATCTTGCCGCCAAGATTCAAGTTGGGGTGCTAGAAAATGAGTGTACAATCTCTTGCATGTACACACACATACACCTTGCCAATTACCATTTAAACTCAACATACAAAGCCTTTCCATGCTTTTCAATTTTGAAAAGGCAACATTCCTATATTTTGCAACGATGTTGTATTAAATAGTAGCTAGTCAGGTTGTGGATGATCTCAGATTCATTTGGTGAAACCAGAATAGATGGTAATTAATACCCTGCTTTAATTTTCAGACTATTACTTCATACTCTAGCTTTAGCTCCTTTAACATCTGTTAAATAAGGGACCTTGCACAAACCCATTCTAAAATGACAATTTTGCTATTCGTTTCAAATAATTGTTTGGACAAGTAATGAAACTTTAAAAACAAAAGCCAGAGTCTAGGAATGACATGAAAACAGAACACTCCCTTGCCAAGATATATACGCACAATCTGAATTCAGGGTAAGTAATATCAAACCAAAGAACATCCTTCAAGAACAGTTTGGATATTTAACAAACTGAGATGCAGTTTGGTTACATCAGAATAAAATGTGAATTGACTCTTCCTTGCTTAGAATAAGTGTACTCACAGATCAGAGACAGTAAGATAGGCAGAAACTCACAATGCCAATAAGGTTCAAAGTTATATGCCTCAGCATATTTTGTTATGACCTATCCTTTTGTTTCCTCTTCACTATCAGACTTCAAGGAACCGCCCTTCTATTTAAAGCATGGACCAGCACAAAGTTCTCATATCACTACAGTGATCTCTGTACTTTCCTCCAACAGCAGCTTTATTGAGCGAGAATGAATGAAAAACTGATCTCTTATGCAGTTTCCAGGAAAACTAGGATAAAGTATAATCCTGCATGTAAATTGTTACATGCTCAAACATTAAAAAAGGAGTAGAACTGAACTTTCCCAGAGCACAGCAATCAGGCAGTTGCACCTCCGCTTCTTCCACAAGAGACTTTGTAACCGTGCTACTACTTGAAATGCTCTCAGATCCAACAAAACTCCTGGCAAAGTCATTCCTAACTGTATTTTGCACCCCTGGGAGGACAAACTTGTTCTGGGGGTGAACACACTGAAAACAGTTCTGTTGAAATTTATCATTCAGCCAAGTGATTGTAGGTTAAATCCATTTCACAGAACTGTTTTCCAGCATTCGCTGGCTAAGCGATCTCCCGATTTTTCCAGGGTTAAGCCACTATCATTCCAACAGTGATGATATTCCAACTTCTCCACAGGTGTTGTTTGAAAGGTAAATGCAAAATGTACTAGTTAGGCATGTAAAAAGGGTAGTTCCAGAATTCTTCAACCTTAATTTGCCCTAAGGCACCAACTTTAAAGCGTCAAGGACTGACCAGGAGAAAGAGCATCAAGCAGCACAGGGAGAGTCGCGTCTACATTTTGACACTGAAGGGAATTAGACACTTTGGTGGCATCCAGGTCGGAAATGAAACCTTGGGGTCTCAGAGGTAATTTACAGGCTACTTTTTTCTGTATGCATAAAAATGTTACCAACCCCCTAACCAATGCATGTACGATACAGATGCATGACAGGGAGCCAGGACTGGTTGTAGCTTTCGGCCACCTATGCATCTTGCCACTGTGCAACACGCAAAGGGGTCTCCATAGCTGCTCTAAGCTATATATAGGGGCAGCTTTCATGTCTTCACAATGACTGGTAAAACTGCTACATTGGGAGGGGGAAGGTCACCCTACATGACACACACACAGTAAGCGACAGAAGAAAAAACTGCAAATATGCCAGTGCCTGTTTTGAAAAGAGTTCAGAGCAGCAGAGTGTGGCTGCTGTAAAACCCTGCCCTTACTCCAGGGTGTCCACTCAGTCCTTTTTCCAAGGCATTGGAACGTGAGCCTCTCTCCCCCTAAACGTGGAAGTGTTTCCGCTCTGACCCTTCAGGTTCCTTGAATCACTGCACCCTCCCTACTAGAAGCCTGCAGTTTTGACCCCACTTGCCTACTACTTGAGCCAAGCACAGTTAGCGCATCGAGTGGTCACGAGGCCCGCACAGGAATGTCGTTCTCTCTCTAGGCGACACACAATGTAGAAGCTGGCTTATTCTGTGGTCCGTTTGGTCAATGCTTTAACTGAACCGCTTAGGAAACATTTGTTATGGGTTTGTACTTCTTTAGTCTGGTCCACTGGCCGGTAGCATAGTTCATTTCAAAGACGGTGTCAACTAGCATGGTGGTGCTTCCTGTGCCATCAGCCTTTGGCAACATTTCTGTGTGTTCGCTCAGCTTGATCTGGATTATATCACCTTGTTCTTGACAAGGGTTTTCTGTGGAGGCAAAAGATACACATTTTAAAGTCAGATGTGTCAGAGGAGCTTAGCAAACCTAGAGAGAAAGTAGCCTAGTCCAGAGAATGATCATTTAGAAGATATGTGCATTCACATGCGCTATCATTTATTTCCCTCCTATGAAAATGTGCACTGCTGTTTTGAAAGAATCCTGTCAAAAATGTACTGAGGCGGCCCACCTGTCTCTACACAGGAGGCAGCCTCCCAAAGACAGAGGCCCTCAAGACGGTTCTGGGATTACCAAGCAGCCGAGGGCACCGCACTCATTCCTCAAAAAGGGGGGAACATTATGCTGGGGTGAATATTGCTGGTGAATGTGACAGGGGTGGACTACGAGCAAGAAGTGCATTCCACAGTGGGGACTGCTTTTCTGAAGTGCCAACTTTCATGGGGAAGAAACAGCAAACGAAAAGGGTGTATTTTCTGACAGCCTGTTGCGGACAAGACTATTTGCTATGAGAAAAAAACCAAGTCACTCATCCCATGGGACACTGTCGTCAGCTCTTCCAATCCTTGACTTCTGCACCATGTTTTTCAGCTGAAGCTGGAACGCCACTTGGCTAAAGGATCCGACTATCTGGCTTTCATAGACAAGTACATTTCTTCATACATGCCTCTGGAACCTGCCATGAATCCAAGGATAAGAGCCTTCTCTGGCCTTGTAACTTTGTTTGCTGTCTTGAACATTTCTTGTGCTGCATACATTTGCTCTCTCTGCAAGAGAGTCAAGACAAAGATTTTTCATGAGTAATAATAAGCTGGAGTTCAGAATGTAGTGGCATACTAAAACGGTATGACACTGCTTTTTTCTATACAGTGACAAAGTCCCACTTTATTTATTCCACAACAGAAAAAACAGTCGCTGCCCTAGTTTTCATTCTAATCATATTTGTCATGAGTGTATTTTACATATAGAATTCTTTATTGCAACTCTCCACTCTAGCTGAACCTGTGGTGAAAACATAATAAATGCATACATTTTATCCAGCTAAATGTTCCAGCCAATTTTTGTTGTTCTTTGCAATAGGCAGTATAAGACACTGAAACCAGTCCCTATTCTGGAGAGACAGGGTGGGTGGAAGCCTTTAGCTGCATCTGCTGACACTATACAGACAAACTACAATTCTCCAGTACACCTTATACATGAGCATGATTTATTGAACTTTAAAATTTTGAATAAAAACACAGCCGTCTTCACTTTTCCTCCTTAGAAAACATAGAAATCTGCAAAAAAGAATGCCTCTACTTGTTTTTTGAATTAACAAAAAATTGGAGAAGACTATTGAAAGCCCCCTGAACTGCAAGGAAATCAAATTGGGGCAATCCTACAGGAAGTCAAGCCTGATTGCTCCCTGGAAGGACAGATCCTGAAGCTGAAGCTCAAATACTTTGGCCACCTCATGAGAAGAGAGGACTCTTTAGAAAAGACCCTCATGCTGGGAAAGATTGAAGGCAAAAGGAGAAGGGGGCAGCAGAGGATGAGATGGTTAGACAGTGTCACCAAAGAAATGAACATGAAATTGGGCGAACTCCGGAAACTAGTGGAGGACAGAGAGGCCTGGCGTGCTGTGGTCCATGGGGTCGCGAAGAGTCGGACACGACTTAGTGACTGAACAACAACTTATTGTTTATCACTGCCTGGTTCATACTTTAAAAATGAAATCACAACTGAATGCATTCCTAAAGCAGCAACATATAAATATTCAAGCTTAGAGGGGTGAGGCATATTTTGTATACAAAAGGTCCCAAGAGCAAAACAGAGGCAAAATAGATAAAAAGTCCTGTCTCAAACCCTGAAGACCTGCTGCCAGTCAGTATTACCAACAATCACCTCGCAGTACCAATAGACGGAGTCAGCAGAAGGCAGTGAGATGGAAAGCTAAACATCAACAGAGTTGCAATCCAAGGTATTTGCTTACTGTTAGAGCGAGATTTTTCTTGGGTGGTGCCTGCTGCGTTTGGGGGGCTGTCTGTGGTGCTGGCACTGCTGGAGAAGCGGCTGGTGGTGTGACAGGAGAAGTCGGTGTAGCTGCGGGTGTATTGGCATTGCTGTTGTACATGGGGGTCCTTTGCTTGAACTGAGCAGGAACAGCAGTGGCAGGGGCAGTAGCAGGCTCTTCTTTCGTCTGCAAGGGTTCCCGAACAGTCCCGGCTATTTGGAGCAAGAGAATATCATTAAGACCTACTTTTTTCTACCTCTTCATTTCTGCCTTTTCTGCTCTATGTGCCTTGCTCACCTGTTGCAGGCACAGAACACTCTGAAGTGTCTCATAGTTGTCAGAATACCTAGGCCCATGAGCACCTAACTGAAATTAAATCCCAGTATGCCAAATCCCAGTGTGGAACAACCACCTTTGGGCAAAGATTGGTTGAGCAATCCAAAAAGCCTTTCATACGAAAAAGAAATGCTTCATTTGCCAGGTGGCAAAACACCTCTACTCCCTTGCAACCAATTTCCTGAGAAACTCCATATTGGTTGTTGTTTTTTTGTCATATTTCAAATTTTGTCTCTTATTCAAAATAGCTCTAGTTCCAAAAGAGATTTTAGAAGAAGCAAATGGGTGCCTGAAATAAAGATTCTGAATCCTGCTACTTTCTGCAAGCCACTGAAGCAATATGCATTTGCCTCAGGCAAGCAGCCAGATCCATAGAAATAGATGGTAGTTGAAGAACATAAAGTTTATTTATTTAAAAGGTTTATAGGCGAGCCCCATATCCATGGGGATTTGTTCCATGGACCCGACATACAGGGGAAGCCTGAATTAAAAGTGTGTGTCCCCCAGTGTGTCCATTAAGTCTTACAGTGAGTGTTTGTTTTAAAACAGAAGAGAGCAAGCTGCCCGCAGAAAAAAGACTATTTTCTTTCTGCCTGAAGAAAATAGACCCAACACTAAACGTGAAGCAGAAGTTAACATCTTCCTGCTTAGCATTGGATCTATTTTTGTCAGTTATTCAACAGCAGCCAACTCTCTTTGTGCTATAAGCTTGATGCTTATAGTTAGGGATGGTTTTTCAGTGTTCAACACAGAACGTTAAATAATGAGAATTCCTACTCAAAACACTACATAAAATGAAATTTAGACCAAAATGTGAAATAACACCACTTTTGCTTACTTTGACATAGTTCTGAGGAATCCACAAATTGTTTTCAGTAAGGGATCAGGAGGAGGAGGGAGCAGAAACAGGAAGTAGCTTGCTTAAACTATGAACACGTATGTTCATAGTTCACAGTGCATTCTGGGCAACTTTAATGCAATGTGGAAATAGGAAGCAGCAATTTCTTGATGCTCCAAGCAGCAACCAGAGTGCAGCTCGGGAATTTTAAAGCAGGTTATTTCAGGATAGGGCATGTGAGCCAGTGCTTGCTTGCCTTTGTAGGGCCATTCACCCTTATTTATTGTGCTGTTTCTACAATTTGAAAAAAATTTTGGGATAAAAACACACTACACCGCAATTTGCTATATTAAATCAAGAAATTTTGGAAAAAATATTACAAAAAACCACTCCTACTTATAGTGCCCTGTTTAGAGCAAGAAGCACTGATAAGTACATTAATGGGGGAGCAGAGCCACAGATAATTGTGGATTATCTGCAGATTGCAGATAATTTATGGATACCGAGTCTATGGACATGGGGGTCCACCTGTAAATCCCACTTTCCCCCTACAGAACTATTAGGTATCCAAGGCAGCTTACAACTTAATAATAAATACAATGTCCAATAGAAATGTTCATTGTAGCAAAGATTTAAAAAGCTCAGAGAACCAAACACATCAACCTCTAAACTGTTAGAGCCAGTGTATAGATATAAAAGCAAAGATATATTTCCACAACTCTTCAGCTGTGCTGGAAAAATATAGTGACACCACACAGGCCAAAGTCTCATACATTATACTTGGTTGTGATATTCTTCAGGGTGGGAAAAGATACCTCAAGTTCGTTACCTTTGAGATTTCCCCCCAGAAAGTCTTTAGGGTTGATAAATGCAGGAAATATCAGCCCCTACGTTTTCATACAACATAGTACTCTTGTCAAAACATGAACGCACTAACTACTGTTCTATTTATGTTTTGCTTTTCAAAAGTTTCCCCTCTCTTTATATGGGGAAGGAGATGATGCTACTAACTAGCATAAAATAAATATGATGCAACTACTCTAGAAGATAAATACATTCAATTGAACAAATGGAAGGAAACAGTTTCTCCATTCCATGACACTCTGATGAGCACACACTCTACACTACAGTAAGTAGAAAATGCTCAAAAGGTTTAGGACGACACACAAACTTTTTTTATTTCTAACAAGCACTATGAAAGTTTAACTCCACTGAACCGATGTGTGCATTGCCGCTGTAGAATGCGCTCCTACATTATCTACAAAGTCACTGTGGACAATGAAACCATGCATAGCCTCTTTGAGCTAAGGCATTGGTGGGTTTTTTTGGCCAGTTATGGAAAGCTTGTTACAGATCACAGATTCCAATTTGAATTATACTTCTAGATGTATACCATTTTAAGACTTTTTTATATACCCTTTCCGATACCAGTTCTTCGGAAGTGCAAGTTCCTTCACTTAACTGTTAACTTACAAGTTCCTTCACTTAATGGCATAACTGGATTGCTTGTTTACATCATACGCCAAAATGCATGAAATAGAGAAGCCAACAGCTTACCTGGCTGTGTGTCAGAATTTGGCGCATAGGAGGAGGATGGCACGACACTGGGTGCTGCAGGAAGGTAGCTGGTAGAAGCCAGAGCTGGCTCGTTATTCAAAGAGCCAAGTTTCTGTAAAACACCATGTAGACCCTTAAAAATAGTTGCCACTATAGTTTAGGCCCTAGGGTAACTTCTGAAAAAATGTGACACTGGCTCTTGTGATTTCGGGACAAATCTCTGAATGGACTTGACTTGGAAAGCGACCCAATTACAAAGAAGATGTAGGGAGACTAAACAAAGAACAACCAAACTTGGAAAAATCACATGGATACAGGTTGCCAGTTAATACCAGATTGATGAATAATCAAATCTACATTATATAGGATTTAATGTTGGGTGAACATGCTGGCTCAACTTGTGAGATAGTGGCCTGGTTCAGTGAGTCTCGCTGTCCCAGCTTTGCTTGCCAGGTCTCTGGTTGCAGCAGCAGGTATTGTTCAGAGACTCAGGAAAAGGAATTGTGGTCATCTATCATGCATTTGTTCCCCGCCCCCTCCAGAAGACACCACCTAGTTTTGAGCGTTTGTACCCAGCTGTGAGCAACAGACAGGATGACTCTGTTGGTCTGCCACACACCTACTGCTCAAAAGTCTTCCTTCCTCAGCTGGTGGGCTATGATCCAGGTGCTATTGATCTCCCCCAGACTGTTCTGGGGGGATTTCAACACCTATCCTGAAGCTCCCCTGTGCGAGGAAGGATTTCATAGCTTTCATGGCAACTATGGGTCTGTCCCAAATAATATCTGGACCTACACAGATGGCAGATCACCTGCTTAATTTTGTGGCTGGACAGGATGATCTGTGATGTTAAGGACATCCTCCCTTTCAAGAACAGATCATTACCTGGTAGTAATGTGTAAGTTTTCTGGCCTTTTAACCTGTGGAGCTCCTTGCCACAGGAGATGGTGATGGCATCTGACCTACGTGCCTTTAAAAGGAATTGGACAGATTGGAAGAAAAGACCATTGTGGGCTATAGGCCATGATGGGCTGTGCAACCTCCTTCCATTAGTAGTAGGCTACTTCAGAATGCCAGGTGCAAGGGAGTGGCAACAGGATACAGGCATCTTGTTGTCTCGTGTGCTCCCTGAGCCATCTGTGGGCCACTGTGAGATACAGGAAGCTGGACTAGATGGGCCTTTGGCCTGATCCAGCAGGACTCTTCATATGTTCTTAGCCCCTCAGGGGCCTTTTTAAAAACAAAAGGGGGATAAGAGGTAGGAGAAATAATACATTACAAAAGGGCCCTGTGGCCACACTGGAAGATAATTTCATTTCCAACATTAAGACAACTGGATGCCTTTCAGATGTAGTCAAGCAGAACATGAAAGTTAGTTTTCCTCCCATTTTTTCCAGTAATTGCTACTCAGAGGTTTTTGATTAATGGAAAGCAAAAAAAGAAAATTCCATGGGCAGAGATAAGTGTAGTTGTAAACGTACCCTTTATTCTAGGGACAGAATAAAGCAGTGGTTCCCAGGACCCACCAGTGGGTCACGACCCAATTTTTGGTCACATAACTGACAAACTAATAACTGACAAGGAAAATTAACTGAGTCCTATGGAAAGCAAAACAGAGTAGTATGTGCTTGTTTACTCATGAATAGCCAACCATGCCAGCTCTTATCAAAGGCCAGATGAAGGGGCATGCAAGGCCTCCAGAATGGTTCCAATCCGAAGAACATGGAGCTCAACATACACTCCAGAAGGGTATACACCCCGCCATAGTAAAAAGGATAAAAACAGAGGCTTGAGCAGCTGGTAAAGTGAAACTTTTTTTGTCTCATAAAACTAGGTGAGTCTTGATAAGAGCAGTTTTTAACAGTAGGTTCTGGTTCTAAGTTTAAGAACCGCTGGAATAAAGTTTACTTGGATGACGTGCTATATTCATTTGTGGGCTGTCCTCCCTCTTTACTGAATGCTTTCCTTGAGAACTGGATCTCACCACTGCGTTAGCCACATATGTTTTTAATTTCTAAAAAACATTTAGCATTTGTACATAGCAGCAATGCAGTGCAGGTGTTTCAGGTGAAGGGTTCTTTGAAAAGTGCCGCCACCACTGCTCTGGTGGCTGATCCCACAAACACTTACAGCCCATGGGCTCCAGCTGCTCAGAGCCCCTGGACTGAAAGTCTCTGCGTGATCACAGCAGTGACGGCACTTTTCACAGACCTCCAGTGGGGCCGTTCTGCCTCATCTGCCACAACCGCAGTGCACAGCGCTGGTACATGGTTGCAATAATACAAAACCACCCCTGAAATATAAGGAAGTGCATACAACATTGTTGGAATTAAAATCCTACCTGAGTAGACACAAGTCCAGCGGCATAATCTGGAGTAGCATTTTCTACGACAGTTTCCTCCTTTGCTTGCTTCTCAACCACTTCTGCATCTATTCAGTTGAAAAATGAAGTTTTTAAATTGCTACTTTATGGTTAATATTTCATGATGCTCCTCTTATTTAGTGGGGAGAATAACTACTCAACCCAGCACAGTGTCTTTGCTAGTGGCTGTTGCTGGTGTTTCTTATGCATATTTTTTATTATTATTTGGAGCCCTTTGGGGGGTAGGGAGCCATTCATTTTCCTCTCTAAACCACTGTGTGAACTTTTTGTTGAAAAGTGTTGTATAGGCACTCCCCAATTTACATAGTCTCAACTTACATAATTTCAATGTTATAGTTTCAGATGTACAAGGGTAGCCACCTGCACTCACCACCTGATTTATTCAGTAAGGTAGGATTGTTCCCATCACTCCACACATTTCCTCTTCAAACAAAAGAGCCCTCATGGAGGAAAAGAAAAGATTGCTGCATTGCAATCTTTGGAGCATAGCTAACTTGCCCCTTCCTCCAGATGTGTTCTTTAAACCAAAGAGGATATGTGTGGTATGCCCCAAACAATGCCAGTTTACGGACCAGAGTGAGCAGCGAGCTATAGAGAATAGCAAGTGCAGGTGGCTCTCCTTGCACAATCCAGTTCCGACTTGTGTAAAAATCAACTTTCATAAGGGTGCCTGGAATGGAACCCCTTTCGCAAGTCAAGCAATGCCTGTACACAATATTCTTACCACCACCACCACTCAAATCCAGTACTTTGATCTGATCGCCTACTAGATGAGGCCATGTATATGGCCATTCTCATGTAAGATATAAATTTCATTGACACGCACGCATATTTAGGTCATGCAAAAATACAAGTTGACCATCTTTTACATCCAAACATCAGTGTAATACTTTTATTTAAAATAAAGTGGTCCCCTGGGCAAGCACCAAGTCATTACTGACTCTTCGGGTAGAGTCACATATTTACTAGGCAAACATAGGACTCAATCTTATTGGGCATAGCACAGGTGGTACAAGTGTACCGGGCATGCAACTGTTGCGCAAAGCGCCATAAAGCGCCTGCAGCACTGGCAGTAAGCCATTACTGCTGGCGCTGAGTGACACCACAGTGACGCCGACACCCATGCAGCCAGCTCCGCCAGCTGGAGTGTCCGGTCGCTGGCATTGTGGCCTTTCCGGGAGAGGTGGAAGGACGTTCTGGGACAGAGGAGGGGAAGAGAGGAAAGGTCCAGAGGGCCTCGCCTCTGCGCCAGCTAAATAGCCAGCGCAGAGGTGAGTAGAGCCGCCCTGGACCCTTACCATGGGGAAAGGGGACACGTATCCCCTTCCGCCATGGAGCCTCGGCGGCTGCCTGGTTACTGCAGGATGCAGCGGTAGCCGCCTAGCTACTGCTGCACTCCCAGGCAGTTTAGGATTAGGTGGTTTTGCCACTGCCTTCCCAGTCATCTTTATTCCCAGCAAGCTGGGTACTCATTTTACCACCCTTGGAAGGATGGAAGGCTGAGTCAACCTTGAGCCGGCTACTTCACTGACCCTCATTTTTGCTGACCATATGTCCTCTCAGAAATAGTTGAGAGAAAAGTTTACCAGAAGTGGAATACAGCCCACTTTACCACCTTCTAAAAGCTTTAATGAGAACTGCCACGTCAAAGAAAACCAGTGACATATTTGCCTTGTTTTAAACTTCACCTGGCATTTCAGTATAAAAAGGCTAAAGTTCACTACACTATATACCAACCTAAAGTCTTTCTTCTTCTTTTTGCTTCCCGGCCAGCACCAATCATATCCAGCTCCGAGATGGCCAATAACTACAAATGCATAAACGGGACACTTACTTCCAAACGTATTAGAAAGAGTTCATGTCCTATCCTTATTCAAATCTACATGCCCACAGAATTTGTCATCTTACAGCCCCTTCATGTTACAAAATTAGACAAGAAATGCCTTAGCACATGCGCCCAATATACCTCAGAACACATTTAACTGGCTTCTCTCTCTCAGAGAGAGAGAGAGAGAGAGAGAGAGAGAGAGAGAGAGAGAGAGAGA
>JAJKFI010000034.1:7199039-7237808 GCA_029204185.1 Lerista edwardsae
GAGAGAGAGAGAGAGAGAGAGAGAGAGAGAGAGAGAGAGAGAGAGAGTGAGTGAGTGTAAGTATACTGGCACAAAACAGGCACAACTGCACCACACCGCATTCTCAGATGTTTCTTCTTCCCTCCTCTGGCTACAACCACTGCCACTGAGCAACTGTGCTTTTTCCTTGGCCGTCTCCACACAAAATAATCCACTCATATAGGGGTAAAAACACACAAGGCCTGCAGATGCTATTTATCCAGCCATGTGATAACTGGACTCTCCCACTGCCCCCCTTCCAGCAGCACCTCTTCTGCGGAGGTTCTGGGAGGGAGAGATGGAAAGAGGTCTCAGAAGGCAACGAATGCTATAGAGGTTCTCAAACGCGCGAGTCAGATCCATCAGGCTTTGTTCCCTTAAGAGGTAGAGCAAGGAACTGGCTGTGACATTATCACAATCATTGTGCTGCAGCCAGGGACACAGGGGCTTCTGTTTCACTCATTCCTGTCTGCTGCAGACTCTGGGGAGCCCCACAGAGCGCTCTGCAGGGCTCCCCGTGCCCGAAAAAATGTGATCGCGAAACCAGAAGAGGATCGCAATAGCATTTTTTCAATGTTTTCAGGCACGGGGAGCCTTGCATCCCTCCTGGAGGCTACAGCAGAAGGGTAAGTAAATCAAAAGCCCATGCTCCTGGCTGTGGGCTTGACTGTTGCGACCACATCACAGCCATTCCCATGCCCCCGCAAACACTTAGAGCAGCTCAAAGTCTACACAGGAGTTTGAGTACCACTTCTATAGAGGAAGGCACAGATCAAAGTGGATGAAAGAGGAAGACACTGCTGAGGCTCTGGGAGAGTCCAATTTTGTGGGGTGCCCTTTCAGCAGTGCCATCTCTGCCAAGGCATCACTTCGCAGAGCACCTCTCAGCTGCTGAGCTGCGAAGTGATGCCTTGGCAGAGGTAGCACGGCTGCGAGGGTGGAATACAAGGTAATTGCGCTCTCCCACATCTTGAAAATATGATCAAAACTTGCATGTTTTATCTTTTGTCACTTGCAGCCAATGAGTTTCTATGAAAGTGCTTATTTCTGGCCATCATCTGCTTAATGACATCACTACCAGCTCACAGCAGGCACCATGAATGTTATTTGGCCTGCTGTATGAAACAAGTTTGTTATCCCTGCACTCATACTTCAACCTTTAGGATTTTATTTTATAACCCAGCAAATGTACTGTACCAGACACTGGGAGATTGCCTTACATGTGTGGTGCTGAACAGCAGCAGCCTCCGCAGTCTTCATGTCTGGTGGCCTTCTGCTTCCACTCCTGCTTGCTCGAGTTTCTAACCCTGACTTCAGCTTCAAGATTCTGACTAATAAGAATAGCAGTAACTTATCTGTTTGTCTAGAGCATATATACCTTTATTCCTCTTTCTTTCCGCAGAGGAGTTCTTGAGGGGGGAATAGGAGTTCTGTTTCCAGCAGGGCTAAATACACTTGGAGCTGTAGGATTCCTGAATGGGGCTTGTTTTGGTATTCCTTTGAGTGGAGCTGAACAAACAACACAAGCCATAAGAAAAAACGTCATTCACTGAACTGAAAATAGTGACAAGATCACCACAATCAACAAATATCAAAACTCAGAAAGTTACATATTTTGATGGTATACCCTTTGACAACAGGGTTAGCAAAACACAAAACACGTTTAAGTTTGTGACAAAAACATAAAAAGCAGGAGCTAATGATTGACATCTCCTGCCAACCTAGAAATTCAAAAGCCCATAAAAATGCGAGTAGATAAATAGGGACCACGTCGGTGGGAAGGTAACGGCATTCCGTGCACCTTGGCGTATAGTCACGCTGGCCACATGACCACAGAAACTTGTCCTTGGACAAACACCAGCTCTTCAGCATAGAAACGGAGATGAACACCACCCCCTACAGTCGGTCACAACTAGATCATTCGATCAGGGGGAAACCTTTCCTTTTTTTAAGGAGGTTGACATATTTCATATAGAAATCATTTAAACAAAACATCTTATTTGCATTGTTCAACAACATTCTGGCTCAGCAAAATCTAACTCTCAAACACACCATATATATCTCAATTTAACTCTGCCAGAGAAAAGCTGTTAATATATATTGCTGTAAATGGCAGGAACATATAGTTATTACTTTCACATCCCATGATGAAAAGTTAAGACATTTTGTTGGGAGATAAACAGTTAAATTTTAAAAAATTATGTGTATAAAATAAACTTTAAAGATCTGTCTTTCTATAAACACCTTCAGATTACATAAACACATAATATTATAGCTTCCCAGAGCAGGAACAACACATCAGGATTCCTTGATTTATATTACATATCTATCTTGCTTTCCCTCCATCATGGAACTGAAGGCAACCTACTGGAGTCCCAGGCAGTCACCCCTCCAGTCCCCCACCAGACTTGGACCTCCTTAATCTCAGCAAGGTGGCTGCAAGAACCCTACAACTAAGAAAAGCATAGGACCATCCCTGAACAGGCAAAGAAAAAGGTGGAATGCTAAGAAGCAACAAGGTAGAATATCCTGTGGTTACAATGCAAATGACTGTCCATTTGAGTGAGAGTACAAAATGCAGGAATGCAGTGCATGCCCAAATTGAATCTGGGGGACTGGAGTGGGAAACCTGCACTCAAAACTTCAGACAAAGTCTGCTATAAGGTCTTCAAAATTCAGGGCGCAATCCACAGAATGATGTTGTGCCAACACTCTGTGATAGCATTGGCATAACGTCACTAGCGCTGATGGGGGAACTAACCAGCACCCCCGTGTTGGTGCTAGAGCTCTTAGGCAGACGCTAGCTGTAACGTTGGCCAAGGAGTGCTGGCGCAAGAGCAGTCCTGGGAGGAGGGAGGGTGGTTGGGAGATTGATTCTGGGCAGTGGTTGGCCGGCCTAGTGGGTGTGCCGGCCTGGGGAGGGGGTTGGGATGAGGCCAGTAAGACGAATTCAAGGCTCCGTCCCTGGGTCATTCAGCCCCAATTCGGGCAGCGTTGCTTCCTTGGAGCTGTGCTTGCTATACCGCAGGCACCGAGCCGAGGAACCACATGGGGAGGCTCCCCAGCGCACCTAAGGTGCACTGGATATGGCACAGGCCTGCCGGCCTTGCCATTCCAGAACAATTTAGGACTGCACCCTCAGCCTCACCGCACAGAGGCAGGATAGTCAGAATCCAGATGTTCCTCATATTACAATAGGCAACATCCCAGAAAAGATCACAGCTCACAGAATTTTGTTGACACACCATGAGTATATTGATCAAAAGCAAGTAGCATCTTTGATACGGGAAATATGATAACATTTCAAACTATATCAGAAACCAATAAATAGCTATCTTAATTTACAAGTTAAGAGTTTTACTATTCCAAGATAATGCCAGTGATACTCAGAACTAAGTACAAGCGTGCCCCAGTATCTGCAGGGGATAGGTTCCTGTCCTGCTCCAACCGCTCCTGCCCCGCGGGATACCTGAAACCATGGGTAAGTGAGAACACTATGTTCAATGTAGAGTTCTCCCCTGCCCCCCACCACCGGCATGAAGGTTTTCAAGTGCCCAAACTAAGAACAAAGAAAGATAAGGGGCCCTAATCCGTGGATACAAGAGCCTACCTGTACTGACCTTACCAACAAATCCTTCAAAACAAACAGTTTTAGGCATGAATTATAAAGATACAACATATCTTTAGTAGAAAAAACATCTTACTTGTTGTATCAATTTTTTTGACCAGCCCTCTTCCTTTGGCATGGAAAGGCACTCCAGCTGTCTTCTTGAGCTGCTGTGCCGTTTCGGTAGCTAAAACAATAATTAATTAGTTCAGCTAGGAAAAGCATATACAGTAGTGGTTCATAAGCTTTTTGGGGTTCCTGACCCCTCTGAGAATCTGATGGCAACTATGAACCCCTTTCCCAGAAACACAAACATCAAGATAAAAAAAAGTTGTGCCTGAGTCATTGGCCCCCTGAAGCCCATGGTAAGAACCCCTGATACATGTTGCTCTTGAAAACAAGACGACTTTATGGTTCAATTTACAGAATGAATTATTACAAAGAAATTTATTTATTCTTGCTCCTGGAGGTAAAACTACAAATGTTGTTTATAATCAAGTTTGGAGTTAAATTTATATTATAGTGAATTTGTAAAAGATTTTACTTTTTAACTTTTATACTGTATTTATACTTTTAATTACCTGTACATAAAATTATTTTGATTTTACACTATAGATAGAATTCATTTCTTTTCCCATCTAATAGAAGCTTGGGATACATAAATACACGGGCAACGCCGGGTAAGGACAAGCTAGTAAGCATATAAAATTGCCTGAGCTGACTAGGGTGATCTTGGCATGGTTTTGGAGTCCCCTCGTCTATTAGTGCTGGGGGACTTTAACTTGCCAAGGCCCCATGAAGGCTCAGGACTTCATGGCCACCATAGTAACCATGGGTCTCTCTCAGATAATATCTGCCCTGATGCATGATGCAGGACACATGCTGGATCTAGCATTGATTGCTGGACAGTTTGATAGTGATCTGGAGGTGGAGGAGTTTAAGATCATTCCTTTGTCATGGACAGATGATTTCCTGGTGGGATTTAGGCTTATTGCAGGCTCATGCCTCCATAGTAGCAGGGGACCATATTATATGGTCTGTCTTGGAAGTCTGATGCATCCGGATGGATTCCTGAAGGCTTTGGGGGATTTTCCTGTTGCTAGAGTTGATGACTCACCCAGTGCCCTGGTCGATCTCTGGAATGAGACGATGACCAGGGCCCAGGATGAATGGCTCCTGAGCGTCCTCTGACCAGACGCAGAGTAAGTCTGGTCAGACTTGGTTTTCCGGGGAGCTGCAAATGAAGCAGAGGAGCAGATGTCTAGAGCAACAGTGATTATGCTGAATCCGACTGCATCCAGGCTAGAGCTCACTCTAGAGCCTATTCTGTGGCAGTGATGGCAGCTAAGAGGGCTTACTTCTCTGCCACCCTTGTGTCTGCAGAGAACTGTCTGGCTGAGCTTTTCCATGTGGTCTGTGGCCTATTCCACCCAGCCCCCTACATTGGTGGGGAGGAACATACAGAAGCTCACTGTGACACATCTGCACAACCCTTCACAGATACAATAAAGTTGATCAGATTCAGCATGACTTAGACACCACATAAGGAGTATATAGTGATGTCCCTGGGGCACCTGTCTACGCTTCGACCTGGGATTCTTTTCAGCTTGTAGAACCTGAGGGTGTGAACCGGATTCTCTGGAGTGCGAGAATGGCTGTTTGCCTGCTTTACCCTTGTCAGCATGCCTTGGGAGGGCTAGCTGAGTGGACAAGGAGGGTGGTAAACTCATCCTTTAGGGAGGGGGGGTTGCTGCTGACCTTGAAGCAGTTCACCCCCTCTTGAAGAAACCCTCCTTGGATCTCACTGATCTGAACAACTTTCAGCCAGTCTCAAATATCCCATTTTGGGCAAGTGGAATCGAGCAGGTGGTGGCATCCCAGCTTCAGAGGGTCTTGGAGGAAGCAGATTATCTGGATCTATTCCAGTCTGGCTTCAGGCCAGGGTTTGGGACGGAGACTGCCTTAGTCACCCTGGTGGGTGACCTTCGCTGGGCAATGGACAGGGGGAGTATGTCCCTGTTAGTCCTGCTGGTCCTCTCGGCGTCCTTCAACACCACTGACCAGTGTCCTTCTGGGTCGGTCAGTCGGAGGCACCGTTTTACAGTGGTTCTGCTCCTTCCGGGCTGACAGATCCCAGAAGGTGGTGCTGGGGAAGACTTGTTCGGCATCCTGGTGTCTTAGGTGTGGGGTGCCTCAAGGTTCCATTCTATCACCCATGCTGTTCAACATCTACATGAAGCCACAGGGAGAGGTCATCTGGAGGTTAGGGGTAGGGTGACATCAGTACATTGATGACACACAGCTTTCTCTCCTTTGCCCCTGAGTCTAAGGGGGTAGTTGAGGTCCTGGATCAATGCCTGGAGGAAGTCAGGGACTGGATGTGGGTGAACAAGCTGAAATTATATCCTGATAAGATAGAGGTTCTCCTGGTCCGGAAGTCCAAGACTTGGGTATTGGACAACTGTCCTGTTCTAAATGGGGCTGCACTCCCTCTGAAGAAGCAGATCCGCAGCTTGGGGGTTCTCTGGGATCTACCTTTGCTCTGTTTGGGCTGATTCACCAGCTGCTACCATTCATGGGTTGGCTCAGACCTGGCCACCGTGACCCATGCCCTAGTGCAGTGATGGTGAACCTTTTGGGCTTGGTGTGTCAGAAATTTGGAAAATTCATAACTCAACTCTGCTGGTTTGTCACCACCCCCACCAGAACAAAAGACAAAAAATTCTGCGCCAGGAGCACAGGGGCGTAGGGGGGATCTCCAGGCAAGGGAAGCTGAGTTGCAGATCTGCCCTTGAGCGCTGCGGCTGCTGCAGGAAGCAAGGCTTGCCCAACAGCATCAGATGAAATGGCACCAACTGCCTCCAAATCGCACCGACTCAGCCTCTGGGCATGATCAGACAGGAGACTAGAGAGCCGCACCACCTGCTCAAGAACTGGGTGGCTTTCCTTCCGCGTGGCCAGGGGCACTCCACGCCTTGAACACCTCCTCTGCAAAAACGAAAGCAGGAAGAGAGACGGCACTCTGCGATGCGCACTGGGGACAGGGGGGCTCTAACTCCGTCACTCCTAGGAAGTGGGCGGAAGCGATTCTCAGCGAGGCCTTGTGTGGCAGCTGCTCTCGGGCAAGTGGGGAGTGGAGCCTGAAGGGGCGAGCAGGTGGGACGGCAAAACGCCAGGCAAGCCACTGCAGCCTGGGGCTGGGCACGGAGCGCGCCTAGCACACCTACCTGGGAGTCAGCTTGACGGACACAGCTGGACTCGCAGCACCCCAGGCAGAGCGGGAAGCGAAAACGGAAGTGGAGGAGGCAGCACCAAGCATGCAACTCCCCACAGCGAATTGTTGCCCCGGGACCATGTACCCTGCCACTTCTTTAGCCCGCCACATCTCAGCTGCAACTTGTGCTGGTGGGAAAGGGCTTGGGGGTGGGGTTGCTTCTGATTGCCTCTCACCCAGCCCTGGCTCCGGGAAGCAAGTCTTTTAAGTGCCGGCAGCTTCAGCCGGGCGCCTCTAGTTGCTGGCCTGCACACGCGCAGCACTTAACTTCTCCGGCTCGGTGTGTTACCGAAAACGCCTTGGTGTGTCCGCTTTGACACACGTGTCATAGGTTTGCCATCACTGCCCTAGTGACATCTATATTAGATTACTGTAACGTGCTCCACGTGGGGCTGCCTCTGACGACAGTCCAGAAACTGCAATGCAGAAAGTGCAGAATGCGGCCACCCATGTGGTTGCTGGGTTAGTCGGGCTGCTGATACGGTGGCTACATTGGCTGCTGGTTTGTTTCCAGGCTGAATTCAAAGTGCTAGTTTGAACTTATAAAGCCCTTTATGGCTCAGGACCAGAGTTTTTAAGGGACCGCCTTCATCCATATAAACCTACCCATCCTCTCTGGTCATCTGAGGGGGCCCCTTCTGTCTGTGCCGCCACCTGGAGAGGTGAGGGGGGCGGCTAGGAACAGGGCCTTCTCAGTGGTAGTGCCTCGCTTATGGAATTCCTTTGCTCTGGAATTAAGGACAGCTCCCTCCTTGCAAAGTTTTTGGCAGGGCCTTAAGAAATTTTTGTTTGTGAAAGCTTTTACTGACACAGCAGGGGCTGGTGTTTTTATTGAGCTGTATTTTAGTATTAGGGTCCAGGGTGTTTGCTTTGTTTTAATTGTTTAAGCTTTTTTAAAGTATTGTTTTTACTGTAATTGTATTTGTTTTATGTTTTTAAATTGTCTGCCGCATTGGATCCCCTTCAGTGTGGGAGAAAGGTGGGATAGAAATACAATAAATACATAAAATTGACAATTTGCTTATTTTTAACAAATAGAGATGCAGGCATCGACATCTCAAACAAACCTGATGCCAAGGTGACAAGCTTACTGACAGCTTGTTAAGTAAGCCAGGGTGAGAAACACATCTGGCTGAAACTAGCCTTTCTACATAGAAATAAAAATAGAACTTTTTCACCTTTGCATAAGATCTCTCTTTTTTCTTCCTCCATCTTCACTTGCTCCCCTTTCTTTTGGCCAGAAGAAACCCCTCTACCTCCATCCCCCAAAATAAAATGTTGCTGCCACTCATGTTAGATCAGGCCCTTATCCAGTTGTCTCCCACAACCTACCAGCTGAAGGTAAGTGCTTCAAACAAAAGCCTGTTAAGGCTTTCCATCTCTAAGATATGCTTTAGCACCTTGAGTTTTTCTCAAGACACTTTTTCATGCACCTCTTATATTAAACATGGGGAGAGTAACTGTCCATCTTTTCCGCAACACAGTGTTTCTAATGGCTACTGCTGGTGGTGTTCTGCCTGTTTTTAGATTCTGAGCCCTTTTGGGACAAGGAGCCATTTGCTTATTTGATTTTCTCTGCAAACAGCTTTGCAAATTTTTGTTGAAAAATACCACCCCACTGTATATTAGAAAATATTCTACACCTATTCATGTGTATAATACACAAGAAATCCATCCCAATTAATAACTACATCTGGTTTGATACTTACACTTTTGCAAGAGCTCTGCTCGGAGAGTGGCACTTTTTGGTTTTCGCTTGAGTTGGAAGTGTTTCACAGGGGGAGTAAGTGGTCCAGCCAAAGTGGTCAAGGCATTTTTATTTAAGTACTGGCATTCCAATGGCAACATAGCTGAAGTTTCACATTCACTCACTGTGTAAAAATTAAAGACACATTAAGTTCCTGTAACCACCAATAAAGATACATTGTAATTGAATAGGTAGGTAATATTATATGTAATGGAATCCAAAGCAGAAAAGTGACATTCATCATTTTTCCAATTATCTTAAGCATCTTGTTCATCAAATTACCACCACAAAAAGAGTGACTATCAACTCCACGCATTGCTTCTCTGTCATACTGTTGCACACATAGCTCTGCACCTTCCTAATTCAAGTCACACATTCACACATGTCAACCTCCCTGCCCTAAACCAGACAACTGCTCTTCGTTTCTCTTCTCCAATAGAAGTAGCCACTGAAAGCAAGAAGGAGCAGCCATAGCACTAAGTACTTTCCTTCCTGCATGTTCGCTACAGAACAATTGCTACTCATGCCATGAGAACCAGAGGCGCAGCTGCAGCTTAGATGCCATATTGTCTGACTGCAAGATGAGCTACTAACAAACATTTAACAATTCCAGAAAGAATTCAGATGACTGTCTTTCAAAGAATCTTACAGCTAGGCTATCAAGTTCTGGCTCTCAGCTGTCCCTGCCTATAATGTATGAGCTGCTTATAGCAAACCTGCAAAAACTAAATTGAGAATTCACAACCAAAAAACGTATTTGAAATTTTTTCACTAATATCTGTTTCACTAATTCACTAATATCTGTTGAATTACATGTTTTAACACCTAACTTTCAAAAGTCAGAAGGAAAAAATGAAATTTTCAATTCCTCCATACACTCTTTTGCTGACTTCAAAGTCAACATACATTAACAACCACCTGAAAAGGGGGGTTCTAATGTGACACTCCTAGCTGCGAATTCTGATTCTATTCAATTCAGACTCAGTCAGGATTAGAATTGCTCCCACTTAAACCTAAAGTGGATTAGAATTGAATCAGAATTAAATTCTCATCTCAGAGTTTCACACTAAAACCTCCCTTTTCTGATAGTTGAAAATGATGGCCTGAAAATGGTTAAAGTATGTTAAAGCAGCCTGCTTTACCACTACACGTGGAATGGGGGAGAGTGTGGAAGTTTGGGCTCTAATTTACTGTGGAGCCCCTTTTCATTTTGATTGCAGTAGCTTAGTGCTTTTACCTCATACTCCTCCCTCCCACGCACTCAAAAGGGTTCAAAAGGACCCAGCAAATGAACTAATTTGACAGCCTATCCACCAAGAATTTGTGAAGACATTCTTATAATTCAGGATTTATTTATTGCATTTATACCCCATCTAGACCTGCCCCAGGATAGTGATGGCAAGCTTTTTAGGCATGGCATGTCAAAAAGTTTGGCCGGTACAAGGGCCACCGTAAAGCATGTTTGGACCACCCTTGGAGTCAGAGAGGATGGCACACATCTATGTGCTGGCCTCTCTGACTCAGAGAGTGGTCCAAACATACTTTAGAGTGACCCTTGTGCTGGCTAAACTTCGCTGGCCTAACTGTGCCGGCCTAACTCCAGGTTAGGACTGCACCCTCAGAGAAAAACTGTATTTAGAATTGCAATCAAAATTTGGGAAACACCGGAGTAAGACATTACCCCACCCACCCACTGAATGTCTCAGAATAGCCAAAGATCACAGAGAGATCAGGAAAGATGATGCTCTTCTTATTTTATTGGGATAGGCATGTGATGATTTTAGCGTTGGGGTCAATAGACTGTCTCACAGTACAAAGCATAGCCCATATCCATAGTTGGTTTAAACTTCAAATTAGTTCAGGTTTAGTTTACAGTTATGAGTAGTACATTCCAGTCCAACCCAATCTGTCTATTACTAAGCTACCTGAGGGAAATGTGCTGATTAAATTTGGTTAGCTTATTTATTTTTGGCTTTAAATATTGACAAGGAAGACAATGAATCCCTGTCTATCAATTTAAAAAGAATTCAGATTTAAGATCTGTAGCATAACTAGATCAATAGACATTACAGAATTTGGAAACTCAACAGGTGAAGATTAAAATGGGAGAGGAAAAATATTAACAATTAAACATTTTAATTTTCCTACAGCCAGATATTTGAGTAATATAATATTGGACCCAAATTCTGATATAAATTTAATTATGATATTTATATTCCACCTTTCTGCTGCTCCTCAAGAAGAGCCAAGTCAGCTCACAGTATTTTTCTTTCTACATATAAATACACAGAAATCACAATCTGAAAGGAATAAATAATTGTGTGGGAGATTAAGAGAAGGCAAATGAATGCAAAATGATCACATTGCAATCATAATTATCCTCTGCCTCACAGGCCTACTGCTATTTCTATAGCCATAGTGAGGGGCATACTGCATGCTTAAGAAGGCTGTTAGTAATGCAGACATATCCGCCTGTGTGTTCTAAAATTAAAATCCTTTTTAATATAGCACAAGACATAGGAAACCAGTGCCAAGGCCTGGTCAAAGAGAGCCTCTTCCAGATGCACATGTAGAAATGTCAGCTGACTGGCTGTGAGAACATCTTGCACCGCCAATAAGATCACACCCCAAGAGATGAGGAAATAGAAATCTCTGGATACTGTGAAGGAAAATCTAGGCCAATCATGAAGATGCTGTGGGTTTCATCAGATTTAGAAGAACAATGGAAACCATGCCTGACACTGACATAACAATGCCAGCTAGATCTTGGGGAAGATCCACATTAAAAGGGAAAATAGACAGAGGAGTCTAGAATGTATTCATAAAGGCATCAGCCTGCAATTCCCAACCATAGACTCCCAGAGTGCAATCCTAAACAGGAGTTAGGCCAGCATAAACTAAGCCAGCAAGGTTTGGCCGAAGTCAGGGAGGATAGCTCACTGTGTGCTGGCCTCTCTGACTCAGAGTGGTCCAAACACACTTTACGGTGGCCCTTGTGCTGGCCAAATTTTGCTGGCTTAGTTTATGCTGGCCTAACTCAGCTTAGGGTTGTGCCCCCAGTTGCCAAAGCGAGGACAATGAATTGCATGGGGCCCAAAACAAGGTTGGAGCAAGTGTTCCTACTTATGGAAGACCAGATCAAGGGATGCCAGCAGAAGAGACCACTTGTGGATCATTGAACTCAGTCTGCTGTAGGCATTAGCAGCCAAATTCAAAGTGCATGAGTTCAAGAACGTTGCTGAACATGCACCAGTTCCACAGCCACATGGTGAGCCTCCATGTGGATTTGGAATAGATGATATTCTCTCCACCCCTTATTATTGTGACAGAACTTAATGGCAAATCTCACTCACTGAGTACAACAATGATAGGAAGACACTCCATATGAATTTGTGAGGCTCAAAGGAGGCAGTGATGCTCCAGAGCCATCAATTTTGGGAACAGGGAATAAAGGTCTAAGCCTCATTGGGATAGAGAAATGACATTCTATGATCCCTTTGCAAAGAAGGGGACTTTCTTCTCATAAAAGAGTTGAGATGGGTGGATTGAGATGGGTGCTAGACAGCAGGGCATCAAATTCAGTGGCATGACACATGCAAAAAATATTTATGAGCACCCACGCATCCTATGCAACACTGTTCCACCTACTGAAGTGGAAGAGATGGGTGCTGAAACATGGGATTTAAAAGAAGAAGGTAGCACCTGAGAATGAGGAATCAAACATCGTTTTGACACTTTGACACTTGGTGCAAAGTTCAAGATCTTGAACAGGTTTCTACCTGGGGATGCTGCTTCTGGAAGTACTCAGACATGTGAAAGGAGACCCTGGTCCTGCAGATGAGCATAGATGCCACAATTCTTTGCAGAGCAGAATACTACCAACACTTGGGCCATCAATTGTGTGTTATGAAGTGGGCTCCATGCTGTCATTTGTCACCGAAAAGGCTCCAACTATCAAAGTCAAGCCCTCAATGGTTATCCTACACAGCCCACCCATGAGGCCAAATGAACAGGCTGCTTCAAGCAGCAGGCTAGGAAAGGCAGCAACTTGGCAGGAATGCCCACATCCCAAGGAACATGCTCATGTCATATCATCCTGCTTGGTTCTTCGGGACAACTGCTTCAAGACCTTCTAATACCAATGAAGTACACAAAAACAACAGAAATGTCTCCTAAGCATGGACGTCATTGTCTGAGCATTCTCAGCTCTTGACCCATGCCACATGTGAAGATTCTGACAACTATAATATGTACCTTTTAGAGAGGAAAAGAACACACACCCGCACCAAGCCTCTTTAAAAGGGTCATTTTAATCAATTGAGACTGCTTTATTTCATATTGCTTTTATGTAAATCTGTAATGCCAATTTTAAAATGCTGCTGTTTAAATATTGTGTATTGTTTCTATTTTTATTTCTGAGAATGCTGATCTATGTTTGTTTTTTTTAATATTTATTATCTAAATCAGCTATTTTTAACCAGCATATCATGAATGGGCTGCAGGTGTGCCATGGGAATTCAAGGGGAGATTCATTTACTAGTAGAGCCATTGAGGGATGTGAGCCCCCCCTCCCCCACAAGGAGCATGTCAATTGTCAAAAAAACTGATGGCGTGCCTTGAGAATTTCTTCACCTTGTCAGTGTGCCATGAGATGAAGAAGACTGAAAATAGCTGATCTAAACTGAAAGCTGCCTTGACTACCATTTTGTTATAAAAAGGTGGTAAGTTAACAGAATAAATCCCTGTCAACTAAAGATAATGCTTCATGCATCTGACCCAGTAGGCTCTAGTTCACTAATCCTAGGAGATTGTGTCTGTGCCTACAGCATATTACTCTGATAAGAGATCACCAGTTCAATAACCCATTCCAGTTAACCCTGATAATTACTTTATTTGTATGCTGCATTAAAACCTGAATAATGAAAGGGAGGATATAAACTTTTTAACTTAGTTAGCCATATAATACTATTTCTTATCTTTTGCCAGGGATGATATGTCAGGATTTGAAGTCCAAGACCAACACATACCCCCTGCCCTTTGTGTAGCCAAAAATATCCAGAGGGTTCCCCAAGCTATTAAAATGAAGCAGCTTCTGTGGTTTATTTGGAACGGGGTCACAATATTAGGAACAGGGGGAAAACCCAGTTGAATCCAAATAGGAAACATGTAGGCACTTCTGGACAGAGGCAGGGCCAGGTCTCATGTCTTTTAAACAGGATCAAAGTCAAACCAAAAATTCTGCTTCTACACCAAAGAGGAAAATAATTTTGCCTTGCCTTCAGTCGCGGGTACAGGGGGGTGCAGGGATGGCAAGCCGCATGGGCGGGGTGACGTGCCGGGGGGCACGGTTTCGTCACCTTGCCATGGGGCACACTCTCGGCCTGGCCCGCCTCTGCTTGCCTTGAAACATGAGCTCATTTGTTTTAAAATCTTCTATTCACAAGATCGGTTTTCTGCAGAAAACAGTAAAGTGATTCCATTATTCTAAATGTTGTGGAGGACTGGAATATTTTAATAGATTGGCAAAGGACTACTAGAGCTCACTTTTTGGAGCTCAAAAATGGAATGCCTCACTGAGTGCACCCACCTACCACATAATACATAACATTATCCAACTTCAAGGAGATCACCTGTTGCACCAAATATGCTCATGTGATAATAGAGATCAATCTCCCACCATTTCTTAAAAAATTAAGAGCCATTGCAACCCTCAATCAGGAAAACAGAGGAAGGGCAGCCCAATCTGGTGCTCTGCCACAGGAGGCTCTGCAGAAGAAGAGGGCATTTGTCCCCTTTCTCCATGGTAAGGGCACAGGGTGGGTGATGGGCCTCCTCGCCTCTGTGCCAGCTATTTTGCCCAACACGGAGGTAGAGATCTGGTGGCAAAAGTTGGTCCCACCCCTGCTCTGTTATGCCCTCCCACCCGAGCCATGCATCTGCCACACCGGCAGCCAATTCACTGACCAGCCACTGTCACTGCACCACTTCCTCCAGGTGGTAAGCTCTGGTGCTGCTGCAGCATGGGCAGCGACATTCATGACATTAATACGGGCTACTGCCCACGCCGAGGGGCTCAGGATTGAGCCCTAAAGGGTTAAAAAGGCTTCTTCCAGTGTCATGGTCCGGATTCGGGGGACTCTGATATACATTTAGAATCACCACCACGTCAGAGAAGAGATTCTCCACAGGTCTTCTGTGTCACATCTGATTCCAGGGTCAGGATAAAGCAGCCATCTTGAAAAGCAAGCTAATGAGAATGGCCCAGCTACACCCCATGGTCCCAGCCACCTAGCTGACAGCTCACAATGAGGTCAGTTGAACTCTTATATATAGTTTCAGTCCAGCCCAGTCCCTACTGTTACCTCCTTTCCCTCCCATTTTTGAAACGGGAACGAGCAGGAGGATCTCAGAAACTGGATTTGACCAAGGGGAGGTGGTGGAAGGGCACAGTCACCACAATCTTTTTTCTGTTAGCTTCCTTTTCTGAACAGGAGTTTCAATTTGGGTCAAGACTATTTGGCCACTGGAGTAGCAATTCATGCAGCACAATGAATGAAAGCATTAAAAAGTGCCATCCCATGTCCATCAGGCCTTACTCTGAGCCACCAGGCATAGCTAAGCTCTATCCTTGCTTAACCAAGCAATATCCGATGTCATATTGGGTCTATCTCTACCCAACGTTGCCCCAAGTTGAAGTCTCAAGAGACCAGGCAACCCTACCCATGTAAGCCATGACACCAAATCAAGACGATTTTGTGAAAAATTAATACTTGGAAAAAGGCTTACCTTTTTCTCGCAGTTCACCTAAAATATCCTGAACATTAGGATTCTGCTCTTCCAGGTCAAGATTAAGGGAACCCATTTCTGGAAAGGATTTTAAAACATCCGCTACCATTAAAACCCAAGGGTCTGGATCCAAGGTAGCAAGCTGGATAATTTCAGTCAGTGCACCTTTCATCTACCAGAAAAGACAGAAGTGGGAAAAATTAAATTATGGACTGGAATGTTCAAAGCAGGATAGAGCTGGTTTGCAAAAACTTTACTGAATATTTCTAATCTGCAATGCACCTTGATGCACTTTTATATAAAAATCATGTAGTTATGTTATAAAGCTGATTTTACAATGACAATTGTAAAAAAGTGATCCTCAAACCAATCTCAGAGGTAATACTAAAATTACTACTTTGTTTTTAAATGAGAAATATCAGTTTGGAGAACACACTTCTAACTTCCAGACACCACCATTTAAAATGTATAGATCAGTGATTTCCAAACTATGGGTATTTGGCCCACCAGTGGGTCACAAACCAATTCTAGGTGGTTTGTGAAACTGACAGGGTAGATTAGGCTATGTGAATCAAGGGTTAAACAACCTGCTTTTCAATCATCAGAGCCCTGAGTGGCTAGCAAAGTAAAATTGGGGTTTTTGGTGGGTCCTGAAACATTGGAAACCACTGGTATAGATAATTGGTTTTTAAGACTGAACCGAGTATTATTTCAGCAACACAACATAAAGAAACCCAAAACAGAACATCCAATCACATATAAAATTAATTGGCAATCTAACCATGGTCTTTAACAAGTCACTGCTTTATTTTACAAAACTTTACTTTTCCATAGCTTGCTCATCTTGTCAAACATTGAGTTCGCTAAAATAGTAAGCCAGGCCCACATACCAGAGCTTGTAGCAATCTCTTGACTCCCCCAAAACATTGCAGATAAGTGGGGGGAAACTAAAGAGATAAAACTACAATATTCAACTCTTCAGTGAGGGTCATTTACGCAAAGCTGCTAAAACAGAGGTCCATTTCCAATACACTATGGGTTTGAGCAAAGAATCCAAAGAAACCTAGGGCCCAATCCCATCCAATTTTCCAGTGTTGATGCAACTGTACCAAAGGGACCTGTGCTGCATCCTGTGGTTGTGGGGCAGTCACAAAGGGCACTTCAAGGCAAGGGTACGTTTATTTCATTACTTCAAGGCTGCACTGCAGTTGCCTCAAACCACTTTGTGTCCAGTGAAATCTGGAGAAAAGCAGTATAAAAATACATTAAATAAATAAGTGTTGGAAAGCTGGATGGGATTGGGCCCCTTGTTTGTTCCACCATGATCACAACATTAACAAGTAAAGCCCCAACCCAGTCCTTCTTTCCTCAGTTAACAGCTATGATTAAGAACCCTGCTTAAACCACAGCTCCACATATCGTCTTGAAGCTACGATTCACAAACCATGATATGATTTCGATTTCAGATCCTGGTTTGTAAATCATAGCTCCTGGGTTCAAACATAGCTCCTGGGTTTATGGTTTCAATAATGGGGATTTCTCCCTTCCAGCAAGGCCCGGGGGTGGTGGAGAGAAGTGTGCAGGCTTAACACTCAGTCTTGCCCTCTTCACAATCCAACAAGCGCTGAAGCAAGCCTATATGTTGTAGCAAAAGCGGGGACATACATCTTTAGTATGGAAGAAGTTCAATCCTTGCGGTATCAAGTTTAAGGAGCAAACAGAAGCTCAGAAATAAAAGACCTGAAGAATCATTCATGGTGCGTTATCTGGAAAGCGCAATCAATATACAGTACATAGGAGATGGTAACATAAGAAAAACAAAAACACACTGATGACCAGTAGCTGCCCCAAGGGAGATTTATGAGCTAAATTTCAGCAGTGAGGAAGGAAAGGTAGAGGCAGATGTAAACAAAGGAACAGTTATGACTGTCTTCCTACTATATTTTCCCTTTATTAGAAAAACTAAGCAATGATTAATGTAAACTCTTACTAAACTTCAATGTCTTTTTAATGTATCTGAATTCTATAGTTATGTATGATGGAAAAAATCCAACACAGACATATATAGATGTATACACCACTAGCCCCAACATTCTTGCAGATGATTAACTTATTTGACAGTCCTAACATGTTCATTTGTTTCCTTGACCCTGGAAAGATGGGCTCATCAACAAGAATGTTCATAGAAAACCATTATTATAGCCAATGACAAGCCAACTATTGCATGGCCTCTGAAGTCTAGAACAGCAGGCGCCAAACCCCAGTGCATGGGCCAAATCCGGCACCCAAGAAACCCCCTCCCCAGTGTGAATGGAGCTTACTGTTCTGCGGGGGTGGGGGGTGGACTGCTAACTTCATTGCCAATCACCCC
The DNA here is from genome assembly GCA_029204185.1 of Lerista edwardsae. NCBI lineage: Eukaryota > Metazoa > Chordata > Lepidosauria > Squamata > Scincidae > Lerista > Lerista edwardsae. Next base: position 7,216,843 of record JAJKFI010000034.1, read on the forward strand.
CAATCTGTGAATCTCATCCTTTAGGGGAGGGGATACAACCACCATCCAGAATAGACTGAACACAACCACCAAAAATAGAAGGTACATTAAAAACAAAGGAAAACATCAAGCGATTTGTATGTAGTCTGCCATATGGCAGGTGACCATACTGTTGTTGTAGTTCTACAAAGAACTATATTTCAAAACTGATATATACATCAAGATGCCTTTCACTTAAATGCAGTGATGAGGTTAAACACAAATACAGAAAGTTTGTTGGCACAGGGCAATATTGCAACTGACCATACAGCACAAAAAGTCATGACAGGAGCTGCAACACCCACAAAGGCATTTTGCCTATGGGACTTATTATTACAGCAATACAAGTGAGGTCAAACAGTTCACTGATCCCAGTAAGCCAGAGTGAAACCAGTGAATTTTACCCCAGTTAAGAATGTACGACTCTATTTAAGAATTAAAAAACTAACACTACAAGACACCATATATTACTGCAATTACTGAGAAGCAAGATTACCATAAATTAAAAAATAAGAAAATACATAACCAAGGTGTGTAACCAAAGAAAGTCAGAATGTAATAGCACAATCCTATGCATGTCTACTCAGAAGAGTCTCATTTTGTTCAACAGGGATTGCTCCCAGGAAAGTGTGTATAGTATTTCAGCCTAAGTTACAATAAAATTAAGTTTAAGTTTGTTGTAATTAATTTATTTCATTGTTGCTTAGTCATAACTCTCTTTCTTAGGAGTACAAAAGCAGGAGGGCACACGTAAACACAGAATGATAGAGCATTTTCACGCTAGCCAAGTCATCTGAGCCACTGAAAAAAGCAGGACAAGTCTGTTCTGGAAACAGAAGCTAAAGTGGTACAATTGCTGACTAATACCAAACAGATTAAATTAAGAGTTAAAACAGGACTTTGTTAAACTAACATTACAATAGTGATTATGACAGTTGTCAAGCTTCCCTTGAAGCATATGTAAGCCAGCTTCTCTATGATTCAGAATAAACCATTGAGAATCGAAGGCAGCAGTGCCTCTCTGAAGTTAGTTAGTACAACACTCAGATTTTAATAATTCTAAAATCGCACACATACTGATCAAATAACAATGTTGCTGCTAAGGTAGGGAAATATATACAGTATCTCAGGGAAAAAACCCTGAGCTCTCTTGATCATCCCCCACTCAGGATGCATTTTTTGCTGTTTACAATGAGTTTTTAGAACAGCATGGAAGGTGGAGTTTCTAAAAGCAAAGAACTTCTCTTTCCACCAGAAGTAATCATTTGAGTAAATTTTGAAGGAAAGATTCTTTACAGAATAACGGTGATTACAGGTTAGGTCAGGGGTTTTCAAACCGGGACGTCATGACACCCCAGCCTGGAAAGCCCTGGTGAGTTCCCCTTTAAGGGGCATAGTAAGGAATGGCAGTGAAACCGCCACAATCACTGGCTAGAAAATGGGGCTGGGGGAATGCGACATACTGCTGCCTGCAGCAGATACAAGAAGTTAGATTGATTCCCTCAAAGATGGGTGGACATAATCTGAGCACACAGCAGAAAGTATACTGTGGACCACCAAGAGCCCACATGCTTAAATTCTTACAAAGAAAGCTGAACTAACTGGTTAAGAGTTTTTGTATCTATGACAATGAAGCTAATATTTTGCAAAATTCAACAGGTGTCCAATGAGTGAGACCTTAAAACAGAACATTCAGGTCCAGAACAGGCATGAGACAGCCACATTCATAATGTGACTGATTTGACTAGTTAAGTGAACAAAAAACAAAACAAAAAACACGCACCTGTTCTACCACTGAAAGTCATCTATCGACCTTCAAAAGGAAGTATTTTGTTCACAGAAGTTTTGGGAGCAAATGCTGCTCAACTCTGTTGCCTAACATACCTTTGCAAAAGAAGCGGGGAAATAAACCTGGAACCAAGGCTGAGCGCCTATACTCACTTACCTGGGAGTAACACTCATTGAGCTCACTGGGCCTTACTTTTAAGTAGATGTAGGATTGGGCTGTAACGTAAATGTAAAGGGACAGGATCTCGCACCTAAGTGGGCAAAAGGCAGGCTGCAGCCCATCAGTGGCCCACCTAGTCCAGCTGGTCGCTGAGCCTCCTACAAAGAATATGGGAACAGGCGGACCTTGACCTGTTCTGGGAAGGCGCTTCCAACCAAAGACGAGCGCAGACTCAGGATCGCTTAAAACTCAGCAACTGGCCTTATCGGTTCAGTTCCCAAACACAGCGTCATGGTTTACAAAACCCACTAGGGAACCACAGCGATTGCGGACCGGCAGGAAAGAGCAGAGCACTCAAAACTGAAGTCAGGCCACCCCGGGAAAGGGCTCCAGGTCATACTCCCCTGGCCTCGCACAGCGTAACAAGTGGGTTGTCTGAGAAGACCGGTCCCCCGGGGAGAATCACCGGCAGGGGGGAGGAGGCGGCAGCCCCCATGTTTGCGGCGGGAAAAGGGGGCGTGAAAGTGCCCGGGTGAAAAAGGCGCGGGCGTGCGGCCGGCAAGAGACCCGCAGACGGATGGGCGGGGCACGTGGCCAAGCGGAGCGGGGCGTTCTTGGCTCCCGGCCGGCGCTGGGGGAGACAGAGAGCGAAGGGGGGGTCCCTGTTCCATCCCCCTCTCCCTTCTCGCCTCACCTCATCCACGGCGCGGCGGGGCAGGTGCAGCATCCCCAGCAGCAGCTTCAGCTTCACGGGCGAGGAGAGGCTGTTGAAGCAAAGGCGGATGTTGTCGATGACCGACGCCGTCAGCAGCGAGGCGATACTGGGGGGCGCCCACAGTTCGTCCGTGGAGCCCAGTTTGTTGTGCAGCCACAAGCCAGTGTCGCTCTCCCGCATCGACGCCATCTTGGATCGGAGCGGAAAAAAAGAAGGACTCTCGGCGGGCATTTTATGAAGACACCTAAAAGAGGGAGGAGGGGAAGGAGGCCCCGGCCCTTTGTGGGGCCGCCTTTTCGTCCGTAACACAATATGGTGTCGCCCTCCGTTGGGACAAAAGCGTGACGCGCCGTTAGGGCCAGGAGGTGGGCAATAGACAATTCGGCCTTTAAAATGGCGGCGCCCTGTAGCGAACAGAGTTCTTCCGGGATGTAAAATGGCGCGTTAGAACTTTCCGTACACAAGTATGGCGACTCTCGGGGTGGTGCAACCTTGGAAGCCGGGATCGGAAGACTCAGAGTCCTATTAAGCTTTTGCCTGTTGGTACTTAACGGACGATCCTCCTCTCAGACCTTAGAAATAGGAATCGTTAACGCTACATTGTCAAGACGGTTTCCCCTCCCCCCTTTTTTCCAGCTTTAGCCTCCATTGACTGCCAGGTTTCAAAAGAGTGACGTATCAATAGGGATAACAGGGAACGAACGTGAGCTGGAATTCCAAGCGTAACTAGTCATCATAGCCATCTTCTCATACGGTACCTTTGGAATGAAAGTAGCAATTAAAGAGGCAAAATATACAGCAACTTAATATGCAGTATGCTTTTTACTCGTATGTTAGACCCATTTCAAAAATTCATTTTTGGGGAATGCCCTCAACTTCCATAGAAGTAGCTCAACTGTTTTAACTTACTAGCTACTATAACAGCCAAATCCCTGTGCATACTCCAAGGCTGCACAGTACAAATTTTGCTGGAAGCAAGCCCTATTGAGCACAATGGGACTTCTGTAGACATTCATAGGATCGTAGTTTAACATTGTTGCCATCAAACCAAAGTGCAGCCATCTTAAGTCTTTTGCTTAGTCACTTGTCTAAAGTTGCTGAAGTATGTAACTGTTTCTCTATTTGCTCTCATTGTTTTCACTCACTTGCCCCAGCCTGTAACCTTCTCCAATCCAGTGCCACTAGCCCTCACAATAGATAAAAAACTGGTTCAAGCCAGCAGAGCTTCCTCCCTTATCAAAATGGTCACTCACAGCATATTCTCAAGGCCCAATTGACACAGAGCTTCTCATGTCCCAGCCCCTGTGTAGTAATTTTCCACCAAGCGGGGGGGGGGGGAGGGATATAAAAATGATTTGGAATTGTATGCTCTTGCTCTTTTTCTCTGCCTGCTGAGTGGGGCAGGGAGATTGGCCCGCCTCCGCAGGTATAATAAAGATGATCCTCATACTCTCTTTTGGTTGTTTGCTTTTTTAAATGCTTTTCCCGCAATGAAAACCATTTTGGGCCGATTTTCGGCAACAACATGAGCAAGAGGGGGCATGTAACTAGGCAACTGGAGGTTGGCAAGAAGATACAGCCTGCGTTCTTTTTTAAGATAGAAAATATGGGGAAGTGAACGCTTCCAGTTCAATTCTAGTGCGGTTCATTTAAAATGGAAAGAATAATGTAAAAACAGAAGGGGAAAGTACTGTGGGGTGTTTTAACCTTTAATGGTTGTCTCTAGGTACCTGAATATTAAGGCACCTTAACGTTATTTACCTCTGTATTCTGCTTTTATAGTCTTGAGAATAGATGGCTTCTTGTGTGCAAGTTCAAACATCCCTCCTCCACTGTCTCCTCTACTTGCTGTACAAAATGGCTGCAACCAGTTGTTTCCTCCGAGCAGAGCCATGAGATTGCATTGCCTAATGTAGGCGGCCATTTCTAGCTCCAAGTCTGCTTGGCAGAATTCTAGCATGGGAAGCATGCTAGAACCTTAAAAAAAACTGTTCTAGAAGCTAAAAAAATCTAGCTAGCTCTAGAAGCTAAAAAAAGAACATAGCATTAGGGCGCAGTCATGAAGGATTTATGTCAGCTCATATCCTCTACACCGGCCTCAGGGTGTCAGAAACGTGCTGTAGGATACATCTGCCCCACTCCAGAGCAGGCTAGGCAGGTGCAAGGATGCGCACTGGCCTGCCTGTGCCGAGATCCAGTGACAGGTAAGGTCAGCCAAGTTCAGCTGGCACAGGAGTGGGGGAGTCGAGGAGGTGGATCAGGGTGGGAAGAGGGCTCACCCATGGGTGGGCTGGCCAGCCCGGGGTGGGCTGCTCGGGGTTGCATCAGTGATTTTGCTGGCGCAGCTCCCAGTAGGCTATTGGGGCTGCTGTGGCCTGCCCAGGGTAAGGGTAAAATATTCCCTTATCTCGAGGCAGCCTCCAGCCGTTGCCTAAAGTGCTGGATACAGTGCAGACCTGCTGACCTGCATGTTCTGGCACAGGTTACAATTGAGCTGTTAGTTCCCCCATGCCAGTGGAGTTCGTCTCAAGATGGCTGCACTTTGGTTCGACGGCAACACCAGGAGAATTCTCTTTACTTCTCCAACATCAGTTAATGGTTGCCATTCATGCCAGTGTGTGTGTGTGTGTGTGTGTGTGTGTGTGTGTGTACATACATAACATAAACAGTACATGTATGTACATACACACACATATATAAATACAGTATATATTTGTATGTATATGTGTTTGCATGTATGTGTATATACACACACAGCAAATAAGCAAGCACTGTACCCTGGAAACATTGGGTGTGTTTGCTTCTGAGCTCTCAAAAATAGGGTTTTACTGTAGCAGCAAAGAATTTGTACTGCCCACACTGCCAACATAAACTGTAAACTCACTCACCTTCTGAGAAGTATAGGGAGCTGTAAACATCCCTACTGTTGCAGAGAGGGCCAAACCCTGGGGAGGCTCAGTACTCTCTCAAAGGATCCCATGCATATTTCTGTATACAAAATGTGTCTTTGTGTGCATTCCTCGGGATCCTTGAAATATACTAATACTTTAACTGTGTAGAATTATGGATCATTTATTAATTTATATTATTGTTGCTAATGCCAAGTTGAAAAGCTATTTCTGGTTCCTCTTCAACAAAATGGAAAAGAGAAGAGCTACTCTCCATCCTGCAAAAAGTGTCCATTTTCTACACTTGACAATCACCTAACACCAACCAGAGTACTAAAGCCCTTGCCAGAGAGACAAGAACTCAGATGAAACGGTGTGCAGAAGGAGCTATACCTCTCTGACCTTGTGTACACACCCAACACAAAATGTGGGTCGTATGGAGGTTGTCAACCATTTTATCCCATCACACTGCTGTCCCTTGCTGACAGCCAAGTAACAGGTGTCAGTGAGGTCTGGCTGCACCATTGACAGTATTTCACTGCCTGTCACAAATGTCCTGTGTGATCCTTGTTCCTCTGTGGACCAGCTTCTTACAGACAGGTCTCTTGCTTTGCTAACTCCATGATAGGCACTGGACTAAATGGTGCAGCCAGACCTGTTATTTGACACCTGTTATTTGGATGTCAGATAATTTGCAAAGGAACAGGAGTCGGATGGAGTAAGATGGCTGGCAATCCCATTTATGTGTTTTCTTTCAGATGTTGCTCTGTCGTTAAGACCGTTCAATAAAAACTTAGATTTGACTGCACTTGCTGACTCTTTGTTAGCCAATAAGGATCCCTTCTCCCCATCCAAGTTATTTCTTACCTCAGCTGGCCTCAAGGTGAAACTGCAAGGAGGGAGATGGGGCCTGCATCATCTTCATTCTCATTTGCATCCAGGGATGGGAGGAATCCCCTGATTGGTGACAGGTCATGTGCTCTTTACTGCTATGGTGCATGAGATAGGCAGAATAATGACAAATGTGCCAGAGCTGCTGTGGGGCAGGTGCCAGCAATGATGTCAAGTGCATGGGATTGTAAGTGTATAGCTAAATGAGTGGGCTTTTACAGCAAGAGCTTTGTGTCATGTGCAACTCTTTGTGTCATTGACTTTGTGTCAATGATTGCATTGACTTTGTGTCTTTGACTTTGTGTCAAATGATTGCATTGACTTTGTGTCAATGATTGGCCTGTTCAGTGCTCCTGATTGGGCCATGCACTATAGACTCCCAGCCAGGTCTGCTTGTTTGTTATGCTGTAGATGCTAAAATGGTACTTTTTGGCTACGGGGGGGGGGGGAGAACAGCTTTGTAGAGTGACCAGTATCACTTCTATACCTGCCTCCATCTCTTCTTTTGTCCTGCCATAGGTTTTTTTGGCCAGCCATGCAAAATGTGAGTATATTGTTGGTTACAGTAAGCTCCAGGCTAGGCTTAAACCTGTCTTCCAAACCTATCCACAGGGATTGTCACAGAGCAGATATCTTCAGTGGTACATTGGCAAGATGCTAAAATTGTAAAAACACACCATCAGCTTTTTGACAATTGACAAGGCACACCGTGCTGCTGGTGGGGGCCTCACCTCCCAATGGCCCTTCTATTAAATGACCTCCCCCAAACTCCCATGGCACACCTATAGGCCATTTGAAGCACGTCAATGTGCCGTGGCACTGTGGCTGTCATAGAGAGACCTGTGTGCTTATTTTACACAGCTCCCTTGGAAGAGGGCAGCTATCTTCCATCCCATGATAGCTCTAATCAAAAAGATATATCTTGGAAGTGTGTGCTTGTGTGAGTGGCATAGGGGACTTGACCCCTGGGATTCCTAGCAATGCTCCACTTTTGCCTCCATGTTGTCTGTGCCCCAGAAATTCCTTTAGGGGTTGGAATACTGTGACATGTGTGTGTCAGTCTGTCAGTCATAGGGGTATCTCCTCATAGTTGGTGGTGGTTATTGTCACTGTATTACTCATTCCTAAGAGCTACAGGTGTGGTGTCATATCAGTGGTGGCCATATTGGACCTTCACCTGCCCCCTTTTGCTTCGTTCACTCTATGGTGCTTCTCTGGCCACCTGCATCATGCTGGGTAAGTGTAGTGATTGACTCTTTGCACATCGGAACAACACTGTGCTGATGTCAGGCTGCCACTCCTTGATTGATGGACTGTATCAGGGCTTCCATGGACACTGACAATGTTACTATAAGGGCAGTAGTGCTATCCAGCCGGTACGCTGGGCGGGACTTACGTTTGATCAGCAGTCCGCCTGTTGCATCACGCCGCGTTCCGCCACTTTCCCGCATGCCAGGGTGTGCGGGAAAGCGGCGGAACGCGGCGTGACGCAACGGGTGGACTGCCGATCAAACCTAAGTCCCGCCCAGCGTACCGGCTGGATAGCACTACTGTATAAGGGCACTGCCAGTGTGAAGTTGCCTGGGCAACTTCCCCATTGGGTTGAATGGGCTTAGTGAGAGGTAACACATTAGGGCACAATCCTCACCAACTTTCCAGTACCAGGGTAAGGTCAGTGCAGCTCCGAGGTTTGGGAACAAACATCCCCTTACCTTAAGGAGGCCTCCGTGACTACTACTCCACTGCAGAATGCAGAACATGCCCCATTGGCTCAGCTATGTCACTGCTGGAACGTTGGTTAGGATTGCGTCCTTAATTAGATCACACATAAGTGATCCACAGCACAAATATTTTACTCAGAAGTCTCATAAGTCCCATTGTGTTCAAAGAGATGTCCTCTCAGGTAAACGTTTATCGGACTGAAGCTTCACAGTTTTAACTAAAATGGGTGGCTGGAGTGATACTTCTGCCTTATTAAGAAAGCATGCAATTTTTTTTATGACGAACCATATTTCTACAGGTAGAGCCTAATTATCTGCGGATTTGGCTCAACATGGTTCCCCCAGACTCATGTTGAGCCAAATTTGGCTCAACCTCACCTCAAGCCTCAAGACTGGCGCTGCGCTCCGGTCGCCTCTGGAGGCTCTTCTGAAGCCCTCTAACCAGAGCAGTGCTCTGGAATGCTTGCAGATAAAAAAGACCTGACCTGCAGTTTTGTTTTTGGAAAGAGAATTCTAAATTAAAAAATATTTTTAAAAATCTAAATCTAAGTTATTGATGGGACCACATACTTGCAAATAACTTCTGATTAAAAAAATAGCATTAATCCTCCTATAAAAACATTTATAAATACATGTATGCCCCAGTATCCACAGTATCCACAGTATCCCAGTATGCCCCAGTATCCACAGTATCCGTTCCACAATTACTGGGTCACCTATTAAAAGACGGCAACATTCAATGAATCTCCTTTTTTTACATTGTTGCAGTAAAACCACTGATGTTCCCCTATCTTTAAAAAGGTGTCCCCAGTATCCACGGTTTCAGGTATCCATGGGAAGGAACCCCAGTGGATACAGGGACATACCTGTATACACTTTTGTCTCTACTGAACTACATGCATGTATTTGAAAGAGTTTGACCGCAGAGCTCCTTAAGATTCAAAAGAGTTTTTTTATGTGGTTACTTTTATTTTTGCCAGTTCTTTTTATTATCTACATCCAGCCGTGGATCTGTAGATTTGGTCAATACAGGGCGTTGTCAAGAAAACGTCCCCACACTCGAAAACATATGATATGATCCAGAGTGATTAAAACTAATGTTAATTGTGACCTCTGTTTCAAAGGGATGTGCATTCCCTCTTCAGCAGCACCATTCAAGACAAAGCAGGGCAAGGGAACCTTTCGCTCTTTAACCCTCCCCTCTAGTGGAGCGCTCTGCGCCGTTGCCATGGCAGAGTCTCTCCCAGGGAAGGATAAAGGGAGACAGTGCACATGCTCAGAGGTGCGGCTGTTCATGTTCCGTTCGCAGTCTGCAGCAGCCATTCAAAGAGACCTTCACAAAGGCAGGCAAGAGATCAGGTACTTTTGTTTTAAAATGTGTTGATTTGCTGGGGTGATTTGTTTCCATTGCATAAAGCTGAAAAGAGGTCATATGTTTACCTCAGTTGTCATTTGTCACTGAATTATGCTGCGCAAAAAATGAGCCGCAAGGTAACCAGCCTGAAACAGGTGATTTTCTCTCGCCATATTTCCTTCCTTGAGGCTCAGTATTAAAAGCTGACCTGTGACTGGAAAAAACAAAAAACAAGAGCTTCTTGGGGGAAATGTCGAGGACATTTGCCTCACTGGAGTAATGGGAAGGGCTTTCCTTCATGTAAAACAACAAAGACTTCCTTGAAACTGAAATCACTTGTAGGCAAAGATCAGCACTAGCATCCCAGGGGAACTGCTGCCGCCTTTGCAGGCGTTTACTGCCAGGAACAAAAATGTAATACTGTATATCGGCAAAATGACAATCATTTTTTAAAACACACACACAGTTTTTCACAGTCAGGATGTTGTTTTTAAAAGGGAAATTATGTAAAATACGTGAATATCTCTATAACAGGCGATTAATTTGAGACTGCGGAATAGGTATTCTTATTCAGTGTCTTGGCAAATGTCTGAACACCTGACATGCAGCTGTGGGGAGCAAAGTATGTTAATGTAGCATTAATGTAGACATTCAAGAGCTGCCTGTGCAATTGACTGCACAGTTCTTAAGGCTATCTAAACCTTAACATGGGGAAATCCCTGCATTGCCCTTCATGCACATTAAATCAGCATTCTTATATAACATCTTCACTTCAACATGCAGAGTTATTGAACCCCTCAGAGCATCGTTTCATGGCTTATGTCTGAGAGATACCCTCTCACCCCATTCTTTCTGTTATATACTGATGCAACTGTGAATACTTGAGCCTAAAGAACATGATTAAAATCTTTGAAAACGTGCAATTGTTATAACAATTAGCTTGTCCCATAAATTGTGTGATTTTGCCTCTTCCTGGAAGCATAACAATAAGAGTTTGCATAGGGATAGCTTTTTGGATTGGCAGATTATAATTTATTGGACTCTTTAGATGTTATACGATCCAGAGTAGTGAGAATTGTCACAGACAGTTTAGTTGTAGTTTGCTATGTTAATGTGTCAGTCATAATCTCATTTTAAAACATCAGAAGCAGATATTAGACATGCACACTTTCATGAATGTAGTTATCCCTTTACTGGCCCAAAAAGTTTGGATAACCCACAATAGACATTTTGCCCTCAGTTCTACCACTTTATGTTCAAAGGATCAGCATTGACTCAGCTGTGTGATATATTGCTTCCACTTGACACATTTAAGAGCTCAAGTCAAAACTGTATACTGTATAGTTCCTTGGGCAATAATTTAGCCATCTCTGATAAACTCCAAATGCCAAACAGTTCTTAACCAACAGATGAGAAAATAATTGTGCCTGGTCTTTTCTCAGTTATTGATCTGTGTGCAACTTCATTAATATGATTGGAGAAGAGATCTACATTGTACTGTTGATAGGGAATTTCTACTGCTACTGCTATCTCTATCATAGAATAAAAGGTTATTTAGCTTACTTGTATTGACATGCCAAAACTATGCTTATCTCCCATTCAAGTGATATGATTCAAAATATTACTAGTGTCCACACTATTTCTCTCTTAATCCTTGCTTTTCCCATTGAAGGAGGAAGATTCAACTAGCGAGATGTTGAAAGCTAACCTAAGCAAAGTGGTCATTTTAGTGCCTGTAATTCTTGTAGTTGGGTTTGTTTCTGCAAAGCCAACTACAGCTGAAGAAGAATCAGGAACAACAATCCCTGCTGAAAGTACGTACTATATTTTATCTAGTAATTCAAGCCAATATGGTAAGGGCTGTTTCACATAATGCACTTAGGCAAATCTGGGTTTGCCACTGAGGGTGCAATCCTATATGTGCCTTTGGGCCGACACTAGCCACTTGTGTCAGCCCAATGGCACGAGCGCCAATGCACGGGCACCCACTGGTACCCTCGAGTTGGCGTTGATGCCATTGGGCCGATGCTAGCAGCAACTCTAAGTGCTCACTGACATTCCATTTAATAATCTGCTCCTGTATATTTCCAGATATTGACAACAGTCTGGTCTATAATTAACAACAGAGACAATATTTGCTCATCCCTTATCTTCAGGCTCCTCGTCTATTCTCCAGGAATTCTCAAAGTCAGGAACAGAATCCCCCAGTTAGGCTCCAAATTGCACTTAGAAAACATAAATGATTCTCTCCCCCCTAAAAAAATCAAAAATACAAATGAAATGAATAGATTTCAGTGTCGCATACTGTACAATTCAATAATGATTTTTGACTGCACTTTGACTTGAACAGCTGGGGGATGTGCTGTTTTTCACATTATGAACCAGGGACTACTTCCTGAATTTCAGCCTAGCAACTTTAGGCAAATGTATTACAGTGAATTGTGTACTGTATATAGTTTGTGTGAAGGGCCAGAAGAGAAGGCCTAGAGGTAGCCATTAGGGAAGCACTACACTCTGCCTTCTGAAAGTACCAAGAGGAGGTTTCATTGTGAGTGTTCCTTGGACATTCTTGGGCATTTTAACATTTCACACTGGGCAATGAAGCCTGAAGTTGTCATCACAGATTCATGCTGTGATCATAGCTGTACAGATTTCATAATCCCCTTTTAAAGCTGATGGTTTGATATTGATATTTGATATTTCTATGCACGCTTTGGTTACTGTTGCATTCTCTGAAGATACATGTATTCTCATTCATCTGTCACACTAGCTTGCCCATGTCTTTATTAAATCACCCCCTCCAGGTCGCCCATGTGTGGACTGCCATGCATTCGAATTCATGCAGAGGGCTTTGCAAGATTTAAAGAAGACTGCATACAATTTAGATACACGGGTAAAGCTTCTTTCTTAAAATGGCCACAGTGTTGTGGAGAAGGGTAGTAATCGTAGTGGATGAACCCAAAAGAGGAGGAGATCAGGAAAGGGCCCATTTTAATCTCTGGGGGGATCTACTACACGATATCAGATCCATTGCCCTTTTGCTTCTGCTTCTGCTTGTTTGTTTGAAAATAAAGGAATAGTTGTGTTAGTTTCCCAGTGCTCTCTTATCCAAAGGAAACTAAACCCAGTAGTGCTTCCCCTGGGACTTCTCACAAGAAGTTTGTATATTAAAAATAAACTGAAAGAGGTGCCTGGGGTGAACGCTTCCTCTATATAAGAAAGTGTGCTTGTTTCTGCTTCTAACCATCTGACTTTCTGCTGCAAGTGACGTTGTACTTTTTCCATTTTGAGCAACGTTAGTTCTGGCACTGCTACAATATCAAGATTTGATAGAATTGTGCATTTTGCATATCCAAGCAAGGCTACCAAGGCTAACAGGCATATTTTAATGCCATTGCTGAACATCTTGTTTATTACAGCATTCATTTCAGTTCAATCACATTGCCTGATTATAAAGTGCGGGTCCTGCATACAGACAGGCTGAGCGTCCAAAGTGGAAGCTGGGAGGACATTGTGGGAGTCAATTCTTAATGACTAGGAGAAGCCCAGATATACAGGAAAATATTGCTTTAAAAGCACACTCCCACCTTGCTCCATGCCCCACTAGCTGGAACACAGATTTGCAGATGAGTGCTTTCAAACATCAGCAACAAGGATCCATGCACAAACAGCCTGGGACCTATGGAAGAAGGTGGGGATTGGGACCGGCTGACCTGCTTCCTCCTTGCCCTCTCCCAGTAGCACAGACCTTTGCAATGGCTTTGGGTGCTAGGAAATGTTCATTCCCACCTTTATCGACAAAACACATTTGGAAGGGTTTTTTTTCCTTACGCCTAATTATGGAAAATATGTAATTTGTAACAAAAAAAGGATTGTGAGCTGATGAGTTGATGTTTTCCCTTTATTAACATTGCTTTCTCTCTCTTTTCACACAGACAGAGACACTGCTTTTTAAAGTGGAGAAGAGGACACTGTGTGACTGTTTAACTGCAAATGCATTGAACTGAATGCTAGAGAGCCACCTAGGAGTTTCTGGTTCTTCATAAAATGCTGCTGTTAATGCAGACAGATTTAGGAAATACAATTATTACAAGCATGTAAACTCCAGGGCACTTATGAAACTAGGTGAGGGATTTTGGTATACGATTACTGTGTGTCTACCTTTTGGTTCCTTGTTTGATTTTCTATTTTCATCCATGTTGACGTCATCTTGAGTGCCAAGATATTTCCAAGAGAAAGGCAAAAACCAGAAGGAGTGTGCTTATGAATTATTGCAAATATATTAAACTCTTATTTGGGGGAAGCTCTGACCTTTTCTCCACTGAAAAGAAACTTAGCTTAAAATTTAAATCAGAAATATTGGAATTCTTTTCCTTCCACCTTTTTTTTCTTCCAATGTCTAGAACTCCATTTGTTGGCTTGAACAACTGCTAACCTGTTCAATGAAAACTGTGCAATGTGTTTATTTTATCAAGGATACAACAACTCTTTGGCTTGAAAGGAGATGAGAACCCTCAACTTTGTTCTGCAGTTTGCTAGTGGGCCTTCAGAAATTGAGCAACACACAGTCTTAGGACTGGCAGTCAGGGTGAACCTCCAAAAAATGCTTCCTCCTCCTCACATGCTTACTATACACCTATGGGAAGCCCTTTCTGGCCACACTGTTGCTAATTTTTTGGGTGCCTTGCCTCCATATATGGTGTAATCCGTTAAGCATGTTTAATATATTCTCTCTCAACCATTTTGTAAGCTACGTAGCTCTCAAAATGTGCACAAATGGACTTAAAGAGTTTGGTTGATCAGATATTCTTCCACTGGTTATGCACAGTTTATTTTTCATAAGCTGCTTCACTGTTTTGAAATAAACCATATTGGAGAAATATACTCTTTTGATAATGTATGAGATAATATTCTTAGATTGCTGTGCACCAGTTCATAGGATTTGTAAAATCTCATGCATGATATTTTTGTAAATTTAATATTTTTGCAATAATGTTTATCTGCACCACTTCTAACATTTACCTTCTCTGTGTTGGACTCTTTTGTGTTATTCTCATGTTGTTTTCAGTAGAGCCTGGGTAGGGAAATGCCCATGTTCCTTTTAAAAGGCAAAACAAACTCAGAGCTACTGTGGATGCAAAGAAAAACTGGAGAACATCTGAGGAATGGGACCTGAATGCTCTGTAATCAGAAGCACTGTTTGACTTCTCTGCTTCCATTTTTATGTACTCTTCCATAACATTGATTGGCCACAATGTAACCCATGCTGTAATGGAAGAAGTAATACCCATTCACCTGTATCTTCAATATAGCATTACTGCCTCTATGGGCAAACTGCATTCTTCAGAAGCAATAGTTACTGGGAGGGTACCAGTGACAAACATCAATCTAACTTTTAATTAAAAAGTAGGAATCTTTCCATTAGTTCACACGTTATCTAAGCAGGAGTGTGGCTGCTTCCGTCTGACTCTTTGGTAACAGCTGAAATGGAAAACCCCATATGAGGCTGAATGACATGACTGTTGCCTACACCAGCATTGCTGGCTTCCAAATGGATCAGGGGTCGCATAATATGCCCCTTCCCGTGGTTTCCTCATTCCAAATGCTATTTCAGAGTAACCACACCATTTAGTTAATGTAACTGCCTCTCAGCTACACTCAAATTTCATGGACTTTGTTAGGCCTGACCTTTGTCCCTTACTGTTGCCAGCAAAATTAATTTTAGGTAAATTAATGTTTTTTAATTCCTAAATTATAGATATCTAGATAAAACAGTCCAGAACTTTCTTCTCTTTGTTAAAACTCTGGGGTGTGCATATTCTGGCCATACCAGCACATTCAATGTGACTGGGAAACAATGTAAATGATCTGTCTGGCATAGATACTCTTCGCAAGCATAAGCTGCAAGGAGCCACCCTTCATCCTGTCTCAGGTATCCTTCCAAAAAAAGATGGATCGGTCATGCTCATCTCAGGCATGGAAAGAGGGTTTCTTCCCTCCCATCTACTTGGTGATGGGCTTGGTTGCTACTACAGGAACCTGTGAGGAACAGCTGGATTACTACTGCTTCTTAGGGACTGCAGTGGAAGCCACTCACCTTATGTGGGAGGAGGAGACATGCAAAGAGACTTTGTTACCCATGTGTGGCTCAGAAGGGCTAGCCTTGGCTTGGGAAACTGTTCGTCTGTCAGTGTGTGTACCTATCTGTCTGCCTTTCTCTCTGTACTCACACACAAGCAACTAACCATTAAGTCCAATCCTATCCAGCTTTCCAGAGCCAACGCAGCTGTGCCAATGGGGGGCGCTCTGCATTCTGTGGTGGGGGGACAGTCACAGACAGGTAAGGGCACATTTGTTCCATTGCTTCAGGGCTGCATTGTAGTTCCATCAGGGCTGGCAAGTTGGTTAGGACTGGGCTATGAGTAACTCCCTCAACACTATTCTTCGGCCACCTAACATGCACTACAGTGGTGCCTTGGCATCCATGGGGGTTCCATTCCCAGAACACCATGGGTGCCGGATCCTGTGGATAATCAAATCCACAGGTTTGGGTACACTAAACCCTTAGAAGGTGACTGGAGCTGCATTCTGAGAGCCGGGGAGGTCGTGCACAGCCTCCCTGACTCTCAGAAGGCCTTCTAAGTCCCCTAGAAGGCTAAAAATTGGAAGTGCCAATTTTTGGCATTCCAGAAGCCTTAGCAGGTCTCCTGAGGGTTGGTCAGGGAGGCTATACGCAGCTGGCCTGTTCCTCAGAATATGACTGGAGCATAGCTCCGGCCACCTTCCAAGGGTCCAGGTCCAGCCAAATCTGTGGATTTGAAACCTGCGGTTACTTATTCCCAAATCCGTGAATAAACAGGCTGGACCTTCACTGTACTGTACTCTCAGAGGAGGCAGGCAGAGCAGAACAGAACAGATGCAAGGGACCCAAACATCTTTCTGTTGTTTATTCCCGAATTGTTTGCAATACTTGAGGAAACAAATGCTGTACAAGGCACTAATGCTCAGTTTGCAGTATGTAAATTAGGCTTTCTGGATTTAGGGAATTGTGATTGCTAACCCTGTCTTCTGTGCCCAGAGAAGGCATTGAGGCTTGAGTACCACCTTCCTTTGCAGCTGACTAAACCCTAGCCTCAGTGCACAAAGTTCTCAGTTCAAATCATCAGACAGCCAGAACCGGAGAAATGACCACTACCTTCATTTAGGAGGAGACAGAGCCAGCCACCTTTTAAAACAACATTTGTTACAGTTGCTGTGTGTATGCGTCTGCCTTGTTTGTTTACCGGCAATTTCCTTTCCTCACTTTTGAGGCTATCTATAGGTTCCTGGGTGAAAAGTAAAGAACTGTTTGATCTCTTCAACACTTTTCACATTTTTTATGGTACCAGTTACAATTGATTATACAATAGTTTAGAATGTAAAATCATCATTTCACAAGAGTTAACTGAAGTGTTTTTTGTAATTAACATAGCCCACTCTCTTTGTTACAGTCCTAATAAATGTATGCTTTCAACATGGCCTTTACTGTTGTCACAGTTTATATTTGTGGTCTCTTAACATTCCACTACTTCTCTTTACCTTTCAAACTGTCAAACACAAGCACCTCAGAGTCATTCCTGATTCTTTCACAGGTGCTTGTTCTGATGTTTTTATTAATTAGCAATCCCATCTGGATTAGGTTAACTCCCAGAGCTGTGGTTGCAATCCAATGCGGTGTTTTTTTTTAAGCAAACCATACCTCTGTCTCCTCTAGCATAACCCACAGAGGAGTGTTTGTGTGTGTGACTTATGTGCATTACTGATGATGACACAGGCATGATCCAGAGTTTTCTGGGACACTCATACCAATCTTATTTCACAGAGCACCAACAAGCATGCAGGTGGGACAAGGGAAGAGAAACAGATGTAACAGTGGTGGCGGCAGCGGTGTTACCAGTAAAGCTCCCTCTTTCTTTGTTACTTTTATTCCTGGTTATATTAATATCATGGACTCTAAAATCAAGCAACAATCCACAGGCCTACAGCAATACATGCCAGGATGAACTCTGAGAGACACAGGTCACAAGGCTTTGTTCAAGCTGAAGATTCTATCTCTTTCCATTCTGGAAGGAAAATGATGATCTCATTATCTCTAGATGAATGTAATCCTGTCAGGCGTCATTGCATTGTTTGTATTTACTCTCCTGAATACAATTCCAGGAAATCTTATATGTTGGATACCTACATTTTACATTAACTTATGCAAATCTCTTTCTAAGTTGCTAGCCATCTTGATGTATTTACGAGAGTAAGGTGTATTTTCGCTGACACCACTAGCTGTGTGCACATCCTGCTTAATTAGGAGAAATTCCTTCATTCATACCCAAGTTATCCATTCATACATTAAAGCCAACACACACAAAGTTACACATTAATCCCCCTGCACGTAGAAGCAACTCCAAAAAAAACTTAAATAGGAAGGCAATTTGACTAGCAAAGTGTCACTCCCCGAGTGTCCACACACTGCTGAAAGGGTCACTCCCCGAGTGTCCACATGCTGCACACAGAACTGCTGACCAACTGACCCTACATCTGGACAGGTAACTATCTAAGTGCTTTGATTCTCTAACCCCCTTTTTTGCCCTTCCTTCCTTGTCTTTAGGGCTAGCAACTTGGGGTAACAGAGCAGGGACTCCTACAAATCCTTCCCTACAAACCCTTTTCCCTGATTTCTATCGGATGCCGCAAATACACTCACATTACACTGCACTCACCACCATAGGTACACTATGATCAAGGTATTACACTAGCTTATTAATGCTTTTAAGCATCTATTTTGTATCTTTCTCTTAATAAAAACACCATTTTATTAGAAGTATTTCTCTTAGTCTCTTCTTGAGGAAACATGGATTTCTGCATTACGCTGTTTTGTTACCCAGCCTACGGTTCTATGTTCCAACTGAGCTGTAAATAATATTAATTCCCCTAAATTCAGCTCTTTTTGGTAACAGCGGCAGCAGAAAGGAATCCTTGCCCTCTGTGAACGTTGACATCTGGCCATTTCTTGGGGCATGGAAGTTATCCATGGATCATTTTTTTGGGGTCACCACAAGAGCATAAATACCCAGGGTTTGGTGTTTTTTTTTAGTCTTGGTGCCACCAGCTTCAATCCTGCATTGCTCACAACTTTGTTTACTCCAAGTCAGGAAGTTCCTAGAACGTAACCTCTTTAAAGGTTCTAATTTTGCTGCTCCAGCAAGGTATGGTCATGGAATTTTCAAAAAGAAAGTAAGCCAGCCTGCCAAAGCTTCTCCTAAGCTAGCTGGCTGGACTGAGGCAAGGTGATTGCTCCAACTAACCAAAGTTTGTCCTACTTTGAAGGCCTGGGGGCAGTGGTGTCATTCAAATGATTTAGGAACAGGAACTCACTTTTGATTGGCACTTGTCGGGAACCCGGAGCCAGCCACGGAGCCCGTTAGGATCCGGAACGCCCGTTCTGGTCTGTTCCCCCTGAATGACATCACTGCCTTCGCCCCCCTAGGAATCCGGAGTCGCTCCCTTTAACCCTCTGAGTGCTGGCCAACCAAGAAGAAAAGCTCTTTGCAGAGGAATTGGGAGGGGGGGAGGAGGGAGAGTAAAGTGGGTGGAGTCAGCCCTAATTTTAACTAGTGGAACTGAGTTCCCCCGCGTTCCCCCTGCATGACATCACTGCCTGGGGGATCTTAGACCTCCTGCTATCAGCTCAATGCAAAACCTCATGGGACTAGCCTGAAAATGCTGTCCTGTGCAGACCAACATGTCACTCTTCAATTAAGAGAAAACATGTCAGACAACAGATGCTCATACAAAGATTTGTGCAGAGCAGTCAGGCTTCTTTCAGGCCACAGAACTGAGGGTTGCCCTTCCAAATTATGTTCCCTTCGTACTTACAAAAATTATATGTACTTCTTAGTATTATTTTGTTAGCTGCCTTTATCACCCCCCACCTCTTTGGGGAGGGGAAAAGCAGGATAGACATTTTGTTTATAAACAAAGAAAAAGATCAGATGTAGTGTGAGTACTGTGAATGTGCAGTATGCCTCCAACAGAAGCTCGATTGTGAGAACAGATGTCTGGTTTCTAAGAAATAAGTGAGTAATAACTATGCATTTTTTTTGCATAGTCACTGGGGTGTGAGTGAGCTGTCATTAATTGCGTGATGTAGTATTTACCATAATTAATACTAATATTTACCTAAAATATTAGATGGCATATAAAAATAAATTGTAAGATAGTCACTGCCTGTTACCTCAGAACTGAAACAAAACAAGACTAAAGAATTGTGAGGAATGGAAGAGAGAAAATTATAAAAAGGACGCTCAGAAAAGCACAAATGAAGAAATACTTTCTGAATGTTTTTTAAAAGTAGTAAGAGCAGTACTAATAGCAGGAGAAAGAATTTCATTAGTTAGAGGTCATAATGAAAAAGTAAGAGGTAAGATAATATAGGATAACAATCAGTAAGTTAGGCTACAATCCTATGCACATATACCTTGGAGCAGTGATGTCATGTAGGGGGAACGCGGGGGGACTCAGTTCCACTTGTTAAAATTAGGGCTGACTCCGCCCACTTCACTCCGCGGTGCTTCCCCCTCCCCCCCGATTCCTCCGCAAAGAGCTTTTCTTCTTGGTTGGCCGGCACTCAGAGGGTTAAAGGGAGCAACTCTGGATTCCTAGAGGGGCGAAGGGGTCTACCCATAGGAACCAGTCTACCCATAGGAACCAGCTGCGGGTTGACCTGGGCTCTGCCAGCCTCCGGCTTATGATGTCACTTCTGGTGGGCGGGTCCTGACACGTGCCAATCAAAAGTGAGTTCCTGTTCTTAAATCATTTAGATGCCACCACTGCCTTGGAGTAAGTCCAGTTAAAATAAATGGGACTTGCGTCTGAGTAGATATGCTATGACAGGCTTGGGCTGTCAGAAACTGAGGAGTAAAGCAGCAAGGGCTTCTTGCTACACTATGTGTTCAGATATATGCTTAAGATTAAAAAAATGTTTTCTACAAGTGTGAAGTGTGAACATGCCAAACTGGTGATTGAGATAATATACTGTACTTCGTACAGTTCTATTAATCAGAGCCAGTGTTGCAGTTCCCAACTGAGTGGCAAGTAATGGCAAACCTGGGTTTGGTCCATTTCATAAATTACACAGCAACCGAAAGAAGACAGATTCAGAGAGCAAAGGAGCTGTTGATATTGATTACAACTGGGAGGAAGTGGGCAATGTTTTGTGACCATCTGGGTCCAATTACATCTTCCACACACAAAAATGTGTGCATTTGCATATTCCTGCGTTGCCATGTTTTGCACCCAGTCATAACTATTGACTATAACTATTGACTATAAATGATACCAACTATACCAAGGTGTGTGTGTGTGTGTGTGTGTGTGTGTGTGTGTGTGTGTGTGTGTG
>JAJKFI010000034.1:7237818-7412746 GCA_029204185.1 Lerista edwardsae
TGTGTGTGTGTGTGTGTGTGTGTGTGTGTGTGTGTGTGTGTGTGTGTAGATAATATACTTATATAAAATCACAGATACACAATACATGAATATTCACAAGTATGGCATGCTACATGCTACAAAGCACTTCTATGTTGAAGTCAAGGTATTCAGGGGCAACAGGAAACTATGTATTTAGAAAGGTTTCATATTGTTGCAGGCCCCTCACACAACCTCACACACTTGGCACGCTGTATCATATTGCAACATCTTAAGTCTTGGCAATATAGTCTCACAGCCCAATCCTAACCTGCACTGGCACAGCCAGATTGCATGGCCTGTGTTGTATCCAGCACAGGTTAGGAGGCAACTTGTGGGTTCCTTGGGGTAAGGGGATTTTTGTCCCTTACCCTCAGTAACACCCGAGCCAGCTCTCTAGGGCTACTTGAATCTGTATAATTAAAATGTTCCATACAAGTTGATAGTAGTTTATTTCTATCCTGCCTCTACACTTCCTAAAAGGCCCACAAAATTTGGTTTACAACACAATATGCACGTCCTCCCTTTTCTCCTCAGGGATAGTGGGTAGAGCCAGTGGTGGGATTCAAATAAATTAACAATCGGTTCTATGACATCATAGCTGGAGCAAAAAAAAAAACCCCGAAGCCAGTCGAGGTAAGCGAGTGGGCGGAGCCCGGCCATTTAACAACCGGTTCTATAGAACCTGGGCGAACCCCCTGAATCCCACCACTGGGTAGAGCGTTGTGAGGGGTACAGTCAGCTTACTTTACATACATGCGGAAAACTGCATCACACTTAAGGATGTTGCTCAACCCAACTGCTCACACCCCAAATAAGTTGTGTGTGTGTTTGGCACATTCCTTTTTGTCAGTTGCTCAGAAAAGAAGGCCCAAAAGGGAAACACTAGGCACTTTTCCCCAAACAAACAATCAACACCTTGACCTCAGGGATGGCAGAAGTAAGAAGTGGAGGACTCCCATCAACCTAGATCAGGCTCCAGAGGCCTCCTCTTCAGCTGCAAATGGCACAGGGAGCATCTATTCTGGCCAGGATTCATACAAACCAAGAAGAGGCAAAGGTGTATTCATAAGAAGTCCAAAGTTTCCCTTAATACTCTTTGGATAACTCCTCCACAGAGCCAACTTCTGCATATCTGCACGTGAAATTCTTCTGGGTGCCTGCACAATGGGAGCACCAGCATGAGCAGCAGGTCCCAACCACTGAATGTCCTTCTGATATTCCCTCCCCCCCCCCCATGTCTACTGCTGACACGGTAAGCTACTGTGCTGTGGTGCTGTCATGGATTGCTGGGGATGGGTGGGAAAACTGATACATTCTGCCAGAATGAAGCCAGCAGATATTCAGGCAATGCCACATCATGGCTGGACAAAATTAGCAGCATCCTGGTGCCTGCCTGAATAAGGCAGGCAGGGGCCAGAGTGATGCCACGCGTCCATGAACCAGTCATTACACTGCCTCCAGTGTGTGTGCACAACTCTTCCCAGTCCACACACCAGTAGCTAGAGAAAGAAGACTCCACTGCTAGGGAAATCCTGGTGCCTCATACGTGCTGAGCCTATGCTGTCGCACTGTGCTGCAGCTCCACCTAGAGCTCCTTCAGTAAGCGTCTGTCTGCCTAGGACAGTGATGGCGAACCAATGACACGTGTGTCAAAGGCGACACACCACAACATTTGGGGTGACACACCAGTGTTCACCAACACCTGACAAAAACTGAGTTTATTTAACTCATTTCTCGTTTTTGTAATTAGTTGAAGTTTCTTTATGTAATACGTAAAGGACTGGACACACGATTGGACTGTATTTCTTCTTTAAATAAATGACTATAAAGAATTTTCTCTTCTGTTTGGGAGCAGGGGTTGACACACCAGCAGACTCAAGTTAAGCATTTTCCAAAGTTTTGACATGCCGAGCCCAAGAGGTTCGCCATCACTGGTCTAGGAGCTCCAAGTTTCTCTTGGAGCAGAAGAGACTGATCTAAGAAACTGAATCTTAGATAAATCTGAATCTCTCATGCTGTTTTTCCCATCTAAGTTGCACCTTCCTGGAGCTGCTGTTAGTTCAGGGTGAGACAGAAAGAAAATAGGTAGAAGCACTGATGGGCAGTTTGGATCAGGAGAAAAGGCACAAGGAATTAAACATCCCCCATTGCCAAACCCTGTCCAAACAGGTAGACCCATATAGCTGCTTTGAATTAAACAGATACCCATAGGAGATCACATGGAACTCCAGTATCATGTCTCTAGCCCTTATGGTAGGAGGAGGAAACTCAAAATGTAGGCACTACCTTGCAGAGCTACCTTGTAGAGGCACTGCCTTATATCTTCTAGGAACAGGACTCAAATCCACTTCTCCTGTTTCCCGCTGAACTATCACCCAGCTCACAGTACACATCTTACTGTTAGGGAGTGAATTTGTTCTTCTGTGCCCTTGCAAAATGCTTGTTCCCTCACACAGTCACCTGCACAAAGGCATGGTGGGCAGTTTAAGCATGCATCACACAATACTAACCTGGAGTTTGGCCAGCAAAGTTAGGCCAGCAAAATTTAGCTTGGCATACGGGACACCGTAAAGTATGTTTGGACCACACTTGGAGTCAGAGAGGCCAGCACACAGAGAGGCCAGCACACAACCATTCTCCCTGACTCCGAGAGCAGTCCAAACCATTTTACAGTGGTCCTTGTGCTGGCCAAACTGTGCTGGCCAAACTGTGCTGGCCTAACTCCAGGTTAGGATTGCACCCTGAGCCAGTGTCACAACCACTGGCATAGCAGCACCAGAACCTATTCATCTCTGAAACACAGACAGTGGCTGCCTTAGGTGCTGAAGGGGAGCAGGATGATGCCAAAGGATCTTCTTCCTTCTGGGGACTTCACTCCTAACACTCCTACAGATGCCTGAGCTCAGAACTGTCTTTTACTTCCATGGAACTAGCAGTGTCTGCAATGGCATCAAATCCTGGCTGTTGGAGAAAGGAGAACTCTGCATGCCTTGGCATTCTATTCCACAGGGGACCTTCATCCTCCATGGAGTCCATTGCCCTCCTCATTCCCCGTGGCATACCCTTGCAGTCTGGGATCCGGAGGATAAGATGGCTCTTCAAAAGTTCAGAGTCAGGCGTGTCTGGTGGAGAGCAGAATTGCACTAAAGCAATACATATGCTGACACAGCCAGCCCGTGAAAGACTACACTGCCTGGCTTCCAAACCCTGAATGGAAACAAATGGAATGGCAGATGACATTAATTGGATGCTGTTTCATTCAAGCCAGCTGCCATTCTTTTAGCCCTCTTCCAGGTTTAAATAAAAGCCAAAGACAGATTTATCCCATTCCTACAAGTTATCAAGTGTCTCCTACATTCCAGAGCCTGGTGAAGAGTGCAGCATAATCCAGCGCTATGGCTGTGCTGTCCATCAAGGCTTTCAACACACCTTTCTAGAAGGAAATTCAGTATCCAACACTCGTATTCTACTGGGATATACAACAGGCAGGAATTCTAAAATTATACTATCTGCATTCCACAGAGGTGGTAGGTTAAAAGGTGACGAACCAGTTCGCCTAAACTGGAACAAAATTCAGTATTTATACACCCCCCCCCCAATCGCCAAACATCATATATGACAAAATATGACAAAAATGTGAGTATGTGTAAGGAAGAGAGATTGAGGAATTGCTCTGGGTTTTTCCGACTCTGCAGAAGGCAGAATCCTTATCTCAGACAGGCTATTTGCAGGTGGAATGGGATCTTGGCTGACCTTCTAGAGCAGCTGAGACTTACAAGACACACAAAAAATATGCTGGTCCAAAGAATCACCTGGACCGGTTCAAAGGAAGGAACATTGCACAAAATGCCAGACATTAGCTCTCTTCTCAGCAGTTATTTTCTTCTCCATTAATTGCCCTTAATTAGGAAGCTGTGGCTCCTGCTGGCTCTTCTTTGCATGCCTTTAGAGGACACACACACACACACACACACACACACACACACACAAAGCTGCTAGCATCTAATAGGGTGGTGGTGAGCAACTAATTAGCAGCTCATTGACCATGTTATTTCAAAAATTGCTAGCATAAATTAGACTTTCAGTACAATTTGCAGATGATGCTGTTCCGAAAATGTGTAAAGACTGCATTAATTGAGAAGTGTCTGTACTGTAAACAGAATGCAATAAAACATTTCTGCCTGTACACAGAGTCATTTGGACCTTGTCTTTCCCCCTTCATTGCGATGCAGTTTGTAAGCTTTGCTCCCCAAAGGATGCTCCCTATTCACTTCATTGTAGGTGCAACAACTTGGCAACCAATATCTTGCATGAAAAACTCTAGTTGGCACCATCAAATACTGAAGCTGAAGCTCAAATGCTTTGGCCACCTCATGAGAAGGGAGGACTCTTTAGAAAAGACCCTCATACTGGGAAAGATTGAAGGCAAAAGGAGAAGGGGGCGGCAGAGGATGAGATGGTTAGATAGTGTCAATGAAGCAGTGAACGTGAAATTGGGTGAACTCCGGAAGCTAGTGGAGGACAGGGAGGCCTGGCATGCTGTGGTCCATGGGGTCTTGAAGAATCAGACACGACTTAGCGACTGAACAACAACAAAGTCAAATTTGAATGAAATTATGTATCATGTTACTAATGACGTCTATAATGATTACGTACTATGCAGCATGCAGCTCCCCCTCCCCCCCCCGGACATGTAAACAATAGGGTTGCCACATCTTGAGATGCTATATTGGAAAAGGCAGGAGATACCCCGAGGAGATAGGGAATGGTATCAGCAATGGCCCCTTGTCCCAGATAAGAGGCACTTTTTTCAAGTGGTGTCCTCTTATATTTAGCAGGGGGAGAGCAATTGTCCCTCTTCACCCCAGCACAGTGTCTTTCTCGTGGCTGTTGCTGGTGGTGTTCTCCATTCTTTTAGATTGTGAGCCCTTTTGGGACAGGGAGCCATTTAACTTTAATGTTATTATTTGCCTGTAAACCGCTTTGTGAACTTCGTGTTGAAAAGCGGTATATAAATACTAGTGATTGATTGATTGATTGATTGATAAACCAGGGATTATAGGGTTAACCCCCAAGATCTTTGCAAGTCTTGGGAGCACAGCTGTAGGTTGATGATGCCTCTGGCAATGAAGGGAAGTTAGCACAGATGCAGATGGGCATGGCTAATGCTAGAGTCTGCCTAGCAACAGACACTGATTGGCTGGCCTCAGTATAAAGTGGGAGGCAGGAGCTGGAGTAAGGCACCTGGGTAGGTGCTGGATGGATTGTGAAAAGAATGGTGATTAGGACCTTGTTAGGTGCTGGATGGACTATGACTGAAGGACTGGAGAAGGTAAGGTTATTGTGGGGAATAACCAGCAGTGGTATGCTGCCGGAATGCTGGGCGGGACATCCAGGTGATCGACAGCCCGCCCGTCACATTCCGCAGCGTTATGCCGTTTGCGTAACGTACGCAAGCGGCATAATTGGTTACACAAATGGCGTAACACTCCGGAATGCGACGGGCGGGCTGTTGATCACCCGGATGTCCCGCCCAGCGTTCCGGCAGCATAACACCGCTGGGAATAACCATTGGGAATTTTTGTATGGCTGCCATGCCCCTGGAGCCACCAAGTGGAGGAGGCAGTTGTGGCTTGGGCAAGCTGACTGCCTATTGTTTGGTGGTGGGGTTTGTTGGTGCTAGACTTAGGGTAGTTGGAGCAAAGCCAGTGATGAGGGCAGTCTGGAGGAGGCTGCCCAACTGGTGATCCCAAGCAAACCTACTGGAAGAGAGGAGGCCCAGTGGGTGAGTGAACCCCCTCCCTCTTGCCTATCTCTGAGGCCACTCTGGAGGGGAAAATAGTTAGCCTAGTGTGGGCATTAGGGCCCTTGAGGAGGCCCGGCAGGGAATTTGGCAGAAAAGATGCCAATTTCCCCAGAGACAGCTTGCAAGCATTTAGTGTGGGGCCCTCAAAAATTCAGGGCCTGTAGCATATGCTATGTTTGCTGCTACAGTTGGTTAATCCGGCACTGCATCCAGGTAGCAGTTGAGCTGCCCTGCTGACATGGCATAAGTTCAATGGCAGCAGGTCAGAAGGGGCAGGATGGGGTCAGCCACCACTATGGGATTGTGGGGTCAATACTGTGGGATTGTGGTTTGAAAAAGGTTGAGAAAAACTGCAATTTATAAGCCTTCCCAAATGGTCATTTCAATGTTTGGTTCCCAAATCCTGAGTCCAACACAAAAAAGGAGCCTAATCTGATCCACCTCTCCAATTTCACTGCACTGTTAGTGCATCTGTATGCTACCATGTACTCTAGCACCTCCCCATACCAGCCAGCCCAAATGTGAACACACTGCATCAGCACTCATCACATTGTCTTCCTTCATGATTTCTTGTAAAATGCCAGGGAATCCTGTTCCACATAACCACTTTAAAAGAAGAGTGAGGAGAATAAAAAGTGCACACGTTGTCTGAGCATGCAAAAAAAAGAAAAAAGAAAAAAAAGAATATAGGCTTATCCTTTCTTCCAGCTTCGCCATAACCACTGGGATCCTTTTCCTGAGCAAGCTCCTAAGTTCTCAGAAAAGGGATATAACTGCTCGTATTCTCTTTTCCTTGCCTGGCTCTAGACCTTTACTTTGATTTTCTAATGAATATTCAGGCCAAACCAACATCAAAGAAATATTAAAATGTACTCTTGACGTGTATACATTACTGCTCCAACAGCCAGTAGATCAGCCATCAGTCTTTGTAGCATATCATTCACTCACACTCCCTCCACTGCAGCAAATGATAAGAGGCACATTGATTATTATCTCACAAAATTACCATGACACAGAGCAATTGCAGACATTTTAATGTGGGGTGGTGGGTGAACAGGAAGCATGAGTCACACTTCCTGTTGTTCAGAGAAGTCTTTGTAACAGTCAGAATTAGGGCACACATCTCAACTTCCATGGGAACTCCTGTTCCTTGTCCATCTTCTCTCTGCGCTCAGCACTCCAAACCCAATGTGAGTAAGGAGATCAGAAAAGGGAGAGGGGAAAGGCAACTGGACATCTATAAAACTGAGGAGTAGTTACCAAGTCAACACAGAAAACCCAGTTTTAAGGATTCCAGTCATTTAAAATATTCAGCTGAATGAAATGATAACATCATCCCAGGATTGTATTACTTTCTCATAGAGCAGTGGTTCTCTAGGATCCACTTTTTAGAATGGCACATGTGTCAGGACCCCCCAGAAGTGATGTCATCAAACAGGAAGTGCCATAATTGTGATGTAATCAAATGGCACTCCTGGAATGCAAACTGGCATTCTTGGACTGCAGCACTTGCACAACCATGAAATGTCCCTGACAGAAAGCAAGATTAGGAAAAAATATTATGTAAAAGCACTAAGCTAAAAACAAAACAAAACCTTCACTTGAAAATTCAAACTGCTAACACTGTTAGTGTATTGGACACTCAAAAATCTGAAACTGAAATGTCCTACACCTACATCTTAAACAAGGGGGGCAGGAATGTGACGTTGACAGTCAGCAGCTCGCTAGTTTTCTCTCACAGAGAGAGAGGGGGGGAGAGGAATGGGGAAGGTTCTCAATCTAAAAATCATGACCAGTATCAGGTTCTTTGCACTTGCCAAACTTTTTGCATTTTGTCAGTTAAGACTAGAGTATCCGCCTGTAAGATATGATAATTTTGACCTAGTTTTGCTCGTTTCTTAGATAGGCTAAGAAGAGAAATGTGTTGTCGCTTTTGGCCACCTGCTGCTGCCACCATATGAAAGTAAAAACAGACAAGCATCCTAAAACGCGCGGGGGAACTAAAACGCGCGTGTAGTGCGCACGCTTGCTGCGCTTGTTTCAAGCGCTCCAGCCGCTTCCTTCCCCCACACTTCTTCAAATGTCCGTCCACAGGCCTATGGAACTTCCAGCCCCTTCCGCAGCAGCTGCGTGGTCGCTTCGGGGTTTTGCTATCGTCCACCACGAGAGTCCTTCCATTCTCTCCGCTCGCCGCGCAGGACTTTTCCACGGGTCTTCTGGCCGCCAGGCCCAGTATTGCAAACAAGCGTCCGTCACGGGGCGACGGACAGGCCCTCGGCTGGGCGAGAAAGGCGACGGCTTTTCTCCCGACCCATCCAGGGTTGCCCTGCCCCCAGCCTCGCTCGCTCCGCCACCGCACCACCCCGTCGCGGGCCGCGCTGCAGCGTCTCTTCGCAGCGCCACCTGCACCTAGGCTCCAAGGCGCATGCTCCCGCCGGAAGGAGGACGGGAAGGCGACGGCTTGCGCTTCTCGAGGGAACTGGCTGGGCCAGAGATGGCCAAAGTGGGATCCCGGGAAGAAGATCCCGGCTGTCTCTTCTTCTTGCCCCCTCCCATTTGTCCCCAGGAGGTATTCATTTGAGCAGTGCACCCTGGGCGCCTGAACCGCCCCTAGTCACAGCCCAACCATGTACATGTTGACTCAGAAGTAAGTAACACAGTGGTCAGTGTAGCTTTCTCCCAGGATTGCAGCTTCGATGCGGAGTGTGTGTGTGTGTGTGTGAGAGAGAGAGAATCACATTTCTGTCCTCGGGTGTTTGTGAAGGTGAGGGAGGGAGGTGAGAAACGGAGCACATGTCCGCGCTATCAACAAATGCAGAATCAGACAGTAAAGCTTTAACTGAGTTTTCGGCATAGGAGGGAAAAGGCCAGGCACGTTAGGGGGCCACTTGCAAGGTCTTTCTTTGGTCTTTATATTTTTTTGCAGGGTGGAACTTCCAGGCATGTCACTCTCCATCTGCAGTCGGAAGTGGCACAGCCCAGGAAAAGCGTTCTCAGTTGATTTTGCTGGACCACGCACAGAAAGGGAAGTGGTGAGAAAGAAAGAAAGAAAGAAAGAAAGAAAGAAAGAAAGAAAGAAAGAGCAATCCTATCCACACTTACCATGGAGTAATCTCCATTGATTATAATAGAACTTACTTCTGAGTGCACAGGATTAGGCTCGAAAGCAGCTAGCAGGGAAGAAGAAAGAGCCTCAGAGGAGACAAGCTCTCTGGGTTTTGCTTCTTCACCCGCTCGGTCCCGCAGGACGCTGGAGAGTCGGGGGCTGGCTGGGTCTAGGATCGTCCCTTGAGCTCAGGTTCCAGCCGCAGCACCCTTTCTGGTCTGCTCTTACGGCCCAAAAAGGACAATTTGTTTCCCTAGGAGCAGTTGGGCGTCCGTGTCCCATAAGACTAGGAGAAGAGCCTTCCCCGTCCTCTGGGAAGGCGAGCTACGGCAAACTAGCCAAGGAAGGGAGAGGTTTACGCTTGGGAGCTGCCCGCTGGCTGAAGACGCCAGAACCCCGCGAGGCGGCAGAGTCTCCTCGAGGGAAGGAAAGAGGCTTGCGCCTCTTCTTCACCCGCCTCTTCTTCAACACCCCCCCCCCCCATGCGATCGTGAGGGAAATCCCCACGACATTTCAGCCGGGGAAATAAGGAAAAGGGAGGAAGAGGTGGCTTATGCAGCTCTAGAATAATAGCACCGTCCCTTTGATCTTGTCGGCCATTCTCCCAGGAAGAGTCCTCCTTATGGTGCACATCGTCGCCTGCTTCACACAGGCGCGTCCTGGGGCTGCGTGACAGCCTCCTCTTCGCGGCTCGAGCAAGGTGTTATGCGGGGATGGGGATTCTGCGCACAAGACAAGGAAAGTGTTAATAAGCACTTAGAAACTACCGCAGTGGTGAATGACTCATCCAATCACCGCGTAGAAAAGAGAGCAGCTGGCTGTAGTCCCTCCACAGAAGAACCAGGAGATGCTCCTTTCGCTCGGGCAGCCGGGCCCTAAGCTCGTCGTCTATTCGGAGTGGGGGCTTATTCTCCAGTAAGCCAGGGTAGGGTTGAAACCTTAAAAAGAAAATGCAGCCATCAAAGTTAGGAATTGCTGTGGTAAGTTATTTCCGGGCTGCAACTCTATGCACGCTCTCCTGGGAGAAAATCCCAGACATCCCGGGACTCGGTTCCGAGGAGACATACACGAGGCTTCAAAAGCGATGAAAACAATGACAAGTGCGGAAGAGAGTGCTGATGAAGGCTCCCTGGCTATTCTGGCCTCAGATCTGCCTTCTTTCTTTCATTCTAGGAGACTAATAGTTTATACACAGAATACATAGATTATAGTCATGGTACACAAAATGGGATGGGTTTTGGGTTCAGATTTAGGAGAAGCCGACGGAGGCAGCACACCCAGATCATTTAACATACAAAAAGACGGCTGGCGTAATTCTGACCGAAAATGTTTCATAAACTTTTTTAAATCGATGGTCTCACCCATGCTTACAAGAATCACAACTAATTCACATGTACCTGCAAAGAAATATAGAGTGTATAGTCGTTCGGTTCCCCTTTCCTCCAGAAAATACTGTATCTTTGTAGCGCTCCTATAGTCCCTTTTAAAAAGAGTTATTTTAAAAGGTTCGAAAGTGTCGCCCTCGATTCCTTCTCCCCCCTCCTCAAACAAAGTCAATCTCATTCTGACCCCAGTGAGGCGCCACCTACAACAGTAGGTGGCACAGATTTCTGGAAGCCTCATATCAGCAGGATTCGGAGTGTTAAAAGGTGACATAGAAGTGGAAAGGAAATGCTGTAGTAATTTGCCATAAAATACAGTGAGGAGGCGGTTCTCCCGTCCGCCACACACCCACTCTGCGAACGAACAAACGAACACATGGTGACCCTTGCCAGCCAATGAAAAGGACGCTAGGACCCTGGGGGACCCCATTCCAAACTGCATCGGCTCTGCTGCATTATAAATACTTCTCCAAAATGCGGCGGAGCTCCTTTCTCCCTCTGCTGCCGCCTACTCCATCCGTTCCGCGTCAGTGAAAAGCTCCTAGCGCAGCCACCACTTGGCAGGCTTCTTCTTTTTCTACCTTTCAAGCCTTTTGTTTCTTGGCCAGTTTGCATGCATTATTTGTCTCCCAAGATGGTTTGTGAGACTAAGATCGTGGCGGAAGACCATGAATCGATGTCAGGAGCCAAAAAAGAGACAATCATCGTTTCTTCCTCTCAAATGTGGCCCTCCTTAACGGGCTCGCACTCCTCTTCCTCAGCTTTTCTGAGCGCCCCGATGAATGAAGGGGACCAAAAGGAGGGCGTTTGCATCAGGGAATTTCACCCTTCTGAGCAAGAAGTGGTGCGGCGCATATTTTATGAAGGCATCATGGAAAGGATCCCCAACACAGCCTTCAGAGGTTTGAAAGACCAGCCCTTTACGCAGCTGGTTTATGGGACAATGGCTGGTAAGTGGGACCGCTTTTTTGCACTTGGAAGATAGAAAAGAACCGGAAGCGCTTGGCTCGACGGTGTCTCCATTGAGCCGCCCCGACTGTTGGTGCGCAGGAATTGGGGAGGGGGGCCTTGGAAGCGCCACTGGCGCGGTTCAGGTAGAGGAACACGCCGCGCCAGCAGCAGCAGCAGGAGGAGGCGGCGGCGGCGACGGCGGCGGCGGCATTGTGCCTCCAGTGCGCTTCTCTGCAGCGCCAAGGACTGCCCTGGCGGTGCACTCGGCTGCGGCTGCTAGGCGGGCGGATGGATTTTCCCTTGTTCAGACCCTGCAGGGTGGGCGGCGGCGGCGGCGGCGGCGGCGGTCTTATCCAGCGGGCTGACTGTGCAAGAAGAGCGAGCTTCTGTGCTGCAGGGAGTGAGGGAGAGAGTTCCGGGGTAGACACGACTCTCCGGCTGGGCCTCGACGGCCATCCTCCCTCCCGGTTGTGAACCGCGGAGGGACGGTGGAACCAGCTCCGGTCGGCTCCAGGAGCCCGAGGCAAACCGCTTGACTGGTGAAGGAAGGAGGACGCCTCGCCTTGCCGTCTCTTGGGAATCCGAGGCGGCGAGTAGGTGGCTGCCGTGGTCGCGAAGTGACCCTAAACTCCCCCCGCCCCCATTTTTCTCGTGTTTTCCGCGGCTGGTGGCTCGCTATAACGCCAGGCTCAGGCCCGAACATGCGTTCTTCTGTGAAAGCGTCGTCTTCACGCTTTCCTCTCGCATAGAATTACGCAGACCGTGAGCCGAGTCTTCCTAGCAGTCCTTGTGCGAAACGCAGCCTGGAACGTGGCAGGGATCCTGCTTGGAACGGAACGACAAGCTGAGACACGCTTCTCCGTGAATTTACAGCAGGATCCCTTGCGAGATCCAAGCAAACTGGAGGGCCCGCCTGCCTCTGGGTTGCCGGTGTGTGCCGATCACCGGCTGGGGAAATGGGCCTGCTTCTGCGACGACGCCACCCCCCCCCCGCGCTTGCCTTTGCCTCTGCCTCGGGGCTGGGTGGAGAGAGATGGGATGCAGTCGGGTTCGGCGCTGCTGCTGCTTCTGCCGCAGATTTAGTGCGGTTTCTGGGGTGACTGGAATCTGGCGCTTGGCCGCTGTGCGCAGCTCGTGGCGCCGAGAAACGGCTGTTGTGTGACCTCTGGGCAGGTCCCGCGGCTAAGGCTAAGCGTGCTGCTCAATAGATTCCCTTTGGGGTATATCATGTGTGTGTGCAAGAGGCCGATAGGCAAACGCTGCGGGAAACCGTGACTGCGTGGTAGCTGCGAGGAAATCCTACCCGTCAGAAGGTAGAACGTAAGGGAGAGGCCATCGCTCAGAGGGAGCAATGCCTGCTTTTTGTATATAATACTACTGTACTCTTGGCTGGAGACCTTGGAGAGCGGTGGTCCGTCATTTCAGTTCAGTTCAGGCAGAGCAGAGCAAGTGGGCCAATGATACAAGGCAGTTTCTTGCAGTCAGTACCTTCTTCAGCAGGTTAAGTGATGGACAGTTAGTTTTCAGCATGGACTTGTGAAGATCCGCTAACTGTCATAACATAATGAGCGGACCAATATCTTGCATGGCAAGTACTATTAAGCCGGGAACTATGTGCACGCTTATGTGGGAGGAAACTCTATCAAACTCCATGGGACTTACTTCTGAGTAAACACGCGCAGGATTGCACAGCAAATGTCCACCGGAAGCGACCATTGATGCTTGCCAATCAAAACCTGGTCCCTAGACCAGCACTGCCTCTGGAGGCGCCATGCTTACTGAAGAGAGTAACCCTGTCCTTGTTTTAGTGTCATGTGTCAGAGTCCACATGAAGTCACGCATCAAGCACAAATAGTTTCAGACACATTTCCCATCCCAGCCCTGTAAGTTCAAATGTTGGATTGGGTTTTTCATAAAGTAGGAAAACAGAGCCACAAACCTTACAATTTGAACAAATAAAAATATAATGGAACAAGAGACAAGTGAAATTTTCCAGAGCTGCCCTGAGCAGTTGTTCTACCCATTGCTCCCAAGGTACATGAACTGAGCCTTGCGGACAAATTCAGGGGGAAATACAGGTTCCAGGGAGCCTTAAAAATACCCCCCCCTTTTTTTTTTGCAGGGTGGGGAGTTCTGCATAGCTTTCCCTGAGCTGTCATTAGTGGCCAAGACTCTCATGCATGTGCATATATGCGCTCACATTTCTGTACCTTGATAATACATGTGTACACAACTGATAAGTAGAGAGGAAATCCCATTGCCCAACTCACTCAGGGGTGTTTCTAGAAGGGGGCAGTATGTTTTGCAGTGCCCAGAGCTCTTGTGTAAAGTGGCATCTCCCTCTTGTCTACAGAGCCATTCGCAGCTTGGAGAGCTGGCTTTGCTCTCCAAACCACAAATTGCTCTGAAGGTGAGGGACGGCTTTACACAGGATCTTAAGCTCCTGAGAAACTTTTGCCCCTGAGAAACCTGAGATGATTTTGCCCCTGTCTAGGACTGCCACTGCACTTTCTTTCTCTTGCTTTTAAAAAGTTAATTCATTTTAATGCCATCCTTTTATCAGTGATTTCCAGGGCAATTTGCAAGGGAAATAAAACAATAAAATCATAATCACATAAGATAATAGTAAGACAGTGGACTAAACATCCCAGCATTAAAATTCGACCAACATACTGTATTAAAAGCTGATTAGATTATAAAAGGCATGGGAATATACAAAAATGTTCTGTGGCACCCAAAAGGCAGAAATGTAGATGCAAAGTGAGCCTTCCTGGGAAGTGAGTTCCATCTTTGGAGTGCTACCACCAACAGGACCCACCTCATTGCCCACTTCAGCTCAGATAGCAGGAGCATCCAGAAGTATGCATCCATAGCATGTTCTGATGGCCACACTTGGCCTCCCTGTCCCTCAGAATGCCTTATTAAGGGCGGAAAATGGTCACTTCCAGTTTTTGGCCATGCACCACCTCCCTGACCCTCAGAATGCCTTCTCTATGACAATTTTCAGCCCTTCGAAGGCATCCTGAGGGTCACAAAGGCCAAGTGTGGCATCCCTGGCCATTAGAACATGCTACCGACACAACCAGCTCTGGTAATGT
Source organism: Lerista edwardsae (assembly GCA_029204185.1). Classification (NCBI taxonomy): domain Eukaryota; kingdom Metazoa; phylum Chordata; class Lepidosauria; order Squamata; family Scincidae; genus Lerista; species Lerista edwardsae. The sequence goes on from JAJKFI010000034.1 coordinate 7,252,183, forward strand.
TTGGAGTGGGTGCTGGAGCTCCGAGCAAGGGGGGGGGGAGGACAGTGGCGGCAGATTTGCTGCTCCAGGATGACATTGCTGCCTGGGAAAAGTGCCCCCCCTTAGCTACACAGCTGAGAATGGAAGGAGCTTAAGGAGCCTCCTGAGGGAGTACTGGAATCTGGACCACAGGAGGTCTTGTCCCAGGTGCTCTATAAGCAAATCTCAGAAAACACAGACACATGGAGCAGAGCCTCCCCCTAAAGTCTCAGTAGGTGGGTATACTTATGAAAGCATGTGATCCTTAAGGTAGATACTCCAACCTGCTTAGGACTTTTAAGAGAAAGGCCAGCACTTTCAATTATATCTGGGAACAGACAGGAGGCCAATGAAAACACTACAAAGTGAGAGTAATACAATCCACAGATGAGGTTTCTGACACCAGTCTGGCTACAGCATTTTGCACTGTTTGAAGTTTAGGAAGACTTTTCAAGGGCAATCCCACATGGAGTGCAATGCAGTAGGGAAGTGAGCTGGGCATAGGTGATGGCTGCCAAATTTTAAACCAATAATAAATCAAATCCTAGGATGTAAATCTTAATAAACTCTATGGAATTTTTTTCAGAGTAGCAGTGCCTAGGATTTGTGTAAGAACGGCATTTCTGAAGCACCCTATTACATTACAAAAAAAAAAAAAAGATACTCAACCTTTTTTCTGATTTACTTGGTAAGTTCACTAACACACTTACAGTGCAATCCTAACCTGCACTGGTGCAGCCAGGCTGCATGGCCTGCACTGCATCCTATGCAGGTAAGGAGGCGGATGGACATCACCTTAGAGTAATTGATATTTTCCCCTTTACCCCAGGTAAATCCCCTATTTAGCTGGTGCAAATCCAGGAAGCCTGTGTAGAGTTGCCTGGCCTGGGTGTGGTTAGGATATGGCAGAGGAGGCCTCTGCTGACCCCCCCCCCCGGCCCAATCCCCCTGTTCCACACCCCACCTCCAAACCACCCTCCCACCACCCTCTCCCAAAACTGCACCTATCTGTGCCAGCTGGCACAGATCTGGCAAGGGCCTCTGCACCAGTCTAGCCAGCTCCTTGGTAGGAGCAAATGTGCTTTACGTGTTGTATACAAGAGTTAGAGAGGGGGAATAGGAATCAAATTGCACTTGAACGTGTTACCATTTTGTGGTGATACAGTTGCTGTGCTGATAAGCATGAATGAGAATAGACTTCCTGCGCAAGTGTAACATAACTGGTTACTTAGGCTGCCTGCAGAGAAATGTTGATACAGCATTTGCCACTTTCCTCCGCCCCCCCCCCCGTCTATGTAGTAAGCTCAGCTTCCTCTTGTCTTTGCAGTCTAATTAATAGATGTATTTACCAAGGATTCCATGCCGTTTTAAAGGTGAAAAATAGCTTTCGTTTAAAGCCAGTGAAGTGGCTTGACTGCTCAAATAATATACATTTGTATGCAGTCTTAGAGTGCGTTCACAAGGAACAAAGGAAAGTATTTTGTTGCAGGATTGTCTGCATGCTATACAACCCAGCAGTTAGTTATGAAATGGTTAATATTGGTTGAATATGCAAGACAGTTATTGCTATCTAGCGCTGCTTTTTTGGTACTTTATGATTGCATTTTAGATAGTGACTGTTATAGATTTTGTTGCCTTTGGTGCTGCAGTATAAGTGGAAAATAGACGCATGAAAAATTGCAGCTGTGGGCCCCAATTCTGTTTTGTAGGCATGGTCATAACTACACATGGCTTGAATAACAGTGAGGTTTCCTGTGGAGAATAAACATAAATACATTTATATTTTCTCCAACAGCACCATTTCCTCTTTAAAACTTGGTAAATTTGCCCTTCGGAACATTTCTGGAAAGTCATACCCACCTTTCAATCAAGTCTGATATATATTTGTCCTGCAGTGTTTAATCATGATTAAATAACTTTTGATTTACTAATAAGATACTACAATTAATTGGACAGCATTATTTTTAATGTAAGTTTTACAAGAACTTATAAAAGGCTTTAAATAGAAAGTGCCATCACATATATAACTACGTATGTATGCATAACTCAGTGGGACTTACAGCCCAATCCTAACCAACTTTCCAGTGCCAATGCAGGCCTTCCAATGGGACATTCTGCAGTGATAGGGGTCAGTCATGGAAGTCTCTTCAAAGTAAGAGAACATTTTTTCCCTTTACATTGATTGGCTGCATTGCAATTGTATTGGTGCTGGAAAGTTGGTTAAGATTGGGCTGTCAGTGTTTCAGTAAACACTAGGATTAGCTTGCACAAATGTGAAACCTATTACATATAATTTAGACCCTAACATTATACTGTTGGGTATATTTATGACATTTAAAATGCCTTAATTATATCCAAACAACTATTCCAAATATAACCAGTGTTGCAGATGGAGATGCAAGTTGCTGCTGGCACCTTATCAGTGCATGTTACATGTATCATGTAACAGCACATGTTGCACACTAACTTATTTTCTCAGAAATAAGTCCCACTGTGTTCAACAGGACTTACTCCCAGGTAAGTGTGTGTAAGATTGTAGGCCGAGATACTGAGTATAAACTGGGGCCAAGCTACACCAGCATGAAGCAACTGGCCAGCCCATGGGGGGCACAGCATGCCATAGGGTGATGGATGCACCTGGTATCACACCTCCTTGCTACACCTTTACCTCTGCTTATTACAGTCTGGTTGGTTTCTAATGTAAAGACAGGAACTTCATCTAAATCCAACTCTGTCTCAGAGCGCAATCCCAAACTGGAGTTAGGCTGGCATAAGCTAAGCCAGGAAAATTTGGCCAGCACAAGGGCCACCATAAAGTGTTTTTGGACTACTCTCGGAGTCAGGGAGGATGGCTCACGTCTATGTGCTGGCCTCTCTGACTCCGAGAGTGGCCAAACATACTTTACAGTGTCTCTTGTGCTGGCCAAACTTTGCTGGTTTAGCTTATGCCGGCCTAACTCCAGTTTAGGATTGCACCCTCAGTTGTGTATAAAACAGGAGCTGAATAGGAATCTGACAGAAAAAAATGTGGGTGAGTGGAGCTGAATCCTCCGCTGCCTTTAGCTTACCTCCTCACTGTAGCATGCCCCTGGAGTGCTTTTATCCAGCCTTTGTGACAGCTGGGCTCTCCCAGGGCTGCCCTTTCAGCAGTGCCAGTTCTGCCAAAGCTCTGGAAGGGAGAGAAGGTAGCCTCAGAAAGCAGGGAATGCTACAGGGGAAGGGGCAGACCAAGGAAGGGGGTGAGAGTGAGAGATGCTGCCGGGCAATGGGAAACCCAATTGTTACTCAGCTCAGAGGCCTTGTGTCGCAAGCAGTGCTCTGCTACCGAGTTGTGAAGTGATGCCTTGGGAGAAGCAGCACTCTTGAAAGGGCGTCCCCCATGATCATTGGGCTGTCTCTACTTGATCATTGGGCTCTCCCATATCTGGAAAAAAATTCACTATAATGTTGCTAAGTAGTAATGTATTTGGATATTCAGTTAAACTATATATAAAACATTGAAATCTCAACTATTACCGTTCCATCGTCACGCACAGCAAATGCCATAGTTACCACAGACAAAATTAGTTACCCTGAATCCATGTTCATTTTATTTATATCCTACTTCACTGATATCCAGAATATCTACTTGAAAATGCTTTGGAGTCTGTTTCATAGCTTTTGATTCTGAACTTTCCCTTTGAGCTTTCTGGGTTTCAGAAAATTTTTTTCATGAATTGAAGAAAGCTACTCAAGTCTTTCACATGTCAGTTTGTTCCTTGATTGTTTATGCATGTTTTCAAACATATATCATTTTTTCTGCCTGATGAGAGAGTGAGAGAGCAAGTGCGCAACCTGATGCTCAAGGAGTCAGACGCTGCCTTGCTGCAAGAAAAAAAAAATGCTTGGAAGACTCCTTGTTTGTACCAAATACCAATTGAACATGCTCTGTAATCTACGACTTTTGAAAGTGCTCAACAGTCCTCAGAGTTTTGCTAGTTTTCAGACAAATATGTTTGTAACATTGAGACAAACACATTAGCAATGCTATAATCACTAACATTCTTGTATTTGAATCATGGATGTTAAAGAGTTTTGCATTAGTGTGAATTGGCTGCCTGAAACAGTATTCTTCTAAAACCCTGCTTTGCACTGCTTATGTGGCAAGCAGCTTAATGCTTCTTGCTTTGGGATTTCATATTTACAAAGAGAACCTTTTAAAAAATAGTTTCTTTTACCCTTACGGTGGGGTGGGGTGGGAAATGTGCTAAGAAGTTCTGAGGCAAAGTGGTAAATTGACACATTCATATATAATATGAATTCATCTGTGGATTTTAGATTTTTATATATCCTGAATGCTATTGTCCTTTTGGAAACATGATTATGAAAGCAAAACTATAGTGTTGTTAATTAAAAAAGAAAAACGGCACTGCCTATTTGGCTCCCTGAAGATTACTTCTAAAAGCTTCTTCCCTGTTGGCAGGGCAGACTGGAGAGGCACGAAGCATTTGCTCAGCTCTTGCCATCTCTGAATTTGGGGATCAGCCAGGTTGGGCATAGCTGAGGGCCCATGCCCATCAGAGGGCCCACCTGGCCAGGTAAGGCTGATCCCTGAACCTTCAATCCAGCGGCAGTGGCAGCACCTAATGCCCCACCATGGGAGACCAGTGAAGGGGCCTGTGCCAATCTCCCCAGCAACCTGATGCTCACAGAAGGAAGCTATTATGAGATTCACCCTTGGCAAAGCAGTTCTTCATTAGAGGGGAAGGAACTCTTGTGTGGCTGAACTTTTGCTTTCCATTGCTCTTTTGTTGTGCAAATGGAATTTGCCAGCCAACAGCTCCTTTCATCTAACAAAAGTGCAGCTTCACATTGTGCCAGCCTTCCCTGAACGCTTTGAAGGACAGCTTCTGAATGGACCCTTCAGTGCTCCCAAGTGTGCAGAATAAAGCACAATAGAAGTCTTGTGGCCCAGTCCCACTCCCCCCGCCCCAAACTGCAGTTCTGGTGGCAGGGTGCACTCTCTGGCTGTCGCAAGCAGCCTTCCAAAAGCACGTGGAGCGGCACTTTTTCTGGAAGGTTGGTGGTGAGGCCAGAGCAGCCCCGTGCCCAGCAGCATGACATGGAACGGCCACGAACCCAGGAAAGGAGTGGGTAGTAGCAGCAGCACCATAGAATCCTAACGCCATTCTCAGACTTGATCCTCTGATCCACACCAGCAGTTTTGCTGGTGCAGGTCTGAGTAGACCCTTCCAAGAAGGCTTACCCCGACATGAGGGAACAAATGCTCCCTTACCCAGAGCAGACCTCTGGGCCTGACCCCTGCATGATGCAGTGCAAGCCCAATTCCCTCGTTCAAATATGTCATTTCACATGGGGGGGGGGGCTCTGCTTCTCTCCCACACTAGCCCCTCACATTCCTACTGAGGTACGGGATTCGAACAGTTTTCTAGATATGTATTTGCGTGTGGTTATTTCAGATCTTGTGTATGCTGAAACGTCAGTAACTCACATTTGCACAGTTTTCATTAATTTTATATTGGCATTGTCTCTTTGGGAAATAATGATCGGATGTTAAATGCATTGTGTGTGTGGCTTACACAACTTGAAATTGTTTTGGGAAATATATCTGTTATGGGGAAAATGTAGTTGTAGTGATAAGAATACCAGGTATTCGTTCATTGGAACCAGGTATTCTGGGTGCTGGGTGGTAGGAATATGGGTTTTCTGGGAAAGCAGGCATGTAGCCTATTGAAACCCATAAATCTGTAGGGGCCTAAAAGTACATTTTAAGATAATCATAGTAAAAACCCCAATGTCTAAATAAGTTTAAAGTTACTTCAGTTCATTAATCACTTATCTGAATAAGATTTTAAAATTAAGTGGCAAATGCCCACTAATTTTGAACAGGTGTATTTCTTGCTGGGCAAAATATTGCTGCACGTTTTTCCTTATTTTGCATGTAAAAGGGCTAGATATACATACACAAAACAAAGCTGCAAATTCAGAAAACGTTTCTAAAATATTGTCTTTAGGTATTTGGGAGCTTCAGTTCATCTACTCTGCCCTGTAGCTACAGCCCTGGTTCTACAGTAAATTTGCTTCTAGACTGTGATGCATTAATTCAATTGTGTTTGTTTATTTTAGTGTCTACTCTAAAATAGTGTTGCTAATGGCTGCATTTGTGGTACTTTTTGTTTTATCTTATATTTACTTTTGTCTATTATGTGGCTGTTTTCTCCCATTTATGCTTGCGCATGCATGCAGACACACACACACACACAGACACACCATTTCCTTGGCTCTAGTAGATGAGTGACACTAACAGTGCAAGTTACTGAATCCACACCCTTATGCTTAGAAAAAAAACCTATCACAACAGCCTTGTGGCATCACACAGATTTATTGTAGTGAACTACAATCCACTTCATCAGATACAAAGGTTATGGTTCTGTATAATAAATAAATAATTTGTTAATATTTAAAGTGCTACAAGCCTGTTGTGTTTTGCTGCACTGGCACCCTTACCTGTCTGGAAATGGTTACCTTATGCTTGAGAAGCTGGCCAAGTACAATGGAGTACTGGGCACTGAGACAAAAACTAGTTTGGTTGCCCCAACTGGTGATTTATACCAGGAGAAAGATGGGAAATGTGGCCCTGTTACTTTGCTTGGAACCTCCAGTGGCTTTCAATTCCTTCTTTTGGACCGCTTGCTTGGAATAGGAGCACAGGATGCTCCACAGAATACTCTTCTGTAGTGGTTCTCTCCTCCCTTTCAAGACAGTTCCAAAAGGTTATACTGTGAAACTACTACTCTTTTTTGCAGGGTTATGGCCTGTCTCCCATTCTATTTATGGAACTGCTGAATTGAACACTCAAGGGTTTGTAGTGTGTATTGTTAGTCTGAGGATAACAGCCAGCTTTATTTCTCCTTTCTTTATGGCAGGGTTTTCCATCAATATCTCTGTAGGAGGTCAGCTATGGAGTTGCTGAGGGTAAAAAAACAAACAAAACTGATGCTCAGTATAGACATGGTAGAGATGCTGATGGTGGGTCAGCCTGTTGATATGGGAATATGCTTGCTAATTACAAGGAAACACTTCCAATGAGGCAGATATGCAGTATGGGAGAGTTTGAATGAAAAATTTCATTTCAGCACTTGTTTTAACATGGGCTCCATGGCCCTATGTTCTGCCAAATTCCTTCTCTACAATCTTGTGCCCACAGTAGGCCAATTAGCTTCCCTTTTATCAACAAAACCACCTTAGTCATACAAGGCACCACAAAACCCCACCACGAAACCAAGGCAAAATGCAGTCAGCTTGCTTGCTGAGCCACAACAGCCCTCTTTCCTCCTCCAGTTGGTGGCTCCAGGGGCATGGCAGCCACACACTAATTTGCCAGTCTCCAATAACCACGTTAGTTCCTACTGCAATCTCCAAGTGTTCTCCATTCAATTGAACGGAGTCCCATCCATCAGTCCCAATCAGTTAGTACACTCTTGGTTACTTTCCAAACACCTCCTTCTCCACAACCTCTCTGTGCCCACACCACTGCTCTGTCCAGGAGCTACCTTTATCCCCCAGGGCCCTTGTTATCTCCAACTGGCTGCAGGCAAAGGATCTGGGGTTAACCCTGTAATTCCTGGCTGACAGACAAGGGGCCACTGCTGATACCATTCCCTATCTCCTCCAAGTAATCTTCCGCAATTTCTGAATCACCCTACTGCGCTAGCATTGTATAGGATTGGACTATGAGTTAATGTAATGTCTTTATGTCCACCATTCTAGTGCCTTATTTGGATGTTCTGAAAAGTAACTGTGGAGATTTTTTAGGGTTTATTTAGCGTGGCACAAATTTAGACCATAACACTTAAACCAGGAAAGCCTTCTTCAGTTCCAGCATGGATTCCAGCCATGACAGCCTTAGTACGATTAATTGTGGAGATTTCCACAGAGTGTCTTGGCAAGACCCACTGTTGTGTTCTGTAGCTCTGCCCCCATGCTTACTAAAACCCTGTGTAGACATTCTGTATATCTTATGTGCTCAGGAGGGCCCTAGAAAGCACCCTGTCCCCACATAGTACAGTCCAGCATTTGTCTGTATAGAGAGAGGGGAGAGATTCTTCCATGGTTAGGAATGCTTAATCATTCACTGTTTTTAATCACCAGGACAATCTCCCCAAGTATCTATACAGACAAATGCTGTAATTGTGATGAGTGAAAGTCATCTGCGGCAGAATGGTCACAGGTTTGGCCATCACCAAGATGGTAACTTGAAGTGACAGGACAGCCATGACTGTTTCTGTGTCTGCCCTATTGATGATAGCAAATTGATATTTGCGGGCGAACAAGCTGAAATTAAATCCGGATAAGACAGAGGTGCTTTTGGTTCGGAAATCCACGGCTCGGGTATTGGACTATCGTCCTGCTCTGAATGGGGTCGCACTTCCTCTGAAGGAGCAGGTTCGCAGCTTGGGGGTTCTCCTGGATTCACAGCTACACCTGGATTCCCAGGTGGCGGCTGTGGCCAGGGGAGCCTTTGCTCAGCTTCGGCTGATCCGCCAGCTGCGGCCGTACCTGAGCTGTGCGGACCTGGCCACTGTGACCCATGCCCTAGTGACATCTAGATTAGATTATTGCAATGCGCTCTACGTGGGGCTGCCTTTGAAGACGGTCCGGAAATTACAACTAGTACAGAACGCGGCGGCTCGGGTGGTTGCTGGAGCACGTCGGTTTGACTCTGTCGAGCCGCTGCTTCGGCGACTACACTGGCTGCCGGTTCTGTTCCGGGCCCAATTCAAAGTGCTAGCTTTGACTTTTAAAGCCCTTTACGGCTCGGGTCCGGGGTATTTGAGGGACCGCCTTCTTCCATATAATCCAACCCGTACTCTTAGATCATCTGGGGGGGGCCCTCCTGACTGTGCCGCCACCAGGAGAAGTGAGAGGGGTGGCGGCCAGGAAGAAGGCCTTTTCGGTGGTGGCCCCCCAACTCTGGAACACCCTCCCCTTAGAATTGAGAACTGCTCCCTCTTTGTTTATATTTCGGCGGGGGCTGAAGACCTTTTTATTCCAAAAAGCTTTTAATTGTTGACAGGCTGGCTGGTTATTATAACCCACGGGGCTTGTTGTTTTTATATTGTTTTTAAATTTGTTTTTAATTGTGTTCTTAATTTTTGATTGTATTGTTTAATTCTGTTTTAATTGTTTTTAATTGTGAATTGTTATATTGTTTTTATATCTATATTGTAATGCCGCCTTGGGTGCCTTCGGGCACAATAAGGCGGGGTACAAATCTAATAATAAATAAAATAAAAATAAATATAAAAGATAAACTGGTAAATGGGAAATCATGAAAAACCTCACCCAGGAGCTATGGATGGAGCGATTCTGGGAGCTAAGTATTGTTGGCTGTTTTCCCCTCATGATATCAGTGCCGAGGTCTCAGAGAGATAATTGTTGCCAAGTCTGGGGCAGGAGCAGCTTCTGAACCTGCAGAAGTTTAGCAGAAGACTTTGCCAGCCTTCCAGTCATATCTGTGCTGTGACTGGGCAACCATAAAGAGGTTGTCAGGATCAACAGATCGTATGATAAAGCTGCGCTGCAGAGCAACAGGCTAAATTTTGCATTTGAATGTAACTAACCCACCAGTTCTTTGCCTGCATTCATTCTCTGTGTTTCTACTGTACATTCAGAAATGCTGGTCTCTTTTCCTTGTGGTTTAAGTTGTGCAGAAAGAACAGAGTATATTGTGAAACCAGCATTTCCCTTTGTGGTTGGTAACTCCAGGTGATAAACTAGAGATCTATTTTGGGAGATTATTCATGGTTTCAGAAGACTGTTGCCTCAAATTCCTTTATTAATTCTAGCATGTGTATATGCTGACCTCTAACCGGTGTCAATAGACCGATTCTTAATACAGGCATGTATCAGCTGGGGTTCCGTTCCAGACCTCACTGTGAATATCTGGAACAGTGGATACCGGGGACGCCTTTTTAAAGATAGGGGAACATTAGTGGTCTTGCTGCAACAAGGTAAAAAAAAAAGAGATTTGTTTAATGTTCCCCCATCTTTTTAATAGGAGTCCCAGTATCCATGGTATCCACTGAAACTGTGAAATACCGAATCAGTGGAAACCAGGGCACACCTCACTGAATGGATGCCTATGTTGAGATAATTGCAGGATCTGATTTTTCAAAAGCAACTGAAGTTGAAAAAAACCTAGTGAATAGAGTAGCACGTTATATATTTTTAAAATATTTATTAGCAAAATGAACATGAAAAATATCCTGTGCCATCATACAGTAGTTGTATAATGTGACTGTGACTTACAGCTTTGTGTTCCGAAATCAACACTAAATTCTCTTTTCTGACAGGTATCGTTTATTTCTCTTCCTTATCTCCATAGTAATGTGCTTTGTTGTGACCAAGTCCTTGCTGCTGACCTGCTGTTTACCCATCTTTCTAATGGGTATGAGGTACTACTTCAGTAGAAAAGTTATCCTCAGCTATCTCGAGCGTGCACTGAATACGGACATGTCTGATATTGAGCAATATTACATGAAATCACCAGGTGAGTAGTATGTCCATAGAGGGATTGATGGCCAAACATGCCTGTGAAATAAATATCTTTCCTTGTTTCATCACAGCTACGGAGTACTTAAATTGCTACGGATGCAACTCATGTAGGCAATCAAAGTTAAAATATTTAAATGGAGATTCCAGAATAGTGGAAATGTTTCTTCTGTTTTTCACTTTGATACTTGGATTCATAGGAAGCATTAGAAGGCGGAAGCCACAATGCTCAGATTAGATTGGATTTTTATTGTATTAACTGAACATGTCAGTTTGATTTTATGGAATTAAATTGCTCTCTCCATGAAAATGACTTGTATGTCTTGTAGTTACCCATGGCACTCAAAAGTCTTACAGTGCAGTTCTATACATGTGAACTCAGTGGGACTTATTTCTGAGTAAACATGCATACGATTGTTGTGTTAGAGACAAGGAGGAATCTCTTTGAACAGAAATGTATAGAAGGTCTTCCAGCTTCAGGCTTACCTTTGTTATTTCGTATATATGTTAGTTTATTTATTTAAATTTCTACTTTGTTGTTTTGCTTCCATCAGGGCTGCCAGAAAGACTTAGAGCAAATACTAAAAACAGTACAACAATCACAATATTAAAACAGAGTTTAGAAAAATCAATGCACAATATGACAAACAATTACCTAGAAGTCACCTGAACAAGTAACATATGTCATACTAATCTGCATGCTAATTTTTAAAGCTCTTCTGCTGGATTTGGGACCGGTGTATCCCAGAGGTTTGCAGCTTTTATGTATTTAGCAATTAATGTATTTTTTATTTTTAAATGCCATGATGGAATTGTTTGCTTTTTTAAAAACCCCATCCATGATTCAGAGTACAGAATTCTTTTCTTTTAAAACTTAACTGTGTGATGTGTATCCATTGTGTATTCACTGACATACCCTGTTATAGTTGATTCAGTTGAGCCTCCCAATGTTTTTCCAAGTGAATTAAGGGCATAGTCTTGTGTTTACATTTAGCATTTATATTTTAGGATAGCTGCTAGGAATATGGTAATGTAATAAACTTTGAGGTTGCAATTCTAAACTCATACATAGAAAAAGTGTTCTATCTTGCTATGAAAATATTTATGGTATGCTGCTATACAGCCTGTGCCACTAGGCTTAGTAAAGCCTAGTATAGTAGAATTGCTCACGTGGTTGTGGATCAAGATGCAATATAGACATTTCTGAATCTGTTTCATTGATGAGCAGCTAGCAAAGCATATTAAGCAATTCATCCTGAGAAAAGTATATACACCATGTATATAGAATGGCACGATCAAATCCTGATTTAAGGGAAGCTTTCTTTCCCTTAGATGACAGTGTCCTGCTTATCCTCTCCAGGATAGGAGACTGCATTTTTGGGTCTGGTTCTTAGTTAAATAAAGTTAATAGGAAGCCAGCATTATATTTCCACCAGTTCACACTGTGCAGATTGCTTGTTTTCTAAGATACCGAAGTCCAGAATATGGTTGTTGACTCCTGGGAAGTTGCATGGACAGAGTATAACCAGTGGCAGAACTGGGGGGGGGGGGGTTAAAGGGGGCAAATGCCCCAGATGCTGGGCTTGGGGTGATGGTGGCTAGACAATGTACGCACACACACACCACCTATGCACCCCCATACCATTCCTCTGTGTATTGGGGCGGAGGCTCTGCCTTCCGATAGTTGGAGGAATGACGCGCCACTGCAAGGCTGCAGCAGCATGACATTCCTCAGAGTGGGGGCGGGGGGCGATGCTGGAGGACAGGTGGGGTGGCAGACTGGGGTGTGCCCTCAGGTGCACCCCCCCAGGAACACCCCTGATCATAACATCACAGTGTTTTCCATGTATTCAATCATAGTCTTCAGTAGATCTGAGTAAAATAAATTCTGCTGAAGCATTCCCTTCAAGGAACCAACAAATAATAAAGAAAAAAAGAATGAAGAAATAGGAGCCACTTCACCAAGAGGTAGTAGATTCAATAGCCACAAATGGGAATGTTGACTACGTGTCTGAAAAATACTATCATGCATCAATACTACCAAGTGAAGTGGCAACATGTGTGCTCTGAGAGAGGAATTCAGTCATGAAAAGTCAAAAAAAGAAAATGGGCACAGTTGTTGAAGGGAGTAGGAGGTACTTGTGTTGATGAAGGTGGCGGAGTAACATTAACTCCAAGCGGGTGGCAGTTGACAGTGATGAGTTGTCTTCACAACCATACACACAGAAAATGTTTAGACAGATGACTGTGCATTTACCACAAAGTTTGTCATACATATAAATGTTCTGGGGAGACAAACTGGAGACAGCTCCCAGCCCTGTGTACAGATGATCTACAGCATCAGTGTGTGGAAGTGGCCCTGGCTAACCTTCATTATACTTGAGTAATTGCTTGGAGAAGCAGTTGAGACTTGTTGTTGTTGTTCAGTCGCTAAGTCGTGTCCGACTCTTTGCAACCCCATGGACCACAGCACGCCAGGCCTCCCTGTCCTCCACTAGCTTCCCAAGTTCGCCCAATTTCATGTTCATTGCTTCGGTGGCGCTATCTAACCATCTCATCCTCTGCCGCCCCCTTCTCCTTTTGCTTTCAATCTTTCCCAGCATGAGGGTCTTTTCTAAAGAGTCCTCTCTTCTCATCAGGTGGCCAAAGTATTTGAGCTTCAGCTTCAGGATTTGTCCTTCCAGGGAGCAATCAGGCTTGACTTCCTGTAGGATTGACCAATTGGATCTCCTTGCAGTCCAGGGGACTCTCAAGGGTCTTCTCCAACAATAATTCAAAAGCATCTATTCTTCGGCGCTCCGCCTTTCTTATGGTCCAGCTCTCACGGCCATACATTGCTACTAGGAAAACCATAGCTTTGACTGTGCGAACCTTTGTCACAGGGTGATGTCTCGGCTTTTGATTAAGCTATCTAGGTTCACCATAGCTTTCCTCCCAAGAAGTAAACGTCTTTTAATTTCATGGCTGCAATCACCATCTGTGGTAATCTTAGAGCCCAGGAAAATAAACTCTGTCACTGCTTCCATTTCTTCCCCTTCTGTTTGCCAGGAAGTGATGGGAGTGGTTGCCATGATCGTAGTTTTTTTTAATGTTGAGCTTCAAGCCAATTTTGGCACTTTCCTCTTTCACCTTTATCAGAAGTTTCTTTAGGTCTTCTTCATTTTCTGCCATTAGAGTGGTATCGTCTGCATATCTGAGGTTGTTGATATTTCTCCCAGCAATCTTGATTCCAGCTTGTGAATCATCCAACCCAGCCTTTCTCATGATGTACTCTGCATATAAGTTAAATAAACAGGGTGACAGTATACAGCCTTGTACTCCTTTCCCAATTTTAAACCAATCAGTTGTTCCACGTCCAGTTCTAACTGTTGCTTCCTGACCCGCATACAGGTTTCTCAGAAGACAGATCAGGTGGTCTGGTACTCCCATCTCTTCAAGAACTTGACACAGTTTGTTGTGATCCACACAATCAAAGACTTTAGCGTAGTCAATGAAGCAGAAGTAGATGTTTTTCTGAAACTCTTGCTTTCTCCATGATCCAGCGAACGTTGGCAATTTGATCTCTAGTTCCTCTGCCCCTTTGGAAACCAGCTTGTACTTCCGATAGTTCTTGATTCGCATACTGCTGAAGCCTAGGTTGTAGGATTTTGAGCATAACCTTGTAGCATGTGAAATGAATGCAATTGTGTAATGGTTTGAACAATCTTTGGCATTGCCCTTCTTTGGGATTGGAATGTAAACTGATCTTTTCCAGTCTTGTGGCCACTGCTGGGTTTTCCAAATTTGCTGGCATATGGAGTGCAGCACTTTGACAGCATCATCTTTTAAGGTTTTGAGTAATTCAGCTGGAATGTTGTCACCTCCACTAGCTTTGTTGTTAGTGATGCTTTCTAAAGCACACTTGATTTCACACTCCAGGATGTCAGGTTCGAGCTCAATGACCACACCATTGTGGTTATCAGGAACATTTAGATTGGCCTTATATAGTTCCTCTGTGTTTTCCTGCCACCTCTTCTTAATCTCATCTGCTTCTGTTAGGTCCTTGCCATTCTTGTCCTTTATTGTGCCTACCATAGCATGAAATTGTCCTTTGATATCTCCAATTTTCTTGAAAGTATCTCTAGTCTTTCCCATTCTATTGTTTTCCTTTATTTCTTTGCATTGCTCATTTAGGAAGGCCTTCCTATCTCTCCTTGCTGTTCTCTGGAAATCTGCATTCAGTTGGGTATATCTTTCCCTTTCTCCCTTGCTTTTGGCTTCCCTTCTTTCCTCAGCTATTTGTAAAGCCTCGTCAGACAGCCACTTTGCCTTCTTGCATTTCTTTCTCTTTGGGATGGTTCTAGTTGCTGTCTCCTGTACAATGTTACAGACCTCCGTCCAAAGTTCTTCAGGCACTCTGTACCAAATCTAAGCCCTTAAATCTATTTGTCATCTCCACTGTATATTCATATGGGATCTGATTTAGGTCATATGTGGAGGGCCTAGTGGTTTTCCCTACTTTTTTAAGTTTAAGCCTGAATTTTGCAATAAGAAGCTCATGATCTGCGCCACAGTCAGCTCCAGGTCTTGTTTTTACTGCCTGTATAGAACTTCTCCACCTTTGGCTGCAAAGAATGTAATATAACCAATCTGATCACGGTGTAGACCATCTGGTGAAGTCCAGTTGAAGTCCAGTGCAGTTGAGACTACAGCAGTATAAATTGACACAGTATGGGAAGAAAGAAGCAGTCCAAGTAACAGAAAGCACATGAGGAGAGCATGAAAATGAACATGGGCCAGAAATGGATTTGGGACCTGGGTACCTGAAGGACTGGCTTCTCCCATATGTACCCACCCTTTCCCAGAGCAAGTAGGACAGGGTATCTTTTCAAGAAGCAACACCCACACAGCAGCAGATAATTAATAAATACAGCCCTCACTGTCCGGGTTTCTTCTCCCCCGCCCCCACACACAATATTTAACTGTCTGGAAAAAATTGCCAGAGCAAGGGAGCAGTGCAGGTCACGAGGGTGTGATTTGAAAGGCGGGAGAACTTCCAAGGAAGTCCCTCACCCATGACGCTCCAGGGAAGAGAGGGGGGCATTTTTCACTTCCCTTTCCTTTCCCTCTCACCATCATGGAGAAGCCACTTCTCCCACCCCCCAACCCCTGTCTGGCTGCAGTCACCAGTCCTGCCCCCGGCAGCCACCTTGTGAGAGCACATGCTGGCCAGGAGCTTGCAAGCTCCAGGGTGGCAGCTGGAAAGGGCTGGGCTGGCTGGCTCTGTGCTCTCACCCCATCCTTTCTGGCTACCCAGTGGTGGTGACTGCTGCTCTGAGCCAAAAAGGGCCATGAGCTACGGGTATCTCATGAGCCCCACGTTACCTACCCCTACTCCAAAGTTTTAGGTAAAATGTGATTCTTTAAGAAAGCATTTTATATTGGTAGGCTGTCAGACTGGGCTTTGTTGTTATTTCTTGTTGATTGTGATTTTATTTTATAGTGTTGTTTTGTTGTATTCAGCCCTGGGTCCTATGGGAGCAGCAAAGTATAAAAAATACATTAGATGAGGCAATAGCCTTCTAGTAGAAGAACAAAAGAAATTTAGCAACAAGCCATCACAGAAGAAGGAAAAGAGTTTTGGAAACAAAAATAAAGAGAACAGTCAAAGTAGTACTTTAACAAAGATACAGAAACGTTTCAGGATACACGGGCAGTGCAATCCCAGCTGCCCCATAGCGTCGATGCAATGTTGTGTCAACGGTATGTCACTAGCGCCAATGGGGGGCGCTGAGTGGCACCCTGCATTGGTGCTAGTGCTCTCAGGCTGGCGCTGAGAGCGCCAACGGCAAGCCTCCCTCATGTCGGCCGAAGCCAGCTGGCATGAGGGAGGAGCTGTGTCCACGTGGACATGGGATTGGCAGCGGGAAGGGGGGTTGGGGGCGAGACATGGACGGGCTTGGGATTCAATCATAAGGCCGAATCCTAAGCCCGATTGGGAGGCTGTGCTGCCCCAATTCGGGCTGTGCAGTCTCCTTGGATCTGCGCTTGCTGTTTAGCAGGCGCAGATCTGAGAAGTGCATTGGGGAGGCTGGAGCCTCCCTAATGGTAAGGGTATGAAAGTCTCCTTGCTGTAGGAGGCTCCAGCCTCCATTATACTGTGCTTGGATTTGGAGCTGGCTGGCCGGCCTTGCCAATCCAGCACAGTATAGGATTGCGCTCTGAAACAAAGAAGAATGAAAACAATGGGAGAGGGAAGCACACACATGCAAAACCATCTCAGAAAGTAATAACATATCAGCTCTATTGTCACAAATTAGGCTAAAATGATATTCTACATCAGTGTTATTCAAACTGTGGGTCGGGACCCATTTGGTGGGTTGCAACCTGATGTCAGGTGGGTCGCGAAAAGCTGGGAGCAGCCATCTTGGAAACTGCAGGCCTTACTCTTGTTATATTCCTTTTGTGAGTGTTAACAGTTTCAATTTTCAAGTGAGGGTTTTTTTTTTTAGATTTTGTTTTTAGTCAGTATTTTACATTCTATTTTGACTTAATCTTGCTTTCTGTCAGGGATTTTTCATAGTTGTACATTTGCTGCAGTCCAAGAATACCAATTTGCATTTCAGGAGTGTCATTTTATTATGTTACAATGACAGCACTTCCTGCTTGATTATGTCACTTCCTGCCACAAGATTACTTCCGGGTTACTTCTGGTGGGTCCCAACACGAGTGCTATTCTAAAAAGTGGGTCCTGGTCTAAAAACTTTGAGTACCACTGTTCTTCATCTTTAGCACCAGTTACCAGTTGGCAAATCAAGGAAGGGACTGGCCATGTCCCCTGCAGTCTCTACCAAGTGCAGTACCAAAGGGTGCCCTTATACCAGAGGCGTCATCCAGGCGGAACGGCCCGGTACGCTGTTCCTCTAGTTCTGCAGAGGGCCCGGGCCGTGCTGCCTCTCTGGAGGACGGGCGAGCTGCTGCTGGACCTGCCCGTCCTCCCTTGCGTCCCAAATCGCTCTAAAATGGAGCAATTCGGGCGCTGTGAGGCTTGGGGAGGCGTGGCAGCCCTCCGCCATAGGGGCAGAGGGCTGTCAATCATCCAGGCGTTCAGGTTCCTGGCGTGCCCGGATGACATCACTGCCTTATACTGCATCAGTGAGGCTGAGCTTCTGGGTACTGGGTACTAAGTAGTGAAGGCAGGGGAGGATGGGACTATTGCTAGTGCTTCCTTTCACTAGGTCAACATGGCCTCCACACCAGTCACTGGCTAACGCTAAGTACTGAATGCTGGGGAACACATGTGGTTTGGATTACAGCTTAATTTGTGCGCAGAGAGACTGGTTCAGTAGGAATCTAAGTAGCCCTCAGTTTGCGATGGTTTATTTCACAATGATGATAGGTTTTGATTTTCACCAAGCTGAAATCATACAAACAGTCCTGCCACACTTGATATCTCATCCATTATACATATTTTTTTTTAAATTACTGGAGGGTCATCATGTCTCCTCTCAAATGTTGTTTCTTTGAGTTACTATTTACTAGTTTTTCTGATACATCTCAGTTTTAAGCATGGGCAGCCAAACCCTATGCAGGATTGGGCTGCTGACCAGTGCTAGTTGCAAAACAGTGGAACAGAGTTCTGCTGCCACAAAATGGCAGCCAATAGCATGTGGAGTGCTCTGTTGGCAGCTCTTTTGAGAGTGCGGCAGCAGGAGGTGGCAATGCTCCCTGGCTGTCACAAGGACCTTGCTGCACCTGCCAGAGAAGGTAAAGCAGCACTGGGGGAGGGTAAAATTGTGCAGGGAGGGTGAGAATGGAGTGGAGAGGCGGCAGGAGGGGGTGGATCCAGAGGGGGTGTAAGGTGCCAGGTCTTATCCTCTCTTTTGTAAGTTTCACCACTCGTTCTGTTCTCAGACTTGTGTCAGAGCTCTGAAGCCTCCCAATGCCCCCCACCTGCTGGAAACAGCGCTCAGAAAAGCTCTGGACCAATATTTTCCTCTCCACTTCTTCCTACTGCAGCCATCAAATCCCCTGAAAAGTCACTGCTGAAGCTCAGAGGATCCGCAGCTATGGCACAGGATGTTAGGGGGATTGTAGAGGAAAGGAGTGTAATTAGAAGCCACAAGGCAGCACATGGGTACCATCCACTCACGATCAGTTCATCATTTTAAATATCAAATTCTAGAAAGTACTACACATTTTAGTCAATAAATTTTAGCCTGCCATTGTTTACATGAGAGAATCAGTTTTCTCTTGGGATTAAAGTAACTGCAGGAGGCAACTGGCTTTCTGAGTTCCAGGGTATGATCTGAAGGCACATGATGCGGCCATCTTGCTGAAGCTAAGTGGACCTATGCCTTGTCACTATGCCTATGTCGTGTAGTTTGGTGATCACCTTGAGTTCTGTGACAGAGGAAAGGTGGGATATACATGTAAGGGATATACATTGTCTCTGCCTCTCTTTCTAATGTTGAAGCAGAGAGATACTCTTCCTTTCTCTCCAAATAATCCACTGATTATACTGGTCCATTTATTTTGCTGGTCCATTTATTTTACTGATTATCAGTTAGTTTGTTTTTTGGAATTTGGTTCAGGTTCAAGGCAATTTAGAGTACGGATTCAGCTCTGCTTCCTTGAAAATCCCTCACTGAATCATGTTCAGATGAGGTTTTATTTTCTTGTTTCTACCACTGTCAAGTCTATGCGATTTTTCTGCAGGTTTGATAACTATCTCATTAGAACAAGTCACAAACATTGTGAATTATGATAGAATATTCCCATATACAATTTTGGTTTGCAGTTGTAGAGCAGATGCCTTTGGCAAGGTGCTTTTGTCCCTTTTTCAATTGCAGTTTAGAAAAGATTTGATTCACTGAAGAAGAATCGTGAGAAAGATTAACTCCAGCATTCCTGGCCTTTCTAATGAGAGAATGCCATATAACAGTATAGCAAATACAAGGATTGGATAATTTCATATACAGTAGTAGAGAATGCAGTTATGCTCTGGAAACTTACAGACTCAGGACCTGATAGAGACAGTTGAGGAAATGAGACCAGGGACAGTTCACGGACTAACCTTAACCTACGCAACAAAGCGCAAACAGTAAGAACCAGGAGATTGAAATAGACAAGAACGGGGTACCTATAAGGAAAAGATAACACTTTCATTAAAAGGAATGAACTGTGTACCTTTTAATTTTTCATAATTATTTGTGACTGCGTGGTTCTTAACGTAAATATGGTTCAAATGTCTGGTCTTAATTTCGCAAATATTTTCTTACACCAGAATGCTCTGCAGTTATGACCTGACTGATGACAGAATCGTACATCAAAGGCGAAGGCGCAGACTTGCCCTATCAGCATTACTCATTGTGCAGCAGATGCTGCTTCCCCCAGGCATCCCTCTTTTCCAGCTTGACATAAATTTAACATGACTGGTAAGTCCCATTTATCACAGGGAGCCGTAAAAATACACCCCAAGCAGCAGTCTTGTCGACTGTCTTTTAAAACTAAACAAGATGAAAAGGTCAAAGCAGTTTGAAACAGCACCACAGGAGTGTACAGCTCTGTGTGGGAAACTCTGGCCTTGAAACAAACAGCCAGCTTGCTGCTACATTCATTAGTTATTCTCCTCTCCGACATCCCATTAAGGAGTCATGTAAATGTGCAAAGAAGGTAAGAAACAGACTCCACCTTTGGGGCATCACAGACATCATTGATGCTGCGCAAAGCAGAGAAGGGCCGTAGAGCCGTAGAAGAAGAATGCAGAAAACATTCCATGCAGAAAACCTTTCAGGGATCTGCACATCCGCGATAGTTTCACTACTCCCTTTTAAACAGATTCTTGCAAGTTCTGATTAAAATTTTGGGATCTGATCTATATTACCTTCAGCATGGGATCTTCGCAGCCTCCTCATGCAGGTTTTCATCCCAGGAATTGTTACCCATGCATTTAGGCACATGGATAAGTGTGGGGGTAACATCTCAGTGACCCTGATGGCAGACAGGACTGAAGCATTTGCAGCTGAGAATGTGATGGGGCTGCTGTGCCAGTGAGTGCATCTTCAAGTGCAGCGAGGAAGCATGCTTCTCAGGACAGTGCTATTGCTGTGGTGGTGCCATGTTTCCAGCCCCCAGAGATCCTGGATATCTTGCGCTTTCCTGCAGGACACAGGCTGTGCTGCCTGCTTCTGTCAGGCTAGGAAGGCTGAGGGCCAAAGGACTTGACCAGAGCTCAAGTGTTTGTTTCTCATGACATTTGTCTTTGAAATTTGATTCTTTTCTCACCTCAAATGTATTACTATGGGTCTGGGCAACCCGTTTTTGCCAGCAAAACATCACAGCCCAACCATAGGTTGGTCACACCTACTTATGCTGTCCTAAGGACTCTGGTCCTTATACCCACACTTGCAGCAGGTGAGCAGTGACATCTCCAGGAAGCATCAGATGCTTCAGACATCAGATCTGGACAAATGCATGAAGTGGTGCATGTGTGACTTCACTTCTAATAACTTGTGGGCATTAATCCTGTTTTATCTAGAGGAGTGATATCCTGGGGGTGCGGTGGATTCCCCTGTGTTCCTGCATTTCCCATTCTTGGAAATATTGTAGTTCTATGGTCCAATGGGACATTGTTTACTGATCAGTCGGGGGAAGAAGGAGAAGGTCAGCAAAAACAAAAAATAATGGCTACTGCATTTGCGTGACCCAGCTGCCTCTCTGGAATGCTGAGGCATCACAGAAGGCTCTGTGGTTCTGGAAAGGTCCAAAACAGGTGAGAAACAGGCAAAAATTGTGGGGGAGAATTTTTCTCCATGTGGCATAATAATATCTTAATATATCCTAACAATACCCCTGTAAAGGCATGCCCTGGTATCTGCTGTGGTTCCATTCCAGACTACCCTGTGGATAAGTGAAACTGGATACTGGGAACACCTTTTTAAAGACAGGGGAACATCAGTGGTTTTGCTGCAACAAGGTAAAAAAAAGATTTGTTTCATGTTCCCTTATCTTTTTAATAGGTGTTCAGGATTCATGGTATCTGTGAATAACTGAAACAGTGGATACCAAATCAGTGGATACCTGGGCACGCCTGTAAGTGCTTTGCACAATGAGATAGCACTATATAAATGCTAAGTAGTATTTATCTGAACTCCCAGGAACATGGGTGAATTAGATTCAACTAAAGGGTTAATGGTGGGATGTGGTGGCGCAGTGGGTTAAACCGCTGCTGCTGGGCTTTCTGACTGGAAGGTTGGGAGTTCAAGACTGCGCAATGGAGTGAGCTCCCGTCGCTTGTCCCAGCTCCTACCAACCTAGCAGTTCGAAAGCACCTAAAAATGTAAGTAGATCAATAGGTACCACTTTGGTGGGAAGATAACGGCGTTCTGTGCGCTATGGCGTATAGTCATGCCGGCCACATGACCATGGAAGCTTGTCCTCGGACAAATGCCGGCTCTACAGACTTTGAAATGAAGATGAGCACCACCCCCTACAGTCGGTCATGACTAGACCATTCAGTCGTGGGGAAACCTCTACCTTTAAAGGATTAATACCATTAACAGCCTAATCCTGTGGTTTTTCCCACCATAGCAAGCTACAGTGCCAAAATAGGCTGCACTACATGTTATGGGGGGGGCAGGAAGCTTGGGAGGGAAAAAGGAAAATATTTATATAAATATAAAAAGTATGTATATCATATATTCTAAATATCAGTGGAATATTTAAGGGTGCACAAAATGTACCTGGAAACAGAAGTTGATGCAGGCTTTTGAGCTGTTGCCACTGATACCTTGGATATATTTTTTTAATAGAAACTTGGGATTAAAAAACCATAGGTCAGTATTTCTCAAAGTTTTTCTCCTGTTATGCCACTTCGCATGGTCCACCTATCACCAGTTATGCGATTGGGAAGTAAATGCAACGTGACAAACATCGTTAAGAGGTTCAGAGCAGACGGAAAGCCTTTTTCAAGTGCACAAAAAGTGCATGCTGAAGCTCTGCCTACCGAGCCTCCAACTGCTGCTTCTCACATTGCATTGCTGGTTGCATTGCGCGGGGTCCCATGCGTGCCATTGGACACCAACTTGAATACCACTGGTTGAGGAATGCTGCCATAAATTAATATAGAGATACCAATAAAAGTAGGAAATCCATTTCCTAAGTCTCCCAAATAGGCTGTCAACCATATGAAGGTTAAGGGGATTGAATGGTCAGCAATTAACGGACTGTTGCACACAGAACAGAAAAGGAATCAAAGGTCATCAAATCATGAATCAAAAAGACTCAGCAGAATCAAAAAGATGGACTGGCATTTTAACCAATTGTTTTATGTGAACCATTGGGGTTTGCCTGTTTTTATCATTTTAATTGTTTTTAATGCTTTATTATGTTTTAAACCCTCCATGCTGCCTTGATTGCCCTTACCAGGAGAAAGGCAGGGTTTAAATTCTTGTAATTAAAGAAAATAAATACATTGATATGCAGTGCCTGGGGAAAAGGAGTTCCTGCCAAAAAGCTATCAGTTTTTGTATTCTTCTAGACCCAGAAAAGGTTGCACTGGTTTAATAGAGAATGAGTTCTCTGACAGGTACAGTATGTGTTAGAAAAAGGCATCCGGGTTAGTTCTTATTCTCATTCCAGTGTGTGGGGGCTAACTGCACTTACCACTGATTAGTAGAAATGCACACAAGACATCCTCAATGACGTTCTTTTCTTACTATTTTAAATTTTATGAAAATGAGTTCCAGGGTTGTGATTCCCATGGGCAGAGGAATCGGGATTGTGGGCAGAAGAATCGGGATTGTAATGGAACAGACAGGAAGAGACCAATTCTATCCAATTCACCATGCCATAGTATGCAACCGTGCCAAAAAGGCATAAGCTGCATGCTACAGTGGAACAGCGACTTGAAAGCCAACAGGAAGTTAATAAAAACCATTCTTCTGTATAAGCCTACAGGCCACCTATGGGTCTCCTTGGCAATACACTAGCCACTTTGTGGCGTATGTCCAAAGAGAGAAAAGGAAAAGGGGCTGGAAGGTTTTAAAAAGGGTATAAGATTGAGCATATTTTGACTCCTCCCTCTCTCCCCACCCAGCCCAAGTTTCTCTCCCAACATGCCCTGTTCGATCTCCTCTCTGCCCATGAACCACCATCCCTGTGCTGACTTACCTGCATCACAGCAGATGGCAGCAGGCTGTCAATGCTGCCACACCTCTGATAGTGGCTTGAAAATGCCTGCTGCTGGCACATTCTGCACATTGTTAGAAGTCAATTTACAGCAATGGGATACTATCCCTCTGCTGTAAATCACACGATAGGACATTGGGCCATAAGGCTATACATCCTATACATGCTTACCTGGGAGTATGTCCGACTGAACTTGCCTACAGAAGATAAATACAATCAAAAAATATAATGCACAACTTACTCAGTCTTTAGTTGAGTCATCTTCAGACTAAGAAGAGCTCAGAACTGACGTTTTGGGTAAACATACAGTATATGCCAGATAACAAATGGATAATTATGGGTGCAATTCTAAGTAAGAACAATGCAGCCCTGAGATAAGGGAACAAACATTCCCTTAAGGAGGCCTCTGAGACTGCCCCCCAACTGCAGGATGCAGCACCTGCCCCAATGTCAAAGCTATGTCAGTGAAGGAAAGCTGGTTAGGATTGTGCCCTAAGTTGGTCATTTAGAACAAATTCACAGGAAGATAAAATAATAATTTATTATTAAGACTGCATTATGAAGATTGGTTGTTCCTAATAAAGATTGTGTGCGTGAGAATTCTATTCACACATTTCAGTTATTTTAGCAAGTGATTCAAGCTAATCATTGCCAAGAAACAACACCTAATTTCCCAACTCCAGGATTGCAATTTGCATTGCAAAATCACATGAAAGGTTAAACCAAGGTTCAGTACAAGTCTTGTATTGAATTGTCAGCTCACTCTTAGTTAAGTGGCTGCTAGTGAAAGGGCAAACTGTTGATTTTGTCAAATTAAGCCGGCTGACTGGCCAAAGCATTTTTTGTTTGTAACTGCTACCTGACCTGAACCAACTTGAAAATGGTACCTCCTCCTCTGCAAGTTGCAGAAAGGACAGAATCAGCTCCCTGATAATGTGTGCCCACATGCTCTCCACATAGTTCTCCAACCAGATTCTCTGCAGCATTTGTCTGCTTCCTATCTTTGGCCTCCCAGCTTACGCACAAGTTTTCTGAAAGCTAACAAAGCTAGAAATTTATTCAGGTCAGTGTGCCTTCCTCAGCTCCCAACTGTGGTGCCCCACACAGTGGCTTGGGTTGCTGGGCAAGCCTTGTAGACAGAGGGAGGACACGTTCTTTACTTTGCCATCAACACACCTACTCCAAAGTAGGCTATCGTATGCAGGTTTAGACAACAGTGTGTGAATGTGCTGAAGATACTACACTGTTAGGTGGCTATGATGAATAACTTAAAGGTACTTCAGTAGATGCTTTGTACACCTATGTCAGTGAATCAGAACCATGATCATAAAGTTTTGGAGTATTAGTGGTCAGTTTTTCCACATTGCCTTAGGGCGCAATCCTAAACTGAGTTAGGCTGGCATAAGCTAAGCCAGCAAAGTTTGGCCAGCACAAGAGACACTGTAAAGTATGTTTGGACCACACTCAGAGTCAGAGAGGCCAGCACACAGACGTGAGCCATCCTTCCTGACTCCGAGAGTAGTTCAAATACACTTTATGGTGGCTCTTGTGCTGGCCAAACTCTGCTGACTTAGCTTATGCCGGCCTAACTCCAGTTTAGGATTGCGCTCTAAATTTGCTGTAAGCTATCTTCAGCTGTCTCCGCCAGTGTGATATTCAATGCAATCAAGCAACTAGACAGTGGTCACTCACACTAGCTGGTATGGCCACGCACTGCAAGTGTATTATCACTGTAATTTCATAGTGGGCTATTGAAAGGCGCTGATGTTAGTCATCAGCTTCCCTTTAAATGCTTCTCCTAGGTCTCTGAAGAACATATTGGACCAAGAAGAATGGCCAGTGCATAGGTACTCATACTTGCAGCTGAAGCATCTTGGCAATAATATGTGGTTTTGCTGGCGCAGCAACAAATCACTTGTCCTATTCCATCTTGGTTATGAGAATGTATGTCAGAACGTATGTCAACCTGACCAGAACAGACATGCCTGCTTCAAAAGCCTTAGCAATTCCATTTGGCTTTGGAACTGGCGCTGTTAAGAGGTGGCATCTGTGTTTGGGGTGACTTTGTCCACTCAGCTCATCCCTGCAAACAACTGGTTCTAACCATCAATACTTCCAGCTTTCTGCACACTTTGTTACCTTTCACGTAACTGCTATGGATAAGGAAACCATTACACATAATCATCTCACATACTGTCTACGGATAAATTAGCTATAAGCACAAGTAGATGATACTATGTGGCCTCTATTATATAAGCTCAATAAGCAAGTCACAGAAGTGGACTTTCAAGTTTTGTTTTACTATGGAAGAAGTATCCTTGTCTACTATCCTGTGGACTTTTGATTTTTCATACTAGAGAGAGAACCTGGCAGATAATGTTGATATCATTCAAAGAATGCACTGAGGGTGCAATCCTAATCAAGTTTCCCGCTCCGAGGTAAGGGAACAAACATTCCCTGACCTTGAGGAGGCCTCCGTGACTCCTCCACTACAGGATGTGGAACATGCCCCATTGGCACAGCTATGTCAATGCTGGAAAGTTGGTTAGGGTTTGGGCCGGAAAAGTATCTGGAATTTGCAAATACTGTACTACAAAGTACAGGGCGCAATCTTGGTAGTTTTGTTGGTACTGGAAAGGATGCGCTATCAGGAACTATCCTAGGGACTTTGAAGGAAGAACAGCCTTGACTGAAAGAGTGGATCTTTGCAAATAACTAGGTTTTTAAATAACCATTAGCAAAGGTTACTTTTCAGAGTATGAAGATCTAACAAAAATGTAAAAAGAGCTCTCCTGGCTCAATCAAAGGTACATCTGTCCCAGCATTTTGTTTCCCACAGTTGCCAACAAGATGCTTTAAGGAAGCTCACGAGCAGGGCATGAAGGCAACAGCCCCTCACCTTTGTTGCTGCCCAGTGACAGGCATTCAATAGTAAACTATCCCTAAATGTATTCCGGGCATTCAATGGCATAGTGCATCTGAATTCAATTATCATGGGACTGGTTCCAATGATATGGCTCGCCCACTGTGTGAGCATGATGCGCACGGCTTCCCTATTTCAGTGTGCCATTCTGACCCACATATGTGGGGGTGGAACATCGAAACATGAGTATGTGGGCAGAATACTGTATTGGGGGATGGGACATGTGCACCTTGCTTCTGATCATGCAGTGACTGTGTTTACCAGATGTTACCATCCAAATTGACCCATGGCTAATATCTGTGGATAGGCCTCTCCATGAATTTGTCTAGTTCTCTTTTAAGGCTGTCTGAGTTGGTGGCCGCCTCCATATCTTGTGGCAGTATATTCCTTAAACTAATTACCCACTGTGAGAAAAAATATTTGTTTTTGCCTTTTAATCTGAATCCACTACTTATTTGGTGACCCTGAGTTCTGGTGTATGGGAGCAAGAAAAAATATATGTTTGCTTTCTCTCCACACTTAATTTTATAAATTTCTCTTAGGCCTCTGTCCTGTCATCAATTTCCTAAACTAAAAAGCCCCAAGAAACTTTAGCCTTTCCTCACAGGAAAGGTGCCCTGATTATCTCGATTGCTATATTCTGCTCCTTTTCCAACTTCACAGTGCTCTGCTATGAGACCACCAAAACAGCTGCATTGTACCTGAAAAGAAATTCATTTTTGGGCTTTAGGCCACATTCACAAAATCCAAATAGTATCCCAACATTTCTGTAGGGCTTTCTCGAGGGAATACAGAATACCCTACAGAGGTAGGGCAAAACACTGGGATACGATCTGGATTTTGTGAATGTGGTCTAAAACTAAAAAACGAATTCCTCTTCAGGTAACAATTTTGGTCCCAGAAGCCTTCGCACCTACATCAGCTGCATCATAGTTTTATATGAAGGAATTATGATGCTGGCTATATTATTCATGCCTTTTCCCAATCATCTCTAGCATAGAATTTGCCCTTTTTCACCATTAAGTGAATTTTTACTGAACTACGCAGTATCATCCTAGGGGTGCCAAGTCCCTTGTGCTGGCTCGGGAGTGTTGCAAACATGCCACAAAACATGTTTGCAATGACTCTCCGGGTGGGTAGGCCAGTGTGCTGCCTTCCCCGTGCCACATCTTGGGCCCAACAGCACCCAGGTAAGGCCGTTGATCTTGGTGCAGGGTATTGGGAAGGGCGGAGAAAGACAGAACAAGGTGCAGGGGAGGCGGGGAAGGGTGGGCTTCTGGGTGGACTGGCCTGGGGAGGGAGATGGTGCCAGGATCCGGCAATTGGGCAAGATCCTAAGGACCGTCCTGCCTGGCCCCAATCTGGGCTGCTTGGATTTGCGCCACCAATTTCAGCGGCACAGATCCGAGTAGTCCCATTTGGGCTCCTGCCACGTTACATGGGGTAAAGGGAATTGTTTCCCTATCCCTGAGTTGTACTGCAGCCTGCCCCAACCCCATGCTGGATATAGGGCAGGCCAGGTGGCCTGCCTATTCCAGCATGGGGGTAGGACTGTGCCCTAAGTTTTCTATTCTGGCTACTCACTGCCTTCAGACCTCATCAATGTATGGATGTATGAATTAGGACTTAATAACTTTACACTTAATTACATGGAAATCCAGTTGTCATCTTCCTGCTCAGACTTCTGCCAGATTTTCACCATCCTAATAGAGTGTTATCTGTAAACCTGGCCATCTCATAACACATGAAGTGGTCTTATACCAAGTCAGAATATTGATCCATCTAGCTTAGTATTGTCTACCTGGACTGGCAACACCTCTCCAAGATTTCAGACAAATGTCTTTCCCCAACTCTATCTGGAGCTGCCAGGACTTAACCTGGGACCTTCTGTATGCAAAGCATACTGAGCTATGGTCCTGCCACCTCCCTGCTTCCTCTCTAGAAAAAATTCAGTTTTACATTATGAAGACCTCACACGGTAGCTGTTTTTTCAGAGCTTCACTTGCAGAAGTAAAGCCTCAAATCCTAATTCTCCATCACAGTTCCTTTTCTATACATGACACAAAGAGACATGACCATACTAGCAAGGATCATGGTTTTGTTTTTTACAAAGTAAAGCAAGGTCAAAATGGCTACAGTTCATGCCATCGCAGGATGGTATTTTCATGCTACTCCCTCGTAGACAAACACCAATCACCAGATAGTACATAATCTACCAGAGCAGCAGAAGCCTTCTAGGACTCTTTCAAAATGTTCCCCTTTCTGCCTGACAGCACTTACGGGGAATTCAACCCAAACCTTCAGAAAAGACTTCTGAGTAGCTTTTAGTGGCACACAAGGAACAATTTTGATAGGGCTCTTGTAGCTAGAAGGGACGTGGTGGCACTGCGGGTTAAACCGCTGCTGCTGGGCTTTCTAACCAGAAGATTGGGAGTTCAAGACCATGCAACGGAGTGAGCTCCCGTTGCTTATCCCAGCTCGTGTCAACCTTGCAGTTCGAAAGCGCCTAAAAATGCAAGTAGATCAATAGGTACCACTTCGGTGGGAAGGTAACGGCGTTCCGTGCGCTATGACGTATAGTCATGCCGGCCACATGACCACAGAAGCTTGTCCTTGGATAAACGCCAGCTCTACAGGCTTAGAAATGGAAATGAGCACCACCCCCTACACTCAGTCACAACTAGACCATTCGGTCATGGGGAAACCTTTATAGCTAGAGGTGAGTTTTTCCTATGATAATGAAATAAAAACACATAGCACTGCTTTCTCCACATCTTATTTGTAATTAGTGCAATAATATAGAAAATAACCATTCTCTGACATCTCTACATATTATCTAACACCTCTACATGCATGTGGCTGTTTTGCTGTAAACAAAACAAAAAAAGCAAACTCTGCACACACAAAAAAAGCCCTAAAAAAGCATACCTCTTCTTGTCCTTGATGAGAGCTCTTACAGTTCTTCTCACACAAACGTCAATAGGTTGTTTTTCACAGTCAAGGTACTGTTTATTCCCTCATGACAAAATGGAGGCGCTTGAAATGGAAATAGTAAAATTCTTCCAGGAGACTAAGCTCTCCTGCCCAGTCACATCCTCTTTCTTCCTTTCCTTTTGTGGAGTCTCCCTTGCCTTTAAAGAATTGAGAAGGATATCATGGTCAAACCTGCATGTTAATGAGCAGCTCCTTCTTCCACATGCATTGCCACAGAAGTGGCTCTGGTGTTTCCCACAGACAGCACAGGTACCATGGACACACATTTGACTGAATAAGGTTTTGGAAGTGGCTCGTTTATAAGTAAACAATAGCCATTGCTAAGGTAAAATAATTTGGAATTTTAAATACAAGGCCGAGTGTTCCACAAAACCAGTTGGAAAGAAGACCTTTCCATCTTCGTTAGTTAGGTGAAATCACTCAATTCAACTACAACTGTGTGGATTGATTTTCCATTGTGTATCAACCCACATCTTTGAATGGTTTCATTCTTGGGCATGAGTGGCATTTCACCCATAACTTACCTCAACAGTTCACATATTGTATCCTGGATCTTATACACTAATTACATCAGAGTGGTTGCGTAGAGAGACTTTCTAACTTTGTTTACAGAAGTCATTAGTACTGATGGAGGACAAAGTAGCCAGCTTCCTATGAACACACACCATGACCCTTTGGCTACCCATGACATGGACCCTACAGCCATGTGGGGTGTGCTTGATGGTGGGCGGGTATGGAACATTCTGCTGCATACTACAGACATCCGCCAGCTACCCTCCGGTAAGTATGTTGATAACTGTACAGCAGGCATGTTAATGGGGTGAGAGAGTGAATAGCATGACAATAAGTGTGAGGTGGTGTCCTTAAGGGGTAATTTGAAGCTGTAAAGGTAGCTGTAGGTGGATGTGGGATGTATTTTTCAAGGGGGTAAAATACGTGTATGAAGGAGTAAGACTGGAAGTGGCGAGAGATGAATTTGGATGTGAAGTGAAGATTCCATGTGCCTGAAAGAGTCAGGAATAAGGTATGTGTAGGGTGGTGGTGGTGGATGTTGACGCTTTGTGTTTCCCTTTCGTAGGTAGTATGGCATGATTTTTTTTTTGTCTTTTCAGTTGCAGAAAAAAGAATAGCAAGGCTTAAGATACGGGAGACCATGACCAAGGTAGGTGTGGGCAAATGGCAGGATTGTCAAGTAATTTGCTCTGTGCTGGTGTGACTCAGCTGTTCTTTTTAGTTTCCACTGAGATTCAAAGTGGTAGAAAACATTTGAAGAACGTAAAGCCAAGGGCAGGGTAAGCATTGCTCACCTCCTCTCGTTATGGTTCCCATCCTTTGTTCACACTTGAAGTGTTCTGTGAGGCTTGGATGACGAGCTTTGGGGACGGAGGAAGAATTAGGACTCCAACCCTCTTCTCCTGTGTGGCAGCAGCAGTCAAAGCAGGAGCCAGCACTACAGTTCTTGATGGCTTTTAATTCTGTTTTGGCAGCTGCAACCAGACGATCAGTCTCTAAAGCAGGGGTCTCCAAGCTATGGGTCAGGGTCCACATCAGTGCCCCTACAAGATTTTATCCTGCTCACAGCAACTTAAAATATTTTTAAAGTTTTTTCTAACATTACACTTCTATCTTTTTTTCTAATGTTTGACATTTTTACTCATTATATATAATTTCTCAATTTAAGCACAGCATTGCTTCTTCGTAATGGTGACAATATTCTCTTGTTCATGCTGATTACAAAAAAAATCCAAATAACATTTATTCATTTGTTTAAATTTTATTCATTTATAGAACAATATTTTTTTTTTTGGCCCAGGAAAATGTGTAAAATATACAATGTGGCCCTCATACTGAAGTTTGGTGATCCTTACGCTAAAGGGTGGGAGACTCAAGCAGAAGCCTTAAAAAAGCAACCAGGGCTGATGAATACGTTTTTGGAATGCCTGCAGTAGTGTTGACTGAAAGTAGCTCAGTGCTGCTTTGTGATGACAGGGAAAACTCTATAAATAATGCTCTAAGGTGTGAGCCAGATTGGTTAAAGTATCAAAGCAGCGAACGCAAAATAATGCATTTGGTGCCTAGTGCTTCCTAGTGCAGAAACAACAATATTGTGGTGTCTTTCTTTCTTCTCACAGAACCAGCAGCCTTGCGGGAGGAAATAAGGCACCACTCCATGCTTGTGGGGTCAGACACACCTGTGCACCTCATGCTGCTTGCAGAAAATCTTCAGGATATCTCAGAAAATATGTTTTTCCTCCAAAGAATGGATTTTTTTTAACTAAAAAAAGGAAAATGCATATTTGTAAATTTTACTTTTTTAGATAATTTTTCAGAGTAATAATTTTTCTGTGTTCTTCCAAGTTACCCGACTAAACATATATATTTCTTTTTGTATTAAAAAAATAAATTGTGTGTATATTTTTCCAATTTAACAGATTGTGTTCATTTCTTCTGTCACCTGTTTTGGTTTCCATAGCATGCTAACCCTGGCACCATCAATTTCTTTTTGAAGCACAACTGACAGGGTATTGGCAATGCTTGCGACAGATGCCTTGAGAATCAAATGCTTCTGCATTCCTGAGGAGAAAGAGGCACAATTGTGCTCCTCATGAACTGCTTCTGAATCTAAACCTTGCCTCACAGCAATACGATATCCTTGGCAATATGATCCTGCACTGCTAACTCCTGTGCCAAGCCAATGGTTCTCTTGCTGTGTACACCTGTTGCTTTATATTCTTTATTCAATTTCTTCACCAAAATGCAGGTATCTTTCCTTCCCTCCATGTTTTTTTTGTGTGTGTGCGTGTGTGCGCGTGTGCATGCAAATTTGTGCATCTTATGGCTAAATTTATACTACGTGGGAGATCCAAGATCAGATCATTTGATATGACCTTAAAAAAAAATTTAAAAGAAGCAACCAGATCCTAAATCAGGATCTGGAAGCCTAAATCAGATTGGGGTAATGGTGTTGACAGAGAGATACTCGTTCTCTATTCTTTCTGCACCATTTTCCTGATTCCCTGCCCCTTAAAAAATCTGCTATAAGTCCCACTGGGAAAATGCAAATATCTTGTTTCATAATAATAATAAAAAATAATAATACATTTATTTATATACCGCCTTTCTTAAGATCACTAGATTTCTCTAATGATTGAACTCAAGGTGGTTTACATAGGCAGACTTTCTCACAAACCCGAAGGTTTTTACAATTTACAGAATGTTCGATCTTCCAAGAACAACACTCCTACAGATCTTTCTTTCTGGATTTAGCCTTCTTTCTTTAGCCACCCGTCTGTCGTCTGCTGGCTGATGAGGCTTCCCTGCTGCCACCAGAGATGCAGCTGACTTCAGCACACTCCTCCTCCCACGAGGCAGCTGAAACTCAGCTTTTAATCAGCCGCAGTTTGCAAGGTCTGCTGCTCGCAGAGACTTCCGGCAGTCCCTAGCTCACGACCTTGAAATCTTCAGGTGTTATCTTCGGGCAAACGGAGGCATTAACCCTCTCGGCTAAATCTTAGCCACCAGGACCAGCACAGAGCCAGCACCAGCAGTAATGGCTTACCACCGGTGCTAGAGGTGCTTTAGGGCACCTTTCGCGATGGCAGCAAGGGCAGTACGATTGTATGCCCGCGCTGTAGGGCTCAGGATTGAGCCCTGAGATACTATAATAATTCATCTGTTGCCTGAAGGGGAAACATCTGGGTTCATATTGGGTTCCTTTTTGTTGGAAGGGGTGATGTGCTCCTGCCTAATGATAGGCACATTATAATTCTGGATTTCTTCATTCTTATATGAGTAGCTTTTACATCTGCCTTGGGAAAGAGAGAAACAGGAGGTAAGGGGCCAAATGGAACTGGAAGTTTGGCAGAGAGTGAGTACCAGCTGAATCTGATTCAGGGCAAGGCTGGTCCATCCATAACGTGAATGATGCAGCTTGCATCACACAACAAGGAGAGTGGCAGACTCGGAGTGCTCCTTCACCCCAAGGCTGCCATCATGCGTATAAGCGTAGATTATTTGTTGAGAAACTGTGAGCTGAAGTGAATGGGTGGCTAAAATAGAATGATTTTGAAAAAAAAGTGCTATAATTTTTTTTTAAATGACATAATATAATCTGCCAGATAACACACAAAGTATATTGCTGAGTTATATGCTGATTATATTGCTGAGGTAATATGAAGTGAGGATAGACATGCTATAACTTTGGGAGGATACTAATATCCCTGCAACAAAATCTTATTTGAAAAAGCACTAATTTAGCTAGAATTAATGGAAAAATAGATCTGTTTCTTTGGTTAAAGGAAGCAAGGCAAGAATAAGTGCTAATATAACCCATTTGTTTAACAATCTTATGTAGTGTGCGAACTGCACCGGTGCTAGCCATAGCAAAAGTGCCATAAAACACTTTGTGACAGCATAGTGGTTGTCGGTGCTGGTCCACGTGCCAAAAGAAGATCCAGTGAATGTCAGATATATTAAATTCTGTGTCGAATGGTGGGGGCAGGAAAGGGAGCGGTGGGGGTTGACGACGTGGAGGAGGGCAGCAAAGGGGCAGGGGTGGTCAGATCAGACTTGGGGAGCAGGGCAGAATCAGTGGCAGCTACTCACACTGAATCCTATCCCCCCTCTCAGGTCTGATCTGCCAACATGGATCCACTAGGTCAGCTACTTAGCTCGCGCAGGTCCGAGTAGACCCGTTGTCGCTGCTGAGACTTAACCCATCTTCCAACTTCCCCCAAAGGATGCAGTGTGGCCCATGCCAGCCCCACTGCATCCGTGTGGTGGGGGTTGTAGAGGATTGGACTGTTATTATTAAAGTTGTATTAAAGTGTACCATTTCTCAATTTTTAAAAAAATTAAACTTTGTTTCTGCTGATATTATCAGTACTTCCTTCAGGCAAGCTTTAAATATGACACTGGTGGAAGCACAATCCATGTGGTGTTGCATTTCCCTGATGTCTCGTGTAAATATTATGCCATTATGTCTATAATCTTAGAATACCTGCAGAGTGCCCACCAGTGTTATAGCTAAGGGCGTGCAGAGGGTACCAGACCTTGAGGGAGGTGTCAAGGGAGCTTGACACTAGTGGCCAAAATTGCAGAACTTTGGTATTTATGAATAATACCATCTTGTTATATACCATTCAACAGATACTTTAATGCAGAATGCAATAACACAATCCACATTGAATTATCAGTATTCTGTTATAGCAATTATTATAATATCATCATAATCTGTATTCTAAGTTATAGCCAAATAATCAGAAAAGAAAAACACAACTGTCTTGCGTAACAAAAAGTGGATTTCCGTAACTCAAAACTGACCAATGATTGTTCCAAGAGCCAATGAGGTGCTATTTTGATACAACATGGAACCAATAAGTATGAATCAGCTCTCATGTTACCCCAGCTATATAGAGGTACTTTTTCAAGTGGTGCTCCTCTTATATTTAGCAGGGGGAGAATAACTATCCCTTTTCATCTCAGCACAGTGTCTTTTCTAGTGGCTGTTTGCTGGTATTCTTTTGCATCTTTTTAGATTGTGAGCCCTTTTGGGACAGGGAGCCATTTAATTTATTTGATTTTTGCTGTAAACTGGTTTGTAAACTTCTTTGTCGAAAGGCAGTACATAAATATCCTTAATATAACTCCTGTTCAGTTGTGTGAGTGTCATCACGGTGGCCGCTGGTTTTTTGAGGGTTGCTGATTTGTTGGGTAACCTGTGCTTTTTTGCTTTCCCTTCACCCGCTTTTCGAGGGGAAAAAAGGTGAAAAAGTAATTGTAGGTGACGTCAGCACATCACTCCAATTACTTCCAAATATTGTTGTGTAAGAGGAGTGTAATATTTTTTGTGCCCCAGGGTACCAAATGGTTTATCTTTGGTGCCCACTCACACTACAGATCCTTGGAGTGCTAACACTGAACAGTCATCACAGTTTAAATGAGATGCTGGATACATTCAAAGTTGAATGGGTAAGTTCTGCTTGATCACTGAGCATTGTATTTAAATTAAACTTTAGTGACCTCTACAGTCATTTGGCCTCTACTGAAAAGGAATCTTTGTACACATTGTCCAATTAGTTTTGCTCCCATTTGGAAGACTGTTGCCAAATTGTTGTTAATTCTCCAGCTTCCAGTGCACCTGCATGCTGTTAGCCTCCTGGGCCTCTGCAAATCTTGTTTTTGATGTTATAACTCATGAATTCACTTTTGGCAGCTCTTGCCTGAAGATTGAGAGGGAAATCATAAGCTCCCCCACCCCATACATGATAACTATTTATAATAAGCCTGTGACACCAAACTCAATTGTTGTGAGTCTGGCATTTATTATATTTATATCCCATGGGCTCAAGATAACATACAGCCATTTCACCACTATTTGTCTCCATCCCTAAAGGGCTCACAATTCAAGTACAGGCATGCCCTGGTATCCGTTGGGGTTCCATTAAAGTTCCCACCATGGATACCTGAAACCGTGGATACTGGGGACACATTATAAAGATATAATGTGGTTTTACTTCATCAGTGGTTTTACTCCAACAAGGTAAAAAAAGAGATTTGTTTAATGTTCCTCTATCTTTTCAATAGGCATCCATGGTATTCATGAAAATGTGGATACTGAATCAGTGGATACCAGGGCACACCTGTTCTGGGTTTGGTGGCTTCAGGACATGGAGGCAAATTATAATAATAATTCCTTGCTACTCTAAGATTTTCTTCTTCTTCTGATTAGTCTTCTTATGGCAAAATGCAGGAAGACTCACACTAGTAGTTCTAAAAGGAAAAGTAAGCCATAAAACAGCCATAAAAGCCATAAAACAGCCTTCCCTCTGACTTACCCAACATTATAAAGTCTGCAAGAAATGGGTGAAGCAGGAAAAGACTGTGGAGCCATTTGCTTTCCTCTCCTGGGCAGTTGATTCAAAAAGTGGCTGTTCTTAGGGAAGAAGAGGCTCAGTCTTGCTAATGAAACAGTAAGTATGCTGATTTCAAGGAAATGCAGAAGAGTTTCACCTGTGTTTTCAAGCAAGCAGGAAGGGATGAAGCAAGTGTCACAATAAAATGGACTGGAAACAATTGGAAGAACATTACAGGTTGAAAACCATTACTGGTTTGGTGTCAGAGGGCTGTCAGGAGTATGGAAGATCTGAAGGAATCTTTAGATGGCTCTAGTTTTTATGTGATTCTTATGCGTGGGTCAGATCATACATAGAAAAGACCTGATGTAGACTGCATAGAATTGCAGGATTGGATGTAAGAATATAAATTGAAAGGTTAAGGATTCCAGAACCCTTTCACGCAGCAAAACACGGTCCATCCTGCCTATTCATCCAAACTTCTCTCTCTCAGGTTCACCCCCAAAAATCTCAGCCAAAACTGTTACCCGCAAAGGCTGAACATGTCTGCCATCAAAAATCCCTTTTTCTGTTTGTTCCCTGTTCTAAACATGTACTGTATACATATTGAATGCCACAAGATGAGGGAAGCTGCACACAATTTGGAGTGCAGAATCTATAGGAGGGAACGTTATGTCTCCCCCCCTCCCCAATAGCAACATGAAAATGCCCACAGAGAGAGCTGGTTTATTCCTTGTTTCCATGGAGAGTAGCCACACCTTCATCATTTTGTCAGTTAATGCAGTGCAAAAGGCCTGAAAGGAAACCTTTGGTATGAGCTATTACATTGGCTTTAAATCTTCTGAGGCTTAGCAACTGAAAGCAAGCATTTCTCTACTCAGAATTCTCCCCTCTTCAAATTGCTTTTCTTTTTAAAATTGTGATTGCAACAGCAGGCCACCATGTTTACCTGCAAGTAAATCTACTTGTGAGGATATGCATTCCAGTCATTTGAAAAGCCTGGTTCAGATGCCTGCCCTATAATTTGTCTCCCTCATAAGAGCCTGATATGCAAAGCAAGAAACTGAAAGAAGTACTAATTACTATTTCTAGAGTGCATTATGTTTTTCCCCTTGTTATTTTGGCTACTGATTATAATTTAGAATTAAAATACAGGTAATCTTAAAATGTGCATGTAATTTCTTGTCTACATGAGTATTATTTCTATGTCCAACCTCTCAACATGTGGACTCTATAGTAAGGGTTATTGACCACACAATGTGGAACAATGTAGAATGTGAAAAATGAAACACAGAATACAATGAGGATCCAATTTTTTCCATGTAAGATTTTTTTTTTTTTAAAAAAATAAGTGTTTGTCAGATGGCCTTCTCTATTTAAATCACTCTGTTCCCAAGTAAATGTATTCTTTTCTGTAAGAAGCCCCAAAACTCTTAACAAATCTCAGCTTGGTTCTTTGCTTGCTAGTTAAGGTATTCAGCAACTTCCAGGAAAATTTTAAAAAGATGACAGAAACGACCAAAGCTTCTTTTGCTTCAAGTACAGAGAAAGATAGTCATTGAATGCAGAAGCAAGCAGCTTTTTACACTGAAAGAATAAAGGCATTACAACCAGCTATATTAGCCACTACTGAGCAGCAGATATGCAGGTATGTAAACATGTAAACAAGGAATTCATTCCAACAGCTCAAAGCAGCTTTGCATTTTAAAATGAAGTACATAGAAATGAACAAGTGGGTTGCGCTATTTTTTTTTGTACTTCGAGCATGTGAAAGAGAACTTCTGCATCTTCCCCAAAGTGAAGTGAATGAGGTTCAAATGTAGGGACAGTTCACACATCTTGCCATGTGGGAAATGTATATTGTATATGATATATACCATGCATTTATTCTTCTGTTCATACAACCCTAAAATAAAGAAAATCAAACTGTGCCACATGTAAACAGTGGCGAAGGTGAACAAAGAAAGGATGAAAGATGCCCAGCTCATCCACTGGGACTTTAGCATGTTCGTTGTACATGTAAACTGGTTGCCTGTAACTTATCACTTGATAAAGTGGTCATCTAGATTGCTTTCCTGAGTTGTGATAACTCCCTCTGTTGCTGAACAATGCAGTAATTTTCTTCACATTTTGCAAGATAATACAGACAATTGGCTGGGTTGCCCAAGTGATTATATGTACACCATAGAAAGTTACCAGGTGGTAAAATTGTTTGCATGGATCTAGAGAAACCAATAGCCAGGGCAGTATTATCCTATTAGGCTGAGTAGGCTGAAACCTAGGGGCCCCACAGGGACTAGGGCCCATCAAGGTGGCATGTCGAGAAATCAGCCTAATGCATGTGTCTCCAGATCTGGCCCCCGGGGACTCCCCATCCAGCCCACCAACCCTCCAAGAGACTACAGCAAGTCTGACCGTGAAGGTGCAAGGTGAGGCTTGCAGAGCCCTCCAAAAACCACATGGGGCAAGCCCTCCTCCAGGGATTGAGATGGGCTGCACATGGAGGCTGCATCGCTGGGGAGCTTCCATGCAAGCCTGGGCCTGTTCGTGAGGGCTTTTTTCCCCCCTTTGGGGCATAACATAGAAGAGCCTGGCTTCTCCGTTTCTTGCCCTGCAGATTTCTGCCTGCGTTTCTTCTGTTTTAGGAGTGCGGGTGGGTGGGTGGATGGGGAGCTTCTATGCAAGTCTGGGCTCATTTGTGAGGAGAAGCCCACCTGCAGTTGGGCTTGCCGCAGTATAGGACCTTGCCTAAGGTTGGGGGTTGGCTGCAAAGATGAGTTTGTATGTGTGTGTATTGTAACAAGGCAATTGATGGTAAAAAGTGATGCATTAGCTGAGCTGCAGAGGCCTTATTTGTGAAGAGGGGAGGAGAACCATGCCCACCTGTACACCCGGGGCTTCCATTTAGTATGGCAGAAGCGTTCCTGAAGAGTTTATGAGGGGACCCAAATTATTTGAAAGCCTAGGGGCCCGGCGCAGGTTAATACGGCCCTGCAGATAGCAGTACTTTGATGCCAATGTTTCCTTTTAAATCTTACAACAGCATCACAGTCTTTGTACAAATGTGAAACTGGAACAACTTAGTAGCAGCTAGATCTATCATCAATAACTATTATCCACAATAGACAAATAGAACTTTCTATTCAAAGGCACATAAATCATGCTGGGAAGAAACTACAGGGAAAGCTGTTACTTTCATGCTCCACTTGCGGGCTTCAGAAAGACATGTAGCTGGCAGGATGCTGGTTAAATAGGGTTTTAGTCTTAACTGAAGATTAGAAATGCGATAACCTAATTACACTCCATGACTCATGCGTATTTGTCCTGATATCCTGACATTTACAGCTGCTTCCAATGTTTGCTGCTTTATATTTTTAGCTTTTTTGCTTTTGTAGTTTAATGCTTTCATTGTTATTATAATATCGTTTTTAATATGTTGTAAGCTGGTTTACAATAGGGTGCTGCCTGTTGGAAAAGTGTACAAATATTTTAAATAAATAAATTCAATAGCCACCAGAACACACTGCTTTATGAGAGCAAAGGCTTCATGAAGCCTAGATGTTAGCGAGTTCATTCTCATGTGCAAGATTTAAAATAAACTTTATTTCATTTAAAGGGGTTTTATTCCCCTTATTCAAACCCAGACAAAACATCATTATATTAAAAGGATTTTTATCCCACCTTTCCAAGTCCAGACAGCTCAAGGCAGTTTGAATTTAATGCCATTTTTTGTTCTACAAGATCTGATTTTGGTAAAACACCAGATATGAAAAAAGTGTTGATAAAGCTGCCAGCTTCAGAAGATGAATAGTTTTATAAAGAGTCTTGCAGGATCACATTGGACGGTGCAACTTCTAAGTAATGTTGGTTTCAAGGGGAAGCTTCATTTATTTATTTCTTTTCCTTACTAAATTTAGATTCCCCATCCCTTACCTTGTCTTGGGTTTATAACTTCAAACCAGCACTTAAATCATTAGTGAAACATTAAATATTCCTAGAAATGTATATCTGAAGAAGGGTATTGTTATTTCAGATTCACATGTTGTTTTGTACCTGCAGGTTCCTGCTTCTGGGTTGCAGTGCTGAATGGCAATGTGGTGGGCATCGTGGCCGCAAGAGGCAATGAGGAAGACAACACCGTGGAGCTGCATCGCATGTCTGTTGACTCCAGATACCGTGGTAAAGGGATTGCCAAAGCTCTGGGCCGCAAGGTGCTGGAGTTTGCCATGGTCAATAACTATTCATCTGTTGTACTGGGAACCACAGCAGTGAAAGTGGCAGCCCACAAGTTGTATGAGTCTTTAGGATTCAAGCATGTGGGTATTGTTGAACACTACACTCTACCTGGAATGACACATTCTATACTAGAGCGAATGTTTTTCCAGGTTCGCTACCACCGCTACTGCCTGCAGCTGCGCGAAGAGTAAAAAGGCCCCCAACTTAGTTTTGTTCCTCCCCAAAATCTTCTTTGTCAGTGTTTTGTGGGAGTTTTTGTCATCGCTTATTTGCAGATTTTCATTTTATTTTTGTGTTACTCCATTTCGTGTTATTCATTTGCTTTGTACAAATTCCTTGTACAAACAAAGGGTCCTTCTTTTCCGTCATGCTTGTAGAGTGATGGTGCTAATGCTGGAGGTACCGCTGGCTGTCCTTGATGCATACATTTGTTCAGTGGCCAAGGAGGTCAGGATGGACTTTCTCTTCCTCATCCCTCCCTCTTCTTCTCTCAGTCTTATCTTACCCAGGTTACCTACATAAGCACAGAAACTTTAAGTACATAAACAATACTGCTTGTCTGCTGTGTGTAAATAGTCTTCCCCTCCCCCACCCTCCAAAATCAAAAAGCTTAGTGATAAACTTCATGATACAGCTAAGTGGAGAAATTTTACTTGAATGCATTTCTCAGTATTTCATGGACAAGTATGCATTCATTTTACAACCATGATATATTGGTTAAAAAAAATACTGAAAAGAAAATGTGAAAAACCTGCTTGCTATGATGCATGAAGAGGACGTGTTTGCATGCTTTCAAACACATGGCACTGCCAAATAGGCTCTGATTTTGCACTTTTGGGATGTACCTCATTCTGCCAACTGCCTGAATCTTGGTGCATCTGATAACTATGACTTGTTCCTCATTTTCTTCCTAAGCCAGCAAATAGACTTGAAGCATTTTGAATCCTGAGCCTAGTGTAACATATGTAAATTACTAAAATATCATCTGCGCGGATGTATTTATAACCTGCAATCCTGTGCCAGACGTCTGTACATGCAGTAGAATTCCTTCTGATTTAATTTTACTTTCATGTATCATTTTAATTTGTTTATTATTATTTTTGCTTTCTTTATTCGAGTGCTAGCTTTTGCTGACTGATTTCATGGAGGCATAATGGAGGCTTCAGTTTCTATGGCAACACACTTGTATGCTAATATGTGCACCAAATCTAAATGCTTCAGAAAAGCAATATGCAAAAGATAGATTACTGAAGTCACAAGTTTGGCTGTAGGTGGCAGGGGAAACAAAGATACTATTTTTAATCAGTTGCTAGTGGAATAAATATAGACAGCCTGCCACAAAAAGTAACTGCTGCTTTAATGATGTCAGATTTGTGAATTGTACAGTACAATGCAAACAGCAATGCAACACAGATTTGGCATGTGTCTGTACCTAGTATGTATGTACAGTGCTTGCCACCAAAATAACTAAGGTTACAGCTTCTTCTGGCTTGAAATACCAATTTTATAACTTATTTCAAGGAATAGCAATTTTGCATGTAATATTAGTATATACTGAGGGAAAAACAGGAGGTTTGAAGTTTTTAAATGTTACATTTCAGAAATACTGAGGAAAATTCTGGTTGCGCCAAGTTTGGGTGGGGTTGAAGGATTCAGCTCTTTAAAGGGAAATTCCCTTTACATATTCTTTCTTTTCTTTCTTTTTTTAAAGCATACTTATTTGATAGGAAGCTAGGCCAGATGTTACTTGGAGGGGATAAAATTCAAAAAGGAGGTGAATGATAAAGAGGGTGACATCAAATGGAAACATCTATGTGCAGTATTTGGTGGGGATGCAACATGGTGTTGCTGTAATTCAGCAGTTTGAGGGCAGGAATTCGAACTCTCCTCATTGACATACAGAAGCATTAAGTAACAAAACTGGTAATGATTGGTGCAAGAGCCAGGATGAGGATCAGTATTGCCCTGGGTATGACTGTAATAAAAGCACAAGCCTATGCGCATCTACTCAGAAGTAAAGCCCACTGTGTTAAATGGGACTTACTCTCAGGGAAGTGTGTATTGGATTGTAGCCTACATATGCTTGAGCTGAAAAACTCCCATCTGTTATCTTTTCTGAGGACATGCTTCTCAAATCTTATCGAGGAGAGTGCAGTTTAGAAGAACAAGAAATTCCACTGATAGCCCAAGGGAAGGAGGAGCAGTTATTGCTTCAATGCACATGATTAAGATCACAACCAAATAAAGCGATAAGAGTAGGTATACAAAAGCCAAAATGTTTCTTCTTTTGAACTCATTGATGCCTTGTCACTGCTGGTATTCTTCCTGCCTCAGACATTGCCATCCCTAAAATGGCAGCATCCAATGGTGTCCCAGCAATAAAACAAATTGATCGGTAATACAGATTGCATTTGATTTACAGAATGTACCTGTTGGAATTGAGTGTGTGTGTGTGGAATGTATTTTTTAAAATATTTCTATGCTGTACATTTTTCCTGAAGCTGAAATGTGTATTGTGGGAAGGTGTAGGATAGAGATGTATAGTGTACAGAAATTGGTATAATATTTTCTAGCTGTTTTCAGTAATTTCATTATACTGCATAACACAGAATAATATGATAAAGTGTTAGGAAAAAGTGAAAGAAAATAACTGCTTGTGCCTTTTAATTTTTTTGTTTGTGTTGTCACTGCACTAAATGATTTCTGGAGAATCAATAATAATACATAGTCTAAATGACTGAGGGTGGGGCTGGAACATAAAGTCAAAACTGACTTTTGAGGCACTTTATGAATCTGGCTGGTTTTGATTACTGTACCTTTTGTAGTTATCCTCTGTCATAGCTATGTAAAAAGCCCCCAAAGCTGCAGGTTCCGTCACAGGAGCACCTGATTTTATGCCACTGTATCATAATCCCAGGAAGCCTGCGTAAAGGAGAAGGCTTTCAAAAATACTTGATCCTTGAAGTATTGTACATTAGCTTAGCACAAGTTATCATTAGTTAGCACTAGTCTAGAAAAAGTAATTCAGTGCCAGTGTAAGAAAATACCATATCTCTCCCTCTCATTTCATCTAGCTTTATCTCCAACTAT
Source organism: Lerista edwardsae (assembly GCA_029204185.1). Lineage (NCBI taxonomy): Eukaryota > Metazoa > Chordata > Lepidosauria > Squamata > Scincidae > Lerista > Lerista edwardsae. Next base: position 7,296,022 of record JAJKFI010000034.1, read on the forward strand.
TTTTTTTAATTACAGTTTCTTTAAATGGCTGTAGCTAAAAGTTAATTCAAATGTGCTGTTTCTTATGGAATCTAGTCCTCTGAAGTGCAAGCTGCCTTAATCAGACCATTGGTCCATCTAGCTAAGTATTGTATACACAAACTGGTAGTGGCTCTTCAGGGTTTCTGGCAAGGGTTCTCTCCCTGCCTTACCTGAAGTTGTCAGGGATATGTAACCTGGAATCTTCTGCACACAAAGTATGTATCTGACTGGGCTGTGATTCCTCCCATAAAAGAGAAGAACCTTCTGTGAAGTGGAAACTTTACAGAAAAGCTGACATTATCTTTCACAAGCAAGGCAATTTAAACATGGAGCTGTTTTAAAATAAGTGATCCTCTATTCATTTCTGAATTGATTTTCACCCATGGGAGGATCATACCATGTCAGAAAAAAACACATTTGTATCTTCCCTGAAAGTGACTTGGGAGTTCACAGAATGTGTGCATGGGCAAGAATCACTAACGCTTCACCTTCTTGTGCCTCCTATCTAATGTCCAAAGTGGAGATTTGCACATAGGAAGATATATAAACTGTACCATATATCTTCATATGAATGCTCGTGTACCTTCTCACAGGGAAGATGCACAGCCCCCTATTGTTGATGCTGCAAAGGAACTGTAGGAAGAGAAAGCTTTGATGGACAAATCAAAGAGACTAAAGGGTTACAGAAGATATTATACACAAAAGGGGACACAATAGATATGTGCTCATATGCTAATAATAAACGCCTGAAAGCAAAGGTTGGTGAATTAACAGTGCCTGAGACTAGAGTATCAAAAAAGAGTGGGCTACTGGAAGCCTGGGGAAAAGAAACAATGGGATACAGTAATCCCTAGATATCAAGTCAGCACACTCACAGTGAAAGGGTGTTATTTTAGATGCCAAAGAAGACTGGGCCAATCCTATCCAACTTTTCAACACTGATACAACTGTAATGCAGCCTTGAGGTAATGGAACAAACATTTCCTTACCTTAAGGAGGCCTCCAGGATTGCCCCCCCCCCCCACACTGCAGGATGAAGTACATGCTCTCTTGGTAAGCTGCATCAGTGTTGGAAAGTTGATAGAATTGGGCCCTTAGGCTCAATGTTATACACACTTCCCTGGGAATAAGCCCTATTGAACACAATGGGACTTTCTTCTGAATAGACCTGTACAAGATTGCATTGTTAAGATACAACATATAAACATATGTATAGAATTACTATGGGTAGAAATTCATAATGGAGGGAGCAACTTGAGAAGGGGAAGTTGTAGTAGAAATGAGCTTTTTCTACATATGTTCATAATAAACATGTAGTTCTTCTCTGAACTAGCTGAAATTATCTGAGCAAAAGACCTTGGGATTTGGTGGAAGTTCACTGAAAATATCAGCCCAATATATTTCATTGCTATGAAAACAACATTACAAAACAACATTACAGAGCCATTGTAAAGAACTTTGGTACTGCCAAATTTAGAATTCTGGATGCCTAAGCTTAAGAAGGATAGTCTAGATCTGGAAAAAATAAAAAAGAGAAAGTGTTCAAGGTGTCGGAGCACCTTCTCTGTGAGGAAATGTCTTTTTGTTCTATTTGGTTTAGGAAAAAAATATAATTAAGAGTGAAATTATAATATCTTTGAATTAAGTAGACCTGTGGTAGGTTCAAGATTGGCAACAGAAGACAAACCATTATTGGTATTTGGTACTCACTGTGATGATATGACTGCAAACAGTCACTGCATGGAAATAGTTGGGCTTACAGGGGGACCTGCCCAGGCTATGAGTCCCTAACATCAATGACAAAATGGAAACTAAATTGTAGATCATTTTTAAACAAACAAACAAACCAACAAACCAACAAACAAACCAACAAACAAACAGTATTTCCCTAAAACTATATTTATATGGAGTATGTATATTCAGATCTTGTAAGATCTGCTGGAGCCAATCAGATGTGGTGTTAGAACAAGCAGTATTCTGAACTACAAGCTGTTGGCCCAACTCTGGCCCAATCCCACACAGAAATACTTTTCTGTGTGATATGTTCTCTCAAGACCCACAAATCCCAGAGTTACTTAGCTCCTGCAGGCGTTTCCTATACACAGGTAGGGGAAGCCAAGAAGAAGTGGCTTCTGGGGAAAGCAACAAGCATAATAGAAAGCAGGAGCACTGAGATCCCAAAGCACTGATATAACAAGATAGGTTCCCGCATATATGACAGCCCAATACTATCCAGCTTTCCAGTGCCAATGCAGCTGCAATGCAGCCCCAAGGTAAGGGAACAAATGTTCACCTTGAGGAAGCCTCCATGATTGTTCCCCCACTGCAGGATGGGATTAGGCCCTAAATGAGTTACGACTCCAGTCCTTTGTGCGCAACAAAAGGACTAATGTTATAAATTCTCATTTGAATATCAATATTAGAAAATATTCCATCCGAGTTCAAATGGAACTTTTATAGTGCACCACCTGTATCTATAATACTGAGAGACTTGGGGCCCAATCCTTTTGAGCCCAGCACCAGCAGTACACTTGTACCACGTACACTCCTGGGCCTCAGCACCAGGAAGACTCATCACTAGAGCAGTGAGTGGTGTTACCACTGGCCAGTCGTGAGACTTCCCAGGGCAGGGGGAGGCAAGACAGCGGGGAGGTCCGAGGGGAGGGTCAGGCCTGGGAGAGGGGCAGGGATGGCAGCAAAGTCTGCCACTGAATCCTATGCCCCTTCTTGTGCCTGAATGGCCAACACAGGCCTCCTCAGTTCCTTGGGGACCCATTGCTGACCTCAGAGCTCAACACAGGGTTGAACATTTGAGAAGGCTCCAGCCTTGGCCCTGCTGTACCTCTGGGTGCTGCCGGGAATAGGATTGGGCTGCCTGTCCTCTCTTGCTGATCCACATGTGCATGATTCACTCATTTCTTTCTTACCGTCCACTCATAGTACCAAGATGACTAACAAGTGTATAAAGGCATGAAAACAAGTTCCAATTTTAAAAATTCACAATTTAAAAATTAATCAGACTAACCCCAAAACATTAGAGTAGCTGCTGACAGAAGAGAAGCTCTGACCCAGTTTCATCATGAGGGTTTTTTTTTTTTAAGCGAATTGAGAAAGGATCTCTCAAATTCACTGAGAATTCCATGTCTGGGGAGCTATCGTAGAGGAGGTTCTTTCCCATATGCACATCAATCAAATCTCACTCAATGACCACACGTGCCACACAGCCTTCTGGGAAGATACTGATAGATTCATGTGATATTAGGAAATAGCACTGGGAATACTTGTATTAGAACTTAATTCATGTTGCTGTATAACAGAAATATAACAGGCATATTGTGAGCATTTACATATAAACATATCTGCTGAGATAATCCAAATTTTGTGCCAATAATGCCAACAACAACAATACGTTAAATTCCACAATATGAATAAATCATACACATTGTGGAAAATGCCACAATTTATTTTGTTTTACACAATTTATTCTGGTCTTGCTAATCAGAGGGATGAGCAAGGAGGTAGGTGAAGCATGGAAGATCCATCCCCAATCTTTTTAAATTCTATTCAGCTGAACATTTGGCTTTCAGGCATAGCTTTGTAACCACAGGGGCCAAAGCCTTGGGACTTGATCAGTGGTGGGATTCAAATAAATTAACAACCGGTTCTATGTCCTTCAGGGCGGCCTTCAGGGCCATCCACTGCCTTTCTTCCCTCTCCCAACCTAAAAGTAGCAACCGGTTCTGCAGAACTGGTGAGAACTGGCTGAATTTCACCACTGGACTTGATCCTTCCCTGTGCAAGGACCCCACCCATTGCTTGTGCCTGGAAAATCCCTGTGGGGCTCAACAGTCTTGGTTTCTCCCCTTTCCCTCTCAGCAGGCAGTGTGCTAGGGCGATCAAGAGAATGGAAGATCTTTATTGCAGCTCATGTGGAAAGTTAATCAAGATTTGGTGTGCAGACAAGAGTAATGGGTAGAGATATAAGAGGCACACATAGATCTTTCATTCTCCCGAGTACACTGGTTGCATTATTTTGTGCACACCTGTGTGCATATGTGGGGGGAGGGGGATGAAAAGAGAGGCAGGGCTCAGATGGAGAACTATGTCCTTCCTTTTTCAAAAATGAAAGTTGATATTCTCAGGTAACAGAATTCTGCAACTGGTATAGCATTGTGTGCTTTTTCTGTGCTTTCACATAATATGACATAAACATTAGCATAGGTTAAATACCTAGTGCTATTATCATAAAAGAGTGTTTTGATAGAGAGATTATTGTTCATTTTGTAAAACCAAACAGTGGAAAACAGCAAATGCAGAATATTTTCATTCAAAATGCTGTTTTAAAACTCCTCCTATATAGGCATGAGACAGCCAATTTTAATACTTTTTATTTCAAATAGCACATGCTTCACCTCCTTCCATTGAAGTCACTGGATCTTAAAATTCCCTATTTGCTTGATCCTGTTGTATGTATGTATATACATCTAGTACACATTTGAATATTTATATTGTTAAAAACATTGCCTTTTATCTCTTTTAGGCTAGAGCCAAGTTTTGCCTTCCGTGCATTTGAATTTCTGTATCATATGATCACTATGCTATGATTTCAGCCGCACTTATGCCTAGGAGCTCTTATGATTGTTCAGGGATGTAAGCTTGAAACGATTTTATACAAGTTTGCATTTATTTTAATGTAATGGGCAACCAATCCTAAGTGGACCCTACAGTGCTGAAACTACCATTCTGGCAGCATAAGGTCCTTTATAACTGTTGTAAATGCAATTTGCCGTTCAGAACAGGTGGGCTGCCGTTGCAACCAATGGTCCACCTAACCAGCAGATACTCCATGTCCCCTGGCACTTGTAAGTCAGCATAGAGGTTGGGAGGAAGGGGGCAGAAAGGGAGAAGAAAAAGGGAGGAGAGAGGTAGAAGGGGGAGTAGAACGAGGCTGGAAGTGGGTGGTAGCAGCACCCCCAATATCCTATCCCTCTTCCTCAATCCTCCTTCCTGGGTTCATCTGGATTTCCACCAGTCAAATTGATGGCTCAGGCCTGTTCCGAACAAATGTTCTCCAGAGGAGACCTCCAAGAATGCCCCCCTCCGGCAGAATGCACTGTGCATTCCAGTGGCATGCTGCTTCAGCGGAGGAGGAGGAGATGCTTAGGCCCTCAGTTGGCAGGGGAGGGGCTAAGGCAGCTAAGCAGTCCACAGGATTGCACTGCAGCTGGGGATGGGAGGTTTTTTTTTAACTTACCTGCAGCCAGCACTACAGTTTTGGGGCCCCCGGGGTATCTGGGGAGCTCTGCAGAGGCTCCCTAAATCTCCAAACATCTAAAAATAACAAAAATCTGTTTTCACAAAATGTCCCTTTGCGTCCCTCTCAGCCATGCGATCCTGGGGATTGCTGCTTTGCCCCTTCCCCTTCCTCTACCCCTTAAAGGAACAGGGCTTCCCTGCTGGGGCATTGTGACACCCCAATTTGAGAAGCCCTGGCTTAGGGCATATAAAGCCTCCTATGTATGTATGTAAGCAGACCATATCAATGTAATTTCCAAAAAAACAAAACAAAAAAACACCTAGGGTGTTAACCAGAGCAGAAAAACTATTTTCCTCAACAATATTAGGTTGCAATCCTATGACAAATTTACCTGAGAGTAGGAACCCTTGAATACAATGGGATTTACTTCCAAGTAAATACGCACTGGATTGGTCTACATGCCAATTAGGAAACTGTTCCAGTTAGGAAATTTGCTCACTTTTCCTAAACTGAATGTTTTGTTTTCCAATTGTGTTCTAAAGAACAGTGAGGTTTATTAAAAACTTACAATGGGTTCTACAGTAAGAAGACTGATAACAGCAGAGGAAGCGCATAGAAGATCCACTACCAATTGTCCAGCTAGTATGAATTATGTCAAGACCTTGCACGTTCATGTCACAAACTGCAAATATCCCTATTACATGCTCCACAGTCCTCTGCAGTGCAAAGCAGGTATTCAGGGACCCTGTGACAAACAGGTCATTGTGGTAAAGAATTCACTGAGTTCAGAGGTCACTATCCTGAAAACAAAAACCAGCTCTATCTACCGTTCTGTACAACACCACAAAAAAATGGGGAAAAGGTTACATTTATTCTATGCTCAGCATAGTATCTCCTGTACTTTCTAATAGGAAGAAATTACAAGTTCTGTGTACATATTTAAGACAGCAATAATTATCTCTGTAAAAGAAAACTGGTGTTTAGGAATTAAGGGAGTGGAAGCCAATGGGGTTAGGGTGAAGGAAGGTGTCACCGTAAGCGAGTGGTGCTGTTGGTCTTATGAAGCAAGTCCAATATTGCCAAGGACCACTGCACTACAAGAGTTTGTTTTCACAAGTGATGCTAAAATTGACGTTTGCATTTTGCACACCAGTAATTCATATATAAAATCCATATTTGCTGGAGAATACAAGTGATTTGAAAATGGATATCTTCTCCATTGTATCCCTACACATATTCACTTGAAATATTGGACTCCCTTGGCATTACTTGTGTAAGAACATCCTTAGCATAGTGGTTTGGAACAGACCTGGGCTCATTTGGGCATATGTGAAATGCCCTTATGCAGCGTGGAATCCTCTTTGTAGGGTTCTAAGAACCAAAATGCTGGTTAACTATTCTGGCCTTTTCACCAGACTACTGAGTACACTGGCAAAATATAGAAATGCCCCAGCAGACTGCTCTATCAGCATCCTAATGTCAAGATGGAACATCGTCCTGGGCTCGGGGAACAGGGAGTTCTTACTCCAGCTACACAAATGACTAGGTCTCAGTAAAGTATCAACAACCGAATGTATTTTTTTCCTGTGGCAGCAATTAATCATCTGTGTTTATGGAAATTTTTGGATACTGAGTATGTATCAGTACATTCAGTTACTGTACTAAGCGCCAGTATATGTTAATATGCAAGCTGCTTATCTGTATATGCTTCAGGCACCTGAGGCCCAGCTCTGAGCTGCTTCTCTTGAGGTTGGTGGTTGGAAGTAAATCTTGCATTGACTGAAATGCTAGATGTGCACATGGCTTAAATGAGTGTTGTCTGCCTCAACAAACAGTGGTGTAATGGATGGCTGGTACTTTATTTCTGATGGCCGCAATAACTGTGAAAACTAACCAGTGTTGCTGTGATTAAAATTTGATTACATAAGGGTTATTTGGTTACATTTTATTAAGTGAAACTGAAAAGATGAAAGAATTAAAAATATGAAAGCCACTGCTTGTAAATAATGTATGAATGAATAAAGTCTAAGAGATACGCCATTTTAATTTTTTTTTACTGAGTAACTTAACAGCGGAAACATTGTTTACTTTCTCCAAGCAATTTAAACTATACAGTATATGAGCCACTGATCCATCATATTATATAAGTAATAAAAGTTGTACCACTGGTAAATCTTACATTCACACATAATTTTAAATGAACCAACTTATGTAAATTCTTTGTGGAATATGAAAATGGCAGAGTCATGTTCATGTAACAATGTTTGAACACTCGTATCTGCCATTTCATCATGATGCGAGTTTAATGTCTTATACATTCTCCAGAGTGGCCCACTTTCCACGGTAAAACCAGAATCCCCATATCTTTTCTGAGGTTTAAGGCCTGACAACAACCTATGCAAGGCAACTTCTCTGTCTCAGTGGCAGAATAATATCAAGGTGAGTTGGATTCAGGAGCAGCAGCAGTTGAATACTCAGGGGAAAGAGACATTAGTATTTGGGAGAAGGTTAAGATAACATACACAAAGTTCAGGAGGTGTAGCAGAATCAGGGTGATCTGCTCTCCTATTTTTCCCCCCATTTCATTCACAAACGTGTGTGTTTCTGTGTACCTTGAACTGGTTTGTTTCCAACATGAAAGGATGCAAGCGCCTGAATTCTCTATTAGTATCATTTTAAATGGCTGAGTAAAATCATCAATGGATTTGGGTTGCTGTGTCACCAGTATGCAGATGATACCCTGCTCCACCTCACTGTACCATTTGATCCCATCATCCCAGGGAGTCGGTGGGTTTTTTAAGTTTTATTCTTATTTGAGGAATTTATATCCCACCTTTCCTATGCTGAAGAAAATGCCCAAGGCAGCTTATATGGGCAGGCTAGTCTAAACTAGTCAAAGGGTTTTTTACAAATATATTCTGTGAATAACAGTCCTCAGTCACCAGGTGTTGCCTTCACAGTGTGGTTATCTGCTCTGGCTGTGTGTTTGAGTAGGTAATCATAAACCTTTAATGGCAGGTAATCATAAATCAAGACAGGACAGGTCCTCAAGGTCATACTCGATTCTTTTGTAGACTGGTCTCACACATTCCCACACTGGCTAATCAGCTCCACAGTGACTCCATTCTGCCACAGTGGGTATTGCAGCATGTCACAGCCTGGCATTCTGTCTCCCATCTAAAAACATGGCCACAGATTTTCCTGCTTAGCTCTTCAGGCAGTACCAGCAGCTCAACCATCAGTCCACACCTCTGGTTTTCTGAACCAGCATAGGGTTGAAAGCTACACAGAATGAATGGCTAGATCTGGCTCCAGATCCCTGCAAGTTTTCTGAGGGTGTTGTGAGGACAAGGCTGGTGCAGCAATAAGTTCATGAAGCCAAAAGCGGAGTTTTGTACATGTTAATGCATGGATGAATAGCAGTAGTCATGCCAAGCAGGACTTGGCAGCCCAGACGTTCGGCAGTGACATGATGATGGTCACCACCGAACACCCAATCCCTTTAAACAAAAGGTTGCTGACCCCTGAGTTAGATGGATGTGGGAGTGGGCTAGTTAATGAATATTTGGTGTCAGGATCTATGCTTGTGAAAAAAATGAATGGAAATAGTCCAAAGGGCCATTTAGCCCACTTGCTACTGACAGCCAGATGGATACCATTCCCAAAAGAAAAAATGTTCCACAACATTCTGAGACAGATTACTCCTTTCTTGAACTACTCGGTCAGAAAAGTACCCTTTTCTCATCTCTCAAACACATACAAAGATACTAATGTTTGACCTACTTGAGTCTGCCTTATGGTCTTTTAAACTATGGCTTTTTGACCTTTTCTTGGTAGATAAATTTTCATTCCCTGAATCTTTCATTATTTGTAAATCATTAGTATCTCTGTGGCTACACATTGTATCCTTCAATCTTTATTGTATACATTCTCTTTTAGACCTTTCCTCATTATCCATGTAGCATTCCAGGATCCTGCTTGAACTGTGGGATCCACAACTGGATATCATTTAATAAATAGTTGTTTAGTAATCTTCTAGTCTCCATTATTGTTTCTTGAAAGAAATTACATGGAGCGGCCACTGATTTCTGGCAAGCAAACACTTAGGGCCCAAATCCTATCCAACTTTCCAGTGCTAAGCAGCCACAGTGCAGTCCCAAGGAAAGCAAACAAATGTTCCCTTGCCTTGAGGAGGCCTCCATGACTACGGAACACAGAGGACGCCTCATTGGCATGGCTGCATCTGTGTTGGAAAGTTGGATAGGGTTGGGCCCTTAGTTAGCGCACAGTGAATGTTTAAAAAAGTGAAACCAAAGTAAAGAAATTGCACTACTAGCAATTACACAATGGAAGGCTACACACTACCTCCACAGAGAAAGCCCTCTCGCATTTCTCAAACACACATCAGATGCTAGAGGGCCACAGAGGTTAACTTCTCCAGTATGTCTAAAACTTTGGGCAGGTTTTTATGGGAGGAGGCTGTCCTTCAGATACTCTGATCCCTGTGTATGAAGACCAGCACACTGAATGGTTTCTGGAAACATACTGGAATGGAAGCCAGTGCAATTCTTACAGCAAGGGAGTTGCCCGGTCCTCTCTATATCCTACTCCCATCGAGTAGGCACTGGACCAGCCTAGAACCAGCAACCTGGACCAGCTGCAGTTTTTGAACACTTTTCAAAGTTAAGTCCACACTGAGCATGCAAATCATCCTGCATCACTCAGTTTACAGGTCATACCAAGTTACTCAGGAAAATAAAATCCCAAGCACATTGAGAGTTCCAAAAAGGGCTCTGCTCCCTAAATAGTGTAACTGTGCATATGAACATATGAAGCTGCCTTATATGGAGTCAGACCACGGATCCAGTTTACTTAAAAACTCTCCTGGTTCTCAAGCAGCAGTAATTTACACATTCACATGTATGTGTATGCACATGCACATTCACACAAAACATTTCCGGGTGGTGAAGTCCAGAAGGGATTGTGAAGAGCTCCAGAAGGATCTCCCCAAGTTGGGGGAATGGGCAGCAAAATGGCAGATGCGTTTCAACGTGGACAAGTGTAAAGTGATGCACATTGGGGCAAAAAACCAAAACTTCACCTATAGGCTTATGGGTTCTGTGACAGCTCAAGAGAGAGATCTTGGGGTGCTGGTGGACAATTCAATGAAGAAATCGACCCAGTGTGCGGCAGCAATTAAGAAGGCCAATTCCATGCTTGGGGTAATTATAAAAGGGTTTGAGAATAAAACAGCCAATATTATCATGCCATTGTACAAATCGATGGTAAGGCCGCACCTGGAATATTGTGTGCAGTTCTGGTCGCCGCACCTCAAAAAGGACATAGTGGAGTTGGAAAAGGTGCAGAAGAGAGTGATGAAAATGATTACGGGGCTGGGGCACCTCCCTTATGAAGAAAGACTGCAGCGTTTGGGGCTCTTCAGCCTAGAAAAAAGGCGCCTGAGGGGGACATGATTAGACATACAAAATTATGCACAGAAGGGATAGAGTCGATAGAGGGATGTTCTTTTCCCTCTCTCAAAACACCAGAACCAGGGGGCATCCGCTAAAACTGAGGGTTGGGAGAGTTAAAACATAAAAGGAAGTACTTTTTTATCCAGCGGGTAGTTAATCTGTGGAACTCTTTGTCACAGGAGGTGGTGATCGCATCTGCCCTAGATGCCTTTAAGAGGGGATTGGACAGATTTCTGGAAGAAAAGTCCATTGTGGGCTATAGGCAATGATGGGTTGTAACCTCCTTACATTAGTAGTAGGCTACTTCAGAGTACTGGGTGCAAGGGAGTGGCAACAGGATCCAAGCATCTTGTTGTCTCATGCCTCCCTGGGGCACCTGGTGGGGCCGCTGTGAGATACAGGAAGCTGGACTAGATGGGCCTTCGGCCTGATCCAGCAGGGCTCTTCTTATGTTCTTATGTTCATGCTGCATTCCACCCTCATTAAACAAATGCAAATGAAAGGTAAAGATGATCTTGTTTATGGTATTAGTTAAGGTTTGTACGTTCCCTGTTGCTTCTCTGATTGTGTTTACTTTTCTCTCCTGTGATTTTATTAAATTGATACTGTACTTGTGTTTATTGCCAGCTGCTCTGAGGACCTTATCTGGGTGGAAGTTGCAAGACAGAACCAATTTAATAAGTTAATTAATGTAGGTAATTATTGAATGAAATCAATTCTGAAATCATAGGTGCTTATGGCAAAAAGTGTAAGCACATTTCTAATTAGACAGGCCTCCAGTTTCCAAGGGGTTAATATTGTTATGCTTCAGTTCTCACATACTGCAATTTAGTTGTGAAAAAGCAGCTCCCTGCTAATTATCTTGGCTCAAGAAAAATACTACAAACTGGTAAAATCCAGTTTTACTGCTGTTGCTTAGGGCCAAAGACAAAATGAAGTGAAAAAAAATTCACATGCAGGGGATTATAGGTGCTTATGAGAGATCCTGCAGAGGTGTTGCCTAGCAATTCCATGAGGAATCAGTAGTAGCCAATAAGAGAACAAGACCTCCATCTCCACCGATTCCCTCCATTATATCACAGTGATTTTCCAAGGATTACTCAAGAGCCACAAACAAAGATTTGGTTGGTTTGCTCAAATCATTGTGTGAAATTCACTCAGCCCCTGTCATGCTGTGTCTTTGGCTTGTCTGTCTTGTCATCCATCCTCTGGCCGCCAGCGCTTCTTCAGTTGTTTGCTCTATGTCTACAACACAAAGCGGCATCTGTTGTTAGGCCTTATGTGAGCTTATCCGCTCTCTTTCTCTTTGGCCCTCATTTTTACTTTGTGAACTCTTTAGGCACCTGATTCCTTCATCTATCTTTTCCTCAGGTTCTTATTTCTTAGCCCACTACTTCTGTGTTTTTCCTCGAGCCAACCTAAAGTCTCAGGCCAAACTAATCATTGTGCAAAATACATAATGAAACCTGCTATTTTTTTTTAAAAGGTATCATATTGAGCAGGGTCTCCAAACTTTTTGGCATAAGGGCCACATCGTATATAAAGGCATTTAAATGGTGACCCCCTCTCCAGTATATATGGGGGGCTCTGGAACAGAACCCCAGTGGTTATCAAGGTTGCATTGTGTTTGTCCGCCCCTCAGCAGTTTGCTGTGGGCCAGCCCCACCACCTCCCAAGAGCTGGTTAAAAATCTTATGGAGGGCCTAATTGGCCCTTGGGCCTGAGTTTGAAAACCCCTGTTATAGAGGAGTGTGAAACATTAGAATTTTATTCATTTATTACAGTATTTATATACCACCTTTCTTGTATATGCGAGACTTGTAGACTCAAGGCAATTTACATAGACAGGCTGACCATAACCCCCCCCCCTTTTACAAGTATTGTATGAAAGCAACCCATAGAAGCCTCCATTTCTCCAGATGCTCCCCTTCATAGTGATCATCATCCTGATTGTACAGCTCTTGCACCTTCCCAGCTTCCACAGGCAGCTGCAAAGCATCCGCAGGCTGGTTCTCAGGATGTTATCCATTTCTTGCCTGTTGCCTCCTCCGCACCTCTCCACATTCCTTCGTCTCTTGCCAGCAGCTTCCAGTCACCCATCCAAGACAAAAGGCAAGCTGATCCTGCTTAGCTTTTTCCAGGCAAAGTGCAGCTGCACCTCCAGACCACACCTCCTGCCACCTAGCAATCAGCAACTGATATTCACCTTCCTTCTCCCTGCATCAACCTTTTAACTAGGTAAACTGGGAATGAAGTGGAAAGAGGTAGCTGTCATTACTCAAAGGTAGAGAGCCCCAAAGGGAGGACCCTCCCAGGTTAAAATTAGGTTAAAATGAATATAAGGAATTCATAAAAAGTAAAATATAAAAGCAATGGATATATATATATATAAGGAAAGCAAGACAGTGACAATTCCAATAAGCCAGTGGTGTAATCTACAAACAAGGAACAGGAATGCTGGGCGGGACTTCCGCGGGACCTCCGTGTGATTGGCTGCCTGCCTGCCCGTCCCGTTCCATGGTTGCCCTGGCCTCGGGGGGGGGGGGTGCCTGCTCGGCGGGGGAGACGGGTGGGGGGCTTGCTGGAGCCTGGGCGAGCAGCGGTGGGGCGCACAAACCGGGGGCAGCCCTCCCCCCGAGGCCTTGGCAGCCACGGAATGAAACGGGCGGGCTGCCAATCACGCAGAAGTCCCGCCCAAGTCCCGCCCAGCGTTCCCATTCCTTGTTTGTAGATGACACCACTGCAATAAGCACATTGTCTTCAAATGACTCAGTAGCCCTTTCAGGATGTGTCCCTGAAACTCCCTGCTGGGCCTCCCCAGGGTCCCTGATGCTCACACTAGGCTGACCAGTTTCCCCTCTGAATAGCTCTGGTGCAGCAATGGAGAGAACACAACTGGGCCTCACCTTCTCAATTGCCTGTTCAGTCGCAGCAGCCACATAAATCAATGTCAGTCCTAAGCCAAAAAGTCTAAGCCAGAATCAGTCTAAGGTTGTAGTTAGTTCACAAACCAGGTCTAGTAATCCACAAGCCAGTCCAAAGGTCAGTAAGCAGGTCAGAGTCCACAAGACAGTCAGTCCAGGTCCAATTCACACCAACGCCAAATCAGAATCCAAGCTCATAGTCAATAGTCCGTCTGGATAGATGGTACTCTTCAGTTTCTCACACACCAAACTTTGCTCCTACTACACCCCACACCACCTGGTGGTGCTCTCCCTTCTTCATTAGCCTGCCTAGGCTACAGCTGTGTTCCTGAGGCTAGTGGGAGCTCTGGGATTAACCCCATGTGCTCTGGATTCAGCAGGAGAGGAGGCCACTGCTGACACCACAAGCTATCTCCTTGTTGGATCTTCCGCATGCCCATTACAGGATGCTGAGACATCTAAAGTGACAGAATTGTTTAAAAAGGTATAAAAAATACAGAAAAATCAGAATTTTCATCAACCCCCCACTCTCAAATCTTTGGAACAGTATAGGACTTCTTTGGGACAGACTATGATGGGTTTTTCATTACTTGATTTACATGGAACTTACTCCCAGGCAAGTGTTCATAGCAGTGGTTCCCAAACGTTTTAGCATTGGGGCCCATCTAAAAAAGAGTTTTACATTACCTGCTGCTCAAGCCTCTGTGGCTATGATGATTGAGCAGCAGTGCTCCCCCAAGTAGCAGGTAGTTTAACCCTGGATGCACATTAGATAGTGACTCACTGGTGGGCCACAAACCCATAGTTTGGGAACCTTTGATAGTATTACAGCCTTAATGGTGATAAAGCAATGATGAACAGCATACTGATTTTACAGGTTACACATCTGAAAAAGCAATACATCTACACAGGTAAATGCTAATATTGACAAAGCACCAGAAAAGAAACCTTTCAAAACAGGTTCAAAAACATTCACAACACAGTCCATGTATTAATGGATTACAGGGTTACAATCAGGAAGAAATATAGCACATACAATCATAAAACCAAAACCACATGAATTGAGCACATCACACGAAAGAGGCATTTCTCACTTAAATTGGTGTAAGTGTATCATTCAGGCACTTGTACCCTGACAACGGAATCAAAACAGACCATGACACAAGGTTGCACGTGGCAAGCAGGCATTTTGAAACATGTGGCAGAGTAAGATATAGGAGTAAGTTGTAGTCACTAATTACAGGAAATTGTCCATAAAGAAGCTATGTCAAGTACCCTTGATACTGAAGTAAAGAACAACTGCTGTAATGCACAATCCTTAGCTGGATTTCTATTAAGCCCTCTGGTGGTGGGAATCAGAAATTGCATTTCAACAATTGCAGTTCCTCTGGGTAGGAACAGACTCTGGAGTCCCAAGAGTTTCTCTTCCCTCCCCCTCTTCATTTGGCCACATGCCATCCTGCAGACTGTACAAAGTTTTCACTACTTATGGTGCCAAAATTGTGCCTTAACTTTCAATTTCCATGCTTTTTGGAGCAGAAGGGGAAATGGAAAGCGCCTTAACTTTTACCATAAACCAAACATTTTAAGGTATTTGAATATAAGAGGAGTAATAAAGATGAACAAACGTAAACAGTGGGGACAAAGAGCTTTGGAAAGCATGGGATGTAGTCTGTGGAGTTTAAATATAAGAGATTAATATGGTAATGATTCACAACAGTCATAAAAGTAGACAATGCAGATTTCCTGAGTATTATTTATTCACACACACACACACACACACACACACACACACACACACACGTGCGCGTGCACACACACACACACACACACAGCTTGTCCACAAAAAGTGACTCACAAAATAGTTTTCATAGCTAAATAAAGAAATAAATGGTCCCCAAAGTGCTCACAGCCTTATAAAGATACCAGCAACAGCCACTGAAAAAGACATCATGCTGGGGTGGACAGTTGCTCTCTCCTTGCTAAATATAAGAGGACACCAGGCGTGTATCTTACCTGTGGCCCCCCATGGCGCGAGCCATGGGGCACTGGGCAGCGGTGGGGCGCCATTGCCATCGCACAGTTTTTGGCCCTCCCGCCCGCCCACGCTTCCGTTAGCTCAGAAATGGAGCGTTTCTGGGCTAAGGGAGGCGTGTCTGAGTGACGCATGGGGGTGGGGCGATGTGGGGGGGCACAGTTTCAGCGCCAGCCATGGGGCGCGTTCGGGCCTCTGTGTGCGCCTGGAGGACACCCCTTTGAAATGTTGCCCTTTGCCCAGTTATGAGGGAAACCTAAAATACGAATACAGTAATTGAAATTCAACAGCCACTAAAATACTGTACACCATTGGTAACATACACAAAAACCCTACCATCATCAACAATAGCCTAAAACCCCTTCTTTCCTCTAAACTTTAGCAAATAGTTCTTATATATTTTCCTAAAGACCAAGAGACACATTGTTGAACTTCCTTAGGAACCTCATCTCTTAACTTCAGACTTACAGTTCCAGAAGCCCAAGTCTTTACAACACCCTCACTTCCTGTATTGAGGGAACATAGTTTTGCCAGGTAGGGTCAAACAACACTTTACATAAGTTACAAAATATGGCCTGGGTTAGTTTTCTTTGGGCGCAGTCCTGTGTGGGAGGATGGCACAAGTCTGTGTGCTAGCCTCTCTGACTCCAAGAGTGGTCCAAACATACACCAAACAAGGTGTCTCTGGAGCTGGCCAAACTTTGCTGGCCTAACTGTGCCGGCCTAACTCTAGGTAAGGAGGTGAGGATTGCGTTCTGTATTGTTAGCACATGGAGGAGGGAGTTCATAGTTGAAACAGACCACAACTTTAACAAACCACAACTTTAACACTTTGCCACTGTCACAGTGCTGATCACCACACACCCTATTTTAGTTATAAAAGAAGCTTCCTTTTAGTGGGTGTTAGTGGGTGTTTTAGTGTTAGTGGGTGGTAACAGACAAGACATATAGATAGAAGTGCTTGACTCTTACAGTCATGTTAGATCCAGACTAAAAACAGCACCTTGAATTGGTTCCAAAAGCATATTGGCAGCCAGTGCAGGTGCTACCATGGAGTCAGACTATTTAAAAACGTGTGTTCAATTCTGCTTCATCAATATTTTAAAACTCTCGTGGTCAGTTTCAGATGGACACTTGCATTAAAAAAAGAATTTGGTAATTGGTTCAGATGCCTATTGAACTTATTTTGAAGTGTTTTAGATATACATGCAGGATAACTTCAAGCCCATAACTGACTTACAGTGTATCCTGTGCACGTGTATTCAGAAGTAAATCACATTGAGTTCAGTGGAGCTTACTCCCATGCAAGTACTGTACGTGTAAGATTGCAGCCTTAAATCTGGAAGAAGATAACATCAGCAGGTGGCATTCTTGGGCAAATGTCGTGGCCACATTCAGTATACGTAGTATTCACATTCCTTTCCCTATGAAAACTATCATGAAATTTTCTATTGAAAAGTGGTATCGAAACAAATGTATATCATCATCATCTGCAATTATTCTATTTTGGGGGGAAAGTATTATTCATACGTTTCTGGGAGTATGCCCCACTGAACCCTTCTGAATAAACGTGCATAGGATTGTGTTCACCACCACCTTCCACATATACAGTATAAACACTTTCAAATGGAGCTTCATTTCCTCTCCTTTTCAACCTCAGTCTTCCTTCCTTTTTAAAATATATTTCCTACCCCAAGTCTCAGGGTCTATCTTTCTATCTTTCTTTGACCAAGCTCCACCAATTTTGCAAAAAAACCCCTAAGTTACCCAAAAAAGAACTGACTTACAGGGACGCGGTGGCGCTGCGGGTTAAACCACTGAGCTGAGCTTGTTGTCCAAAAGGTTGGCAGTTCAAGACCCCGCGACGGAGTGAGCTCCCGTTGCTTGTCCCAGCTCCTGCCAACCTAGCAGTTCAAAAGCATGTAAAAATGCAAGTAGATACATAGGTACTACTTCGGTGGGAAGGTAATGGTGTTCCGCGCGCCTTGGCGTATAGTCATGCTGGCCACATGACCATGGAAGCTTGTCCTCAGACAAATGCTGGCTCTTCGGCTTAGAAACAGAGATGAGCACCGCCCCCTACAGTGGGTCATGACTAGACCATTCGGAAGTGGGGAGACCTTTACCTTTTTACCCTGCTTAGGATGAATGGTAGAACTGCAGTAAGGGGAAAGTGTCAGTCAAGTGGAATTGAGGCCTAGCCGCAGATCAGTCACACTGAAGCCAGAACAGTCCTGCGGACTGAGGCCTTTAGGTAACTAAAGAGTGGTGCCTTCAGATTCTCTGTTGTATGTTCTCAGGGTACAATTTCTTACAGGTTCTTTACTTGATGACACTGGGAGCTTATGAAGGACTATCGGAAATTATGAAGGGCTATGTGAACTTGTGAAGGACTGTGTGAATTTACATGTGATTACATGTGAGAATACCTTTTTCTAATAAATTATATATACCGTTGAACTTATAACTGGCTGGCTGTCTCAGGTTCCCAAAGGTTCTGTGACTTATTCATCCTTGGTACCTGGAGCTCATGAGGTGGGCTTGGGAAAGTGTAATTTGCATACCACATTGGTTTTGAACTTTGAACCATTTGTGTGTATTTAGTAATTCAGTTACGGTTCAGTTTTAAAGCAACCTAAAGATTCTAGATTTGGGGTCTGGTTCACTGGTTTTCAAGTGAGAGTTTTTTTAAAATTTTGTTTTTAGTTTAGTGCTTTTACATCATATTTTGTAATTATCTTGCTTTCTATCAGGGATGTTTCATGGTTGTACAATTACTGCAGTCCAAGAATGCCAATTTGCATTTCAGAAGTGTCATTTTATTATCTTACAATGACAGCACTTCCTGCTCGATGATGTCACTTTCAGCCATAACATCACTTCCAGGTTAACTACCTCACTTCCAGTGGATCCTGACATGAGTGCCATTTTAAAAAGTGGGTTTGAATACCACTGCCCTACAACTGCATTCTGCACCAGCTGTAGGGGCATTCTGCACCAGCTGTAGCTTCCAAACTAGGGTATTAGAATATGGCAGTAATCAGCATGAGAGAGCACAAAAGCATGGATGGTTGTATGAAGATCCTGGTCCTGCAGGAAAAAGTGCAGTCTATATCACTGGTAGATGCAACTGTCAGAAGGTAGCCCTAATCTAGCCAGTTGAGACTTCTCGATACCTAAGTTAGCATACCAAATGCTTCGCCCTTATTTGATGATGCACCAGCCTCTCATTCGCCAGTGTTGTAGCTCAGCACTTCATAAGAACATAAGAAGAGCCCTGCTGGATCAGGCCAAAGGCCCATCTAGTCCAGCTTCCTGTATCTCACAGCGGCCCCACCAGGTGCCCCAGGGAGGCATGAGACAACAAGATGCTTGGATCCTGTTGCCACTCCCTTGCACCCAGTACTCTGAAGTATCCTACTACTAATGTAGCCTCCCCTCCACATTTCCTCTTCCTCTTTGTCCTTCTTTTTCCAATCCTGGAAGTGAAAGGAGAAAGAGAAGCAGTGGAGGTGAGTAGGCAGACATAGATTGGCATCCCCCACAAGTCTGCTGCTTAAGGCAACCTCTTTAGTCGGCCTCGTGGATGGGCTGGCTCTGCCTTGATCCCAGCTACTCACAAGCTCTCCCACGCTGCAGCCTCATCAAATCTGAACAACTGTCTGTTCAGCTGCTGAGGAATCTTGTTTTCAAAACAATTCATTCGCTAATTACAATAGCTCCTCTGCACAGAATTCTGTTGATGACGGTGGCAGAGGGGAGGAACTTAGATGTCTGCAAACTGCTTCTGTGGCATAGTTGTTCAGAGTCTGCTCTGCACCATGATGGTAAATATTGGAAGCACCATGGTTTCCCCTCCATAGACCTTTTGGGTTAGCCATCTTTTTGATCCTTGACCTAAGAAGATCACGTTATTCAGCAGGATGTCCTGAACACCTTGACATTTACCAGTATAGGGTGTAGTTTTCTTTTGGAACAGTAGCTTTGTGTGTCACCCGGGCCCCTCTGTGGGTGCATTCCCTTTTGTATCTCACCGATACTCCATTCCTTTCTTTTGTGCTTGGCCTTGTACAATGTGTGGCTGCTTGCTGGGCTCCCTTCTTCAAAACCTCCCTTTATTGAGTGGGCTAGAATGGGTTACGTTTTGCCACTTCTTTGTTTTTACTGGGTAAGGGGCTGAACGTAGGTGGTACACTGGGGGCGGTCTCTGTCGCAGATGGAGCCGTATAGCAACTGCAATGCCAGCGGTAAGCCGTGACCACTGGCACTGGGGCAGCATCACAGCAGCAATGGCCGTGGGAGCCCTGGAGGGAGCCCTGCTTGCTGGCGAGCGACACGTCCATCTCCTGCCAGCAATGTGATTGTTCTAGGCAGAGCAGGAGGGCATTCCAGGGTGGGTGGAGGGAGGCAGGACTGGCGGCAAATCTTTAAAATCTTTCTTTTAAAATCTTTCTTAAAAGCCTGCCTCATGTCCCTGGATCCCAGTTTATGTTCCGCCTGTCACTAGCAGTTACCTTCCTAGTTCTCCCAGCCTGCAGGAGCAGGCAGCTTTTTTAAAAGAAATTTATTTGTCATTACACTCACAACTGAGTGCAACGAAATGAGGTGCTCTTCCCCACGGTAAAACTGGACAACACCAAAACTTAAATATACACAATCATCCATACAACAATTGCTTAACAAATATAAATACCCCATTTCTACCAGCAATTTAACTTCCGCAAAAACTTATGACCCCGCATTTAAACTCAATACTGCACTTGGATAAAAACTGTTCTTAAATCTGCTCGTCCTTGCTTTCAATACCCTGAATCTCCTTCTCGATGGTAATAGTTCAAAGAGCTGATGTCCCGGATGGGAGGAGTCTTTCAGTATATTAGATATCTTCCTCTTACATCTATTCTTATACAGTTCTTCCAAAGAGGGGAGTGAACAGCCAATGATGTTTTGGGCCGTCTTGATCACCCTTTGGATTGCCTTTTTCTCTGCCACTGTGCAGCTCGTGAACCATACACAGAGACAGTAGGATAATATGCTCTCGATTGAACTCCGATAGAAGGTGATTAACAAACTCTCAGCCAATTGTTGCTTTCTAAGAATCCTTAGAAAATACAACCGTTGTTGCGCCCTCCTAATTAAAGCAGCGGTGTTCGCACTCCAAGTCAGGTTATTAGTTATGATGGTTCCAAGAACTTTTGCCTACAGTTCAGCCTAAAGTCTTCTGTGCCACAGCTCTCTGCTGCTTGCCAGGCAGCTACAACTGCTCACGCAGGGCCTTGAGGCCTTGAGGCAGGGTCACTGTCACTGGGCCAGGAGCAATATGCCTGATTGGTCCCCTCCTTCTTACATTTGTTTTGTACTCTCTAGTTTGTTTTGTCTTTGCCCAGGGCCCCTGGAAGTCCAAACGTGAGGATTTTGCCCCCCGCCCCCAGCCTGCCAACATTTGCCAACCCTCCCTTTCAATTCTATGTGCTTTTTGATACGTCTTGCTTTTTCCTTGGCACCCCATGTTGTTGTTTTCCTTCACCTTTTAAGTAAACTTTTTTCTGTACTTTTATTAAGGGCCCAATCCTATCCAGCCTTCCAATAATAATAATAATAATAATAATAATAATAATAATAATAATAATAATAATGCTCGTATTTATATACCGCCTTTCTTAGGTCATTAGGTTGCTCCTCTGACATTAACTCAAGGCGGTTTACATAGGCAGGCTTTATTCATAAACACAAAGGTTTTTTACAAATTACAAGGAAGTTCTATCTTTCAAGAACATACAACATACAGATGGTACTTTCGTGGTGTAGTCTTCTTTCTGGCCACACAATTTGCCTTCCTGCTGGCTGATAAGCAGCTTCTGCTCCCACCAAGAAGCGGCTGGCCCAGCACACTCCCCTCTCACAGGCAGCTGTAACTCAGCTCTAATCAGTCGCAGTTTACGAGGTCTGCCGCTCACAGAGACTTCCGGTGATCCCGAACTGGCGACCTTTGGATGTTATCTTCAGGCAAACAGAGACTTTAACCCTCTCGACTACAACCTCCTCCTGATACTGATGTTGTAATGCGTCAGCTGTAATGCAGCCCTGTGGTAACCTCCCTTACCTTGAGGAGGCCCCTGTGATTGTACCCCCATAGCCATCTGTTAAGCTGGGAGAGCATTTCTCCGAGGCAACCTCTTCTGGTTGGACTTGTTAGCGGTGGTGGCGGCAGCAGGATGACTACCAATTTCCCAGTGAATTCCAGTCAAACCCATAAGATAAGGGAAATGGAGAGCAAGGGAGAAAAAAAGGCTGCTTATTGTTTTGCCTTCTGCCCCTCTTCTTTCATTGGCCATCTAAATGTTTTATGCTTGTGTAGTACTGGTGCTTCCTCCTCCAATATGGCCCCAACAGTCAGACCAATCTCATGCACCAAGTCAGGTTTTTTTTTAAGTACGAAAAGGATATAAATCTAGCCTATGAGCAGCCATAGCTTCAAAGGCAAGGAAGCAATATGTGCACAAGGTATGTGCCCAAAACAGTAGTTCTGGGAGAGATGCTGAAGGACAAACTGGAGACTGTTCCAATTGGTGCTGGGGCAAACTAGCTGATAAAATGTGCATACGCATTCTGTAGGTTGTTATAAAAGTTTTTATAGTTTTTTTCCTAGATATAACTAGGAAAGTTTTCTGCATTCTTGCTTCTGGAAGAAATCCACAAGCCGGTTCAGATGTTCTGTCTTGCTACCTGCATGGTAGCTTCATGCAATTTACAGCCCAATCCTATCCAGTACAGGAGCAGCGGTGCCAATCGGCTCTCCCTCATTCTGTGCTGGATTAGATCAGGCTGGAGGTCTCAGAGGATGGAGACATTCATCCCCTTAACCCCAGCCTGCTGAATGGCACTTCAAATCTGCTTGCTGGCACAGACTTGAGAAGCCCCTTATTGGGCTTTTGAGGCCGAGAGGGGGAATAGGATTTGGCAGTGGAGACCTCTGCCAAATCTCACCTTGTTCAGCTGTCTCTCCACCCTCCTTCCGCCCAGGAATGTCTCCCCACCCCTCCCTATACCCCCCAACACTACTTGGCACTTACCTGTTCTCCGCCAGCAGCCAGGGCTGCATCTGCAGACAGGGTGGTGCAGGCCTACCCACTTCATTCAATGACCCAGTTCAATTGGCTATGAAGCACTGAATGAGGGGATATCAAGCAATGTGCTACTGCCATTACAGTCTGTCCATATAGTTAATCTACAAGGGTGCAGTGAGTCAGCTGTATTTTGATTTTATAATAATCACCTTGCATTATACTAGTCTGTTACCCACTGGTTATGTGCAAAGGTTGCTTAAATGCTACTGTAACTTGGTCCAGTGTATAAACTTGTCCAGCTCATAGTGCTTAGTTGCATTACAAACAGACACAATGTTTCTCAGTTCTTCTCTAGCTTGGAGCACTGATGCACAGTGTGCCCCCAAACCAGCTAACTTGTAAGGGTATGTGCAAACGTTCTTTCTAATGTTACTGCCAGACTATCAGTGAAACTGCTGTGGATTGTTGTGGACTATGTGACCAGATCACCCAGCTGAGGAGTTTTTGGTAAATGGTCTTCTGTGTTTCTCCTTTTATTTTCCACTATGCCAGATAAGCATCAGCAAAAGTAAACCTACAAAGTTTGAATGCCCAAACTCAATGATTCCTAATCCATGTTGTATTCACATCTACACTTCACCTCAATGTATCCACTTGATTGATGAATCTGTAAGGATGTCTTCTGCACTACTTAAAATTTAATACACTTATTTAGTTCTTCAAGGTCAATAACAACAATACTTGTTTTTGGCTGTTGGAAGTTAGCAAAGCAATGACTGAACAAGTGAAAACAAGAGAAAATCTTTTTTAGCTGCAACTCAGAACATTGGAGTAATTTTTATTGAAAATATAAGATCTACAAAGCCACTTATACCCAGGCATGGAAGAATTCGTTCAATTGTGCAGATTCATTGTTTTTTGCTTTTAAAAAAATGTCAGAGTGGCAGAAGCTCAACAATGTTCATCATGAAGTCTTTTCTTCCATTCTCTCAGATTTTTCTATTTGAAAGGTTCTGTGCAAGAGCTGCTTTCATGAAAGCAAACATTTATAAGCCATGAGTAAATTCATTATAGTCAAAGAAAAACATAACTAGTCATTTTCTCCATTAACAGTTAAAATAAACTTCTAAAAAACTTGATTTGAAAAAATCAAATGTATGCATCAAAGGAGCTAATCATTCATGCTGCTGATCAGCTACACACAATACTTATATTGCTATGTATTGTCTCCAATGAGGATTTCATATTATGCAACATATGTTACATCATATGAAAAACAGAAAAGGTTTTTTGATGTCAAGTTTAGCTGCCATAACCTTGGGCCTCTCCCCATAATTAGAAGTAGGGATGGCTACAAAATAGATATTACTTTTATAGTGTTCTTGTTGGCAAGTTCCAGGCTATGGGGAAGCAAACCAATAAGGACCGTAAGCTGCCAAAAGTGTATTCAACATTTCTTTGCTGTATTGCGAGCACTGAAGAGAAACCACACACATATGCTGAATGTTAGAAAGAGAGCAACAGAACGTTTCATCTTTTTCATCAGAATGTTGCAAAAAAAATTTTTTTACATTATTTCGCACTAGAGCCTTAGCTGTTCAGTGGCTGATAGTATTAACCTGATCCAGCCTCTCTAGTGCACACCGTCCTTGTACAGCTCTCTCATCTAAATGGAAGTAGTGAAATTGCAGATACAGTGTATATATACACACACACACCTTTGTGCACAGCAACCGACTCCCTCAACTGAAATTAACAAGAACTCTTTTGAGCGGAAAAAAAAGATTATTGTGCACATACAAACATGTGGGGTGTACATGGCTTTCTTTCAGGTAGCCATTAGTCATTAATGCATTCATATCATAATTTTTTGAAAAGTGTGATTAAATCACTGAATACACACATGGGAATGATTAGCTCCTCTGTCCTAAAAATACTTCATTTGAGACAAGGCAAAATACTCAAGCATTCTGAACAGGGTTTCTGAAGCAACCAAACTTAGTTTTTAGCAACAAGAAAAGAAAGTAGCATACACAAGTGGTCACCAAGGCACAATATGACTAAGGTGAAGAGTCCCTGAGACTCTGGTCTGGGTTTTTACCATTCCCTTTCTCTATACAAATAAATGAGAAGAGTTAGGAAAAATATAATACAAAATCTTTTACAGGAAATATATTTACAGGAAATATACCACTTGTCTAAAACAGGTACTGTATAGCATTTTATCAGTTAAAAAAAAAGTCATTTAAAGAAGTAATGCAAAGATTGGTCCATTTTTAGTTACCAGTAAGCCAAGCTCTAATGATCTCAATAAGCTTAAATTGTATGCAAATATACCTTTGCAAGTATTGCTACAAATGGGGTAAATACATTCTAAATCTTTATGAATGCTAAATAAATGGTGCAGTTTTACAGCGTTTTGTAGCATCCTGTAAATAACTGAAATTGCTATTATAGCATAAAACAAATGCTTGACGTGAATACTGTAACTTAAAGCTATGTTTTCCATTTACATGTATTGGCAGCTGTAGATAGAACACAACATAAAATTCAAGCAAACAATTTTGTTTCCTAAACCAAAAGCTTCATTATCCAAGTCTGGGTCATATGAGTTCTGGATCCTCCAAGAAAAATACTGAAATATTTCATATACAGCCTCCTCCATGACAACAAGCTCATCAAGTGATAGCTTCTTGCTAACATGGGGGGTGGTTGGTTGTTAGGATGATGACCAGTAAAGGCAAGAAGCGGGGGGGGGGGGAAGGGTGCTGGACCAAATCCAGCTTGACCCATTTTGTTGTGAGCAGGAGATAGAGATATGCATCCCCCAACTATACTAATTCAAGAGGAA
Source organism: Lerista edwardsae (assembly GCA_029204185.1). Taxonomy (NCBI): domain Eukaryota; kingdom Metazoa; phylum Chordata; class Lepidosauria; order Squamata; family Scincidae; genus Lerista; species Lerista edwardsae. The sequence continues at coordinate 7,321,651 of JAJKFI010000034.1, forward strand.
CAGATGAGCATCACAATGCATGTGCATCAGCTGCATAGAAGGCTCTTTTTTTGCTGGACTGTGGTACCTTTGGGTCTCACTAGTTTCTTAGTGGGGCACAAGAAAGTCTTCATCAAATGCATGGTGGCACATACAAATGCTATTTAATACCAAAAAAAATAATTCCTGAGGACTGTGCTAAACTTAATACACAGTCTAAACATTTTATGTGAATACTCAACAATTACTGAAATACACCAAAGTGGGAGACTATTCTTTGTGTGCCTAAGTGCTCATGCCACATTGTCAGACTTGAAAGTGGCATGGCCTTTTTGCTCTTGTAGAATTAGTCACCATAAAACAAAAGAAAGTAGGGATCATTGCACATGAAGTTATTATTAGAACCAGTTTTCTCCCTTCCTTTTGAAAAACTTAGTATCAAGAGTATATACCTTTTAGCTTTTGTGTGCTGATCAAAATACATTGAAAAAATTTCTACTCTTGCAATCTTTGGCTAGCAAAGATTTTTATGACAAAATACTTTGAAGGAGGTCTCTCATTCCTATGGCCAGCATCTAAAAGGGGGCCAGAGTGAGCACAAGCAAACCACATGAACAGACTTACTTGGTGTTGTCCCATTGCCAAAGATAAACCCCTTTTTAAACAGCAGAAGTCAAACTCCATTTTCCATATAGTTCTCTGCTGTGCCTCCTTTACATTTTGACATCTAAAACAATTTGATTTTTTTAAATAAAGTAGTTCTTTTATTCAAAAAAGTTTACTTTTACACTCCTTGGGTGGACTTCTAAAAAGGTGACATTTTAACAGTTTGTACAATGACTACATGAAGGAATTTTAAGCCACAACAGTATCTAATCACATTCTGCAGAAAAACATGATTTGCAATTTTTTTTTTTCAGTATTCTAACTCTAGTTCAGGGGACCCTGGTCAAAAAATCCTCCTTTCGGAGGATTGTGGTTGAGGCGTTCTGGAAGAGTGGCAGTCAACAACTCTGGAATTTCTTATGTAAGTGCTTTTGTTAGAAGGTCCTAAGTCGAGTGGTGCACAAAAACACTACAGAAGTCTGGCATTTAGTCTGTGGGAATGTGTATAGCCACTGTCGCTTGAGCTGCCCTGCAAACTGTAGTGATCTTCAGCATCACTGGCACTTCCACTACTGTCCATTTCAGCTGGTGTAAATTCAATTCCTTCAATGTCTACCTCTGAATTGAAACATAAAAAAGACAGATTTTTTTCAGAACTGCAAGGAACAGAAGTCACAATACTTTCCACGTATATACAGTACTTGAAAGCATTCAGATTTCTTAACATACATGATCTTGTTGCAATCTTTATGATGGCCCTGTAAGGTAGGTCAACGTTATCTCCATATGTCTCTCAGTCTCCATGTGTGAAAAGCTTGCCTAGGTTTCCGAGCGCACAATCCTAACCTGGAGTTATGCCGACACATGTCCCTTGTGAGCCATCTTCCCCGACTCCAAGAGTGGTCCAAAAGCGCTTTACTGTGCATTTATGACACTCTTGGGCTGGCACTACTCCAGATTAGAATTTAGCCCCAATGTATATCTCAGACTTGGCCACCACGATACAAAAGCTCTATAATCTTTGCATAATATTTCACTAGTCTATTCTGAAATTCAAACTAGATTTACATTTGTCCAACCACCATTAAAAAAAGAAAAGAAATGAATACAATAAAGGCAAAAACGTATACAAGGGCAAGGCAACAGCAGTAAAATCTTATAAATACTTTCTTATCCTATTCATATAAAATTGTTATAATGGAAGGAATACTTAAATACTGTATAAAAACTAATTTACCAAATAAATAGAAGAGAAGCAAGTGGACAATTCTAGATGCTCCAGGGTTCACATCAAAAGTCTTGCTAACAGACAGATCCCTGCATGTTTAATATTTGGGCTGAAAAAATTTATTTTGACCTAGCAATTATCAATCAACTTGAGGATGTATAAAAGTCCTAAATTTAAGCACTCAGCGTTATCTGACTGTTACATATATCCTCCCACATATTCACTTTCATTATGACCAACATCCTGTACCAAACAGTGTTGTTCACTGACTTCAGTAAAACAAGACACAAAAATTAATAGTTAATCTTTTGTACTGCTTAATACTCATTTTAAAATATTCTGCAAAAGAGAACTTTTGAAAGCCACACAGTTTCATGGCCCAATCCCATCCCCCTCACCCAATGGTGTTAACACCAGTGTTATGGCCGTCTCCATTAACATGCATAGAGGGCCTGCCGGTGGAAAGGCTGGAGTGGCTTCCTGCATACTGGCGGACCCACAGAAGCCCACCAGAACAGGCAAGTCCTTGCAGGGATTTGAGGAAAGCAGGGAGGGGGTTGAAGGGGGTGTAATAGGATGGGATAGGCGGTGGTGCATGCTGAATTCTGTTCCCCTTTCCGGGGCTGATCCACCTTCCCAGGTCAATGTGGACTTGTGCCAGTAAGGCTGCTGGGGCTTACCCCAAAGCAAAGGGGCAAATGTCCCCGAGGGAACCTCCAGCAGCTGAAAATCCCCTGCGGGATACAGCAGTAGCTGCACCAGCACCACTGCATCACCATGCAAGGATTTCGATAAGATTGGGCTGTGGGTCTTACAAAACTTAAATAATTTGATTCATGTGACATCTGATGAATTCCATTTATAGGTCAATGAATATGATGCATAAACTATAATAGCGGTTTCTGAAATTGATGCAACGTGTTCCTATTCAGAAATTCAGCTCCCGATTCTCTGACGTTCCTCTCTTCTATTAATCAGATAACAATTGTCACAGCCTTCCTTTCCTTCCCTCCCACTCCTCACCTCGATTCACAATAGCTTTTTGCCTCAATTTCTATGCTCCAACCTGTCTTTCTTCTTTATCAACTTTCAGCAAGACAGGTCCCAAAAGACAAACAAGAAAGCTTCAATTTCCATCATCTAGCCTTAGCCTTCATCTCAGTTTTTAATATTACCCACTAGACTAGAGGAATCTGCTATTACAGAGAACAAGCCACAAGCTTAGAATCTCATATAGAGGCTGTATTTCCATTACTAGTTTATTGTGCAGGACTGATGAATACTGAAATTGAACACTATTCTTACTAGGAGCAATCATTTAAGACTGGAAGACAGAATGTCAAGGATAATTTCTTCCACCGATTTTTGGATGTAGGTCTAAACTAAATTTCCCAGCTCAACTTGTGTGTGTGTGTGTGTGTGTGTGTGTGTGTGTGTGTGTGTGAGTGAGAGAGAGAGAGAGAGAGAGAGAGAGAGAGTCACACACTTCAGTGAAACACACTGAAGTAAACACGCCCTCAGTACCAAATAAAGTTTCCAAGGGGATATCTGTTAATTAGCTAACCAGAGATGACAAACCTTTGAGAAAAAAGTAAACAACTACTCTTATCAACAGGAAAAACTGATGGTGTTCCTCAACTATTTTAGTACCTTGTCAGAGCGCCGGAGATTAAAAATATTGCAAATTGTGGAGATTGGGCCTCATTTGGCAACATTACAGTCCATAAAAGCCGTGGGCGTGCCCCTGCAAATACCAAGGAATTGCAAAACTCTAATGCAATGCTCCCCAAATTGTGTTCCAAGGCGCATGAGGGCACTGTGATTAACTCACAGGGGCACTGCAGGATGTCCCGGGAAGCCTCTTCTTCCTAGCTTTCTGGAAATTCTCACGCAATCTAAGATGGTGGTGCCCGGGAGAGCCAGGAAGAAAAGGCCACTGTGAAGGAAGGGCTCATGCACATGGTAAATTTGGGTGCTCTAATGGATAGGGTTGTTTCATGTATCTTTTGTAAAAACACAAGTCTTTTTTACACAATTTCATCCTCCTCCGGTATACCACAGCAGTGACGGGGATCTGTAAAGAGGTCATTGACAATTTCCTTGGCACTCTCTTGAAGAAAACAGGACCACTTGGTAACAGAACGTTGGCAACAGAGGAGGATCTAACGAAGGCACTCCATTAATTTCTTTAGAAAAGGATGCCTTTCTCTCCGGAAGAAGAAAATGTACATGAACAAATTTCAACACGATACAGTACAGTACATCTACCAATTTATAGATAGTGGTGGGTTTTTTGGTGATTTTTCCTCAAAATTTATTGATTAAAATAGCAAATTTTGGTGTTATGCGTTTTTATTCTACATTCTCATTCCAAGTTCTCATTTTTATTCATTTTAAATGCTTTAAACGTGCACTAGGTAGATCAGTGGTTCCCCAAACTGTGGGTCAGGACGCACCAGTGGGTGGCGAGCCAATATCTTAACCACCAAAATGTGGTGTTTTGTGTTTTTATTCGAATATTTCAACCCCCAAAAGGCAGCGTTTTGTGTTTTTATGCAGTGTTTAACAAAAAACCCCACCCCTTTTAATAAATTTCCAGTGAAGTTAAGTTTTATTGCCTCTCCATACCTTACACCTCATAATTCAGGTGAATTTTCAAAAAGCAAAATTCTGTATCCAGCTCCACTTAGGAGGCAACATTTGTGCCCTTGCACCACAGGAGGCTCCAGCCTCCCCACTGGGTTCCTCAGATTCGTGCCCGTGAAATTGTGGCTGTGCGGCCCGGGGACAGGGCCTAATGGCTGCATTCCAACCCCCTCCCCGGACCACTTACCCCCGCCCAGTTCCTCCTGCTTACCTCCTCCCAGAACCACCCTTGCACCAGCCGCATTTGGCTGGCGCAAGGGTGTCTCTCCATCGGTGCACTTGGGCCAACGCTACTCCTAGCATCGGCCTGAGCATTGATGAGGGGGGGCTGGTTGGTGCCACCACACCAGCGCTACGTAAGGGGCTGGATTGTGCTCTAAGAAAAACAAAAACAAAATCTTTCCATTTAAGGCCCAAGCTTTATCCTGTGTTGGATCTGTGCAGTGGTGATTTGTGTACTCCTTGGGGTAAGGGAACATTTCTACCTTTACTCCGTGTAGAGCTCCAGCCTGCTCAATGGGGCTACCTGGATCTCCAACAGCTAACTTGTTGGCGCAGAAGGCAGTAGCCCTATGTAGGACTTTCAGGTCTGGAGTGAGGGTTTAGGATACAATGAAGGCCTGATCTGCCCTGTTTTGTCCTCCTTCCACCCAGAAACACCCTCTCCCCACTGGCATTTCACCTTCCTGCCCTGGCACTACCTGCCCTGGCAGCCACTGGAGTGGAATGTGGTGCCTGCAGGATGGTGCAGGCCTTCCAGCTGACGCTGCTTATTTGCACAGTGTTGCAAAGCCCTTTGATGCTTTTACAACATGTAGCACCAGCACTATAATGCTTAGAATTGGGCTGTTGGTTAATTTTAAACATTGAAGGCCCAATCCTATATCCTATCCCCATTCCCTCAGAAACATGCTAGAAACTTCACTTCCTCCTAGCTAAAAAATAAAGGATGCAGCCCGTATTGTCTCCTGTGGCACTCCCAACATGTTCATTAGAGCAAGGGTTGCTAGGAGAAAAATGCTTCTAGAACCATAGAGACAGGCAGTTTGAGGCAGTCTATCTCTAGTCCAGTCGAGACTGAGAACCATTTCACATAAGGCATTGGGTGTGGCAGATAAATTGTGGCAGAAGTGTTTTGCGCAATGCACAATTGCATTATCCTGCAGCAAAATGGAGTTTCACACCATTGTCAAACACAGAAGCAGAAAATGACACACTAGTAATAATGCTATATAATAAATCCTATCCTTCCTCACACTGTTCCAATAACCACCATCTCCAAACTTCAATGTAAATTTAAATGAGAAATCCATATATAAAAATGGTTATGTCCTAAATCGATTGATTAAAAACTCTGTATCCCTTTAAAAAATTGATTGGGAAAATTGACAAAAATACCAATGATTAAGGGTGGTGGGTTTTTGTTTTGTTTTGTTTTTGTAAAAAATGCATAAAAACACAAAATACCATATTTGGGTGTTTTAAGATATTTTCCAGAAATTAAAATATATTACCTTTCCAATTAAAAGTAATACTGTGGCTGCACTGGCTGACACTAATCACCTACTTAGTACACTTGGGAGCTCAGTACACCTACTTAGTACACTTAATACTACTTGGGAGCCAGGCAGCCACTGGAGGCTCCTCAGGAGAAGATGACACTTATCCCCTTTCCCCAGGGCAAGCCCCGGAGCCCGCAATGGGGCTCCTCAGTTCATCGCCGGCTATTTTGCCGGTGGTGAATCGAGCAGCCCCATGTGAGGCTGCCCAGGCCAATGCCAGGGATAGATAAGATCCGGCAGTGGAAGGCACTGCCGAGACCCACTCCTTTGCAGGGCCGCCCCTCCCCCCTCCGCCTGCCCCTGCCCCAAACAGACTTACCGGGAGCCAGCACTGCTGGAGCACCGGCCATCCCCTCCGCCTGTGTTGGGACCTGGCGCTAACCGAACACCAGCCCAGTGCGGGCAGTACGTTGTCATGGATGTGCTTTATGGCATGTTTGTGACATTTTTGCTGGTGATTCACATGTACCAGCGGCGATAGGGCCTTCTGGATTGGGCCCTAAGTCTTCTATTACAACATGGGGAGGTGTATTTCCAAGTTCTCTAAACCAGAAACCTTTTCCTTTGTATTCCTCTATGAGACTACTGCAGTACGTCCAATACTCCCAACATTCCCTCCACCACTATGACTTACTGTACAAAGTCTTTTTCAAAATACCCAAGTCCTACATAATTTTCTGGATTTCTTTAAAATTTAAATACTACAACCTTTAGTTCTAAAAAAAATGCAAGATTGCTTTCAATCATTAATCAAATATACAACAGACAGACACAGCTAGCAACAAAGTAAAATAGACACAATCTAATAGTAAAATAGAAGTAGCAGTATGAAGGCAGTATTATAGTTCATCTAAAACCTAAGCAAATACAAATTTTAGCCTGGTGCCTAGATCTTGAAGTAGGCATGAAGCACCTCTGGGGAGCGTTCTCCACAGTGGAGGCACTACCCCCCCTCAAAAGGTCACTCCCAAGCACCCAGTTTCAGAACCTCTGGAGAAAGACTTTTGAAAATTTTAACAACCAGGCAGATTCATATGGTAGTGCGTGGTCCCTCATCTACCTGGGGCTCCAAGTCACATGGGTTGTAAAGAGTAAAATCAAAACTTTGTACCTGAAAGTACGGATGACCTCCATGTAGCTTTAAAAATGACAAGGTATGTTTGTGTACCTTGTGTATGTTTGTGAACTTTGGACGGAGGTCTGTAACATTGTACAGGAGGCAGCCACTAAAACCATCCCAAAGAGAAAGAAATGCAAGAAGGCAAAGTGGCTATCTGACGAGGCTTTACAAATAGCTGAGGAAAGAAGGGAAGCCAAAAGCAAGGGAGAAAGGGAAAGATATATCCAACTGAATGCAGATTTCCAGAGAACAGCAAGGAGAGATAGGAAGGCCTTCCTAAATGAGCAATGCAAAGAAATAGAGTAAAACAATAGAATGGGAAAGACTCGAGATCTTTTCAAGAAAATTGGAGATGTCAAAGGACAATTTCATGCTAAGGTAGGCACAATAAAGGACAAGAACGGCAAGGGCCACAGAAGCAGATGAGATTAAGAAGAGGTGGCAAGAATACACAGAGGAACTCTATAAGGCCGATCTCAATGTTCCTGATAACCACAATGGTGTGGTCACTGAGCTCGAACCTGACATCCTGGATGAAGTCAAGCGGGCTTTAGAAAGCCTCACTAACAACAAAGCTAGCGGAGGTGACAGCATTCCAGCAGAATTACTCAAAATCTTAAAAGATGATGCTGTCAAAGTGCTGCACTCCATATGCCAGCAAATTTGGAAAACCCAGCAGTGGCCACAAGACTGGAAAAGATCAGTTTACATTCCAATCCCAAAGAAGGGCAATGCCAGAGATTGCTCGAACTACCGCACCACTGCACTCATTTCACATGCTAGCAAGGTGATGCTCAAAATCCTACAAGCTAGGCTTCAGCAGTATGTGAATCGAGAACTACCAGATGTACAAGCTGGTTTCCGAAGAGACAGAGGAACTAGAGATCAAATTGCTAACATTCGCTGGATCATGGAGAAAGCAAGAGAGTTCCAGAAAAACATCTACATCTGCTTCATTGACTATGCTAAAGCCTTTGATTGTGTGGATCACAACAAACTGTGGCAAGTTCTTGAAGAGATGGGAGTACCAGACCACCTTATCTGTCTTCTGAGAAACCTGTATGTGGGCCAGGAAGCAATAGTTAGAACTGGACATGGAACAACCGACTGGTTTCAAATTGGGAAAGGAGTACGACAAGGCTGTATCCTGTCACCTGGCTTATTTAACTTATATGCAGAGTACATCATGAGGAAGGCTGGGCTGGATGATTCACAAGCTGGAATCAAGATTGCTGGGAGAAATATCACCAACCTCAGATATGCAGACGACACCACTCTAATGGCAGAAAGTGAGGAAGACTTAAAGAACCTGCTGATGAGGGTGAAAGAGGAAAGTGCCAAAATTGGCTTGAAGCTCAACATTAAAAAAACTAAGATCATGGCCACCACTCCCATCACTTCCTGGCAAATAGGAGGGGAAGAAATGGAAGCAGTGACAGACTTTATTTTCCTGGGCTCCAAGATCAGCGCAGATGGTGACTGCAGCCATGAAATTAAAAGACGTTTACTGCTTGGGAGGAAAGCTATGGCGAACTTAGACAACTTAATAAAAAGCCGAGACATCACCCTGCCAACAAAGGTTCGCATAGTCAAAGCTATGGTTTTCCCAGTAGCTATATATGGCTGTGAGAGCTGGACCATAAGAAAGGCAGAGCGCCGAAGAATAGATGCTTTTGAATTATGGTGCTGGAGAAGACTCTTGAGAGTCCCCTGGACTGCAAGGATGTCCAATCGGTCCATCCTACAGGAAGTCAAGCCTGATTGCTCCCTGGAAGGACAAATCCTGAAGCTGAAGCTCCAATACTTTGGCCACCTGATGAGAAGAGAGGACACTTTAGAAAAGACCCTCATGCTGGGAAAGATTGAAGGGAAAAGGAGAAGGGGGCGGCAGAGGATGAGATGGTTAGACAGTGTCACCGAAGCGATGAACATGACATTGGGCGAACTCCGGAAGCTAGTGGAGGACAGGGAGGCCTGGCGTGCTGTGGTCCATGGGGTCGCAAAGAGTCAGACACGACTTAGCGACTGAACAACAACAACAACGTTTGTGTATGGCTAATCCCAGTCAATCTGGCTGCCATATTTTGTATCAGGTAGTTTCAATAGCAGAATGATGCAGAATTGTTTACTAGCATTACTATTGTGAATAGCTATACGTATACCACTTTTCAACAGAAAGTTCACAAAGCAGTTTACATAACAAAATAAAAATCGTTCCTTGTCCCAATCTAAAGGAAGACTGTATAGTATTGTTTTTCAATGTGTTTTAGTTATAATGCACTACTTTTACTCACAGCAGCCATTTTCTCTCTAACTTGTCAATTTTTTTCTTCCTCATGAAATAGGAATTTTTTCTTCCTTATGAAATAATATCTTGTTTAAATTTGTATCAGGTTTTTTTTTAAGACTTACAATGATGCATGGCTTCCACTGCTGATGTTGTAGTTTTGGACGTATGTACATTTTTTAGTCTATATGTAGTTTACTTGTTCCAATAGTCAGATAGCAGAATTCTGAATCATTACCTTGTTCAGAATCAGTGGATATTGTTGATCCCAGGCTGTCTGTGCGAATTCGTTCTAGGCCTTGCATGGAGAGCTGTTCTAACCTACGCTTGAGGTAGCGATGTTCACGCCGTAATTGTTCTTTAATGTTTAAAGCTTTCCGGTCCTGTTCTTCCAATTTCTAGGAAAATTAACATAATCCATGTATTCAACAATGAATTTAACATCCTTATCGCATTTATAGCATTCTCTTCTTCTTTCATAAACATACAAATTAAACATTTTACAAGATGGAGAAGTTCATGCAACGCGAATCCTTTTTTTTTTGGCAGCGCAAGCCCAAGGATGTTGATGCGTTTGCACAACATCATTAGCGCCAATGTGGGGGCACTGAATGGCACCCCACATCGGAGCTGATGCTCTCAGGCTGGCGCTAGCTATAGCACTGGTCTGGGAGGACGGGTGGAAAGCCGCCTGTGCAACTTGGCTGGCACAGGGGTGGCTCTGGGTGGGAGGGTGGAACTGGTTGGGGTGGGCAGGCTGGCGGGCATGGGACGAGGCCATTAGGCCTCATCCCCAGGCTGCGCAGCCCCGATTTGGGCCATGCAGTCTCATCAGTTCTGCACTGGCGATTTCGCAGGCGCAGATCCGAAGAGCACATTGGGGAGGCTTGCACACACCCCCAGGGCACAGGCTCCAGGCTCCCTGCAAGCTGCATTGGATGCAGAACAGGCCCACCAGCCTGCCTGCTTCAACACGGCTTTGGATTGTGCTCTGAATCTTTTTTTGTCATTGGAGAGCGCTTTGCTTGAATTAAAAGATACTTTGTGTAAATGGAAAGCACTTCAGCTCACATAAGGCTGGGTCGCCAATTTTTCCACCATTCCTCCTACTCACTAGAGCCCCCTGTGCCACATCCTTTTCTGGTCAGGAATGTTCCCCAACCTTCACGAATAACTGTGGGGCGGGACTTAGTGGGTAAGAAAACCAGGAACCCTGGTGCCCCCTATTGGCTCACTACTTGGTTTTCCAATCCTGTCCTTGCTGGCTGAGCAGGAGTGAGCCAGTAGCAGCCCTTCATCACTGCTGGAGGAACACCTCACACCACTACTAAACAGTCACCTGGTTACTTGACAAGGCAGCCAGGGAAAGGCAGAATGCGATGACCCTGCTTCCTTACCTGCAGCTCTGGTGTGGCCTCCCTTCTTACCAGTTCTGTTTGAAGTAAAACAAGGAGAGCAATGCATGCTGGTTTATTTTAAGCAGGACCAGTGTGGAGGAAGAGGGGCCATGCTGGCAAGAAGGAGACAGACTCACCGCACTCCACCTTCCCTTACCATCTCACAGTTGGAGATAGTTTTATTATTTCTCTTCCCTTGAGAGCAGTAGTGTGGCTTATTTGCAAGTCCATCTTGAGCTATTTCCCCATGAGCAGCTCTCTGCATTCCATAAGCAGAAACCTGTGGCACAACCAGCTCTGTACCAAGGAGGCTGAAATATCATGGGCTAGAAGCAGTAGTGCTATCCATCCCGGTGGGCGGGAAAGTGGCAGAACGTGGCGTGACGCAACGGGCGGACTGCCAATCAAATGTTAAGTCCCGCCCAGCGTACCGGCTGGATAGCACTACTGGCTAGAAGGGATTAGGATTAGATTATTTTTAAGCTCTCTCAAAACTCATCCTTTGAAATCTTCAAAAAGCCTCAAGCCTGTGAATAATCAATCTGAATGTGGGCAAATCATTGAGCCTTTTTTTGGTATAGGCAGGGCAAGGGGAAGCTCCTACATTCTCAGCCAAATCTACTCTTTAAAATGAAACAAAAGCTGTTACCAGCTCATGCAGGGTTTTTAAACATTTAGAAGAAACCAATTTTAAAACTGTATTGTTTACTGAACTTCATGAAGGTTACATGCTGTTTGAGACAATGCCTCATATGATCAGCAAAGATGAAAAAGATCAGCAGTAAAATACACATACATTTTAACACTGGTGCTAAGACTCACTGTATTGGCACAAAAGATGAGGTATACCCACTTCTACATGAATGAATACAACGTCAGACTGATATTGCAGGTAATATAGTAATACAGAACTGTGAAGAACTGTAATATCGACCAATGGATCATAGCCCCAAGTACAATATTTCACAGCTAAATTCAGAAAAAGAGACTTAAGATCAGAATGAAGGGTTCTGACCTAAAAATTATAGAATTCCTATTTAAGCAAAACATTCAATACATTTATGTGTGTTTTACCTTAATATGCATCTTGGCTCTTTTCAGCAGGCTGAGCGTGGTATGTCTACTGCTATCTGCTCCCAAAGGGACAAGCTGTTTTAGTTCTTCCAAATACAGCCGGAGTTTAGCCCGTCTGAAATTGTGAAAAGCGAGAGGTTACTTGGATCCAACTACAGTGGGCCCTCAATATCCACAGGGGAGCCATTCCAGGACCCCCTGCAGATACTGGAGTCTGTGGAAAGCCCTCAAAGGACCTCTTGGACACGCCTTCGTCGTGCCCTGGAGGTGTTCTGAAGCAAGGGAGGATGGGTGATGCCTCCCTGCAGCGTCCAAAAGGCACTTCCAGTTTTTGGCAAAAAACAAAACAAAACTGGAAAAGCATTTCCGATGCCTCTTGGAGGCGTTCTGAGGCCCTTCAAACTTGGAGTCGTTACATGCGGTGAATCAAATCCATGAGTGCCAAACCTGCGGATAACAGATCAATGGTACAGTTGAGTCTTGTTATCTGTGGGGGGATAATTTCCAAACCACCTGCAGATACTGAAATCCACAGGTTGCAGACTCAGAATGAGGTGGACCGCAATGGCTGCACAAGGCCTCTGTGAGCCTCAGAAAGCTGCCTGGAGCAGTTTAAAGGTAACCTCCCAAAACCAGAAGTTGCCTTTAAAGTGCTCCAACCAGCATTCTGAGGCCTCAGAATGCCTTCCAGACTCGCATCTGGGAGGTCTTTAGTGGGTCCAGCTGTGGGTTTGGAACCTAAGGTTAGACAAAAATGCGTGTCCCAAGTCCGCAGATAAAAAAGGCTGGACCTGTATACTAACTGACCACATATCAAATCTGCTCTGCTTTTGGGATTTCTGCTCAATCTCACTTTAGTAATGTGGTTTCTTCACTTTAAGAAAAAAGCCTATAGTCTACTAAAGATGCATGCCGTGTAATGCAGGCATATTTGCATCGATGTGTACACACACACACACACACACACACACACACACACAGGTACACAGAAAAAAAATTAAACAATGGAGTTAAATGGTCAGGAAATACAGGGGGCCTAGTTTGTGAAAATTCTACGTAAAGCTTCAAGAACGCTATGTAAAGCTTCAAAGAAGCATGGACAACTTACAACATCATCATCCAAGCAATGCCAAGTTAATTAACTCTGTAATGCAGTGGAACAGGTCAATAGAGAAAATGAGCAGGATGAATTATTTTGTCTACTTTCCTTGGCCATGATTTACAGCCTCTGGAAGAGAAAATAGGTCCAATAGAGAAGAATACTACTTTATACAGAACAGGGTATACAAAGCAATAAACACACAAAGCATCTTCAGTACAAAACCAGGTGACGGCAAACATCTTAGAACTAAACGGAAGCAGAGCTTGTTGCTGCACAGCCAGTAGGCCAAACCTTCCATGTTTTGCCTACCTTCTGTCATATTGCTTGGGGTGATGGGGACAGGTACAGAAAGCAAAAATTATGTCCATTTCCCGTCTTTCAAGGGTTATCCACCAGCCCAGTATTATATCCAAATAGCAGTTTATCAATTCTAGTTTCTCTTATTCTGTTCACTTATATCTACTTACCTATGCTTTTCTAGTTCATTATGCGAGGACCTATTGAAAAGAAAAAAAATATTTTAGCGTATGATTTTTTTTCTTAAGAAAAGCACCAGGAGGTCTACTTGGGAGAATGTGTTTGCAATGCAGTCAAATTCATCATTTTGAGGTACATCTTTTGGTATGCCCAGAACAATATACAAATATGCAGCTTTCCCAAACAACTTCAATGAAATTCTTTGCCTTGATTCTTTGCCTTGAATCAAGCAACAGTCTGACTGATCTGAACATTAAAATGTCCAGCCCACCTTATACAAAAATCAGCCACAATGTTATGTGTTAGACTAAGGGCTGGTTAAATAATCCTGCAATTTTCTTTAAGTTCAACTCAGAGTTCTGAACTGCATTGACTTGTATTGCTGCTGTTGCTCACTTTCCAAGTACAGAGCTGGTCAGAGCCCCACTATGTGTAAAATGCACAGGAGCATTTAACCACGTGTGGCTTTTCTCAACACAACTGAACAACTGATGGATGAAGCTGCAACTAGTGGAATTTTCCCTTAGTTGCACTTTGCTGAAGAGTGTTTGAATCTGGCAACCCTATAGCCTCTTGAAACTGTTGCACATGGCTTTCAGGTTTTCTTTGCCTATATAATAAAACTCCTTTGAGACTGCATTGGTGAAATGTGTGGATGTGGGGGATAATTGCATCAATGAACCAGGTGTAATATTGGCATCTGAAGTAAAATGCTTGTTGTAGAATGCAAGGTGACCACGGGTTTGCATTGAGTGGACCAGGTAAAAGCTACTAACGGCTGAGTACAGATTTATAGGATCAGAGGCCAGCATAAATGTTATGACAACCAGGAAGGACTGGAGCCACAATAGTGCCCCCTAGACTCGACATGGCCAACTGCCCCACAATGACACCATGACTTATACTATTGAAAGCCGCTGAGAGCAACAAGACCATCAGGGTCACACTCCCTCTGTCTAGTCCCTGGTGTACAGGGCGATCAAAGCTGTATAAAGCCGGGCCTGAAGCAGGACTGCAAAGGGTTCAGATAATCAATTTTATCCAGGAAACTAGAGCTAGGATGCCACAATGTGCTCGATTACCTTCGTTAGAAACTGGTTGAAAATTATCTAATACACTGGAGTTTAGAGCGGGCATCTTCAGGAAGGGCACCATCAGACTCAAAGCCAATGGCACCTTCCCCCTATGATGATTTCACCACCTTCCCTGTCCATTCAGCCAATCCTTTAAGAGTGACCTAATTAGCCAAGCTGGACTAGGATAAAGCGAACATAGTATCAGGCTCGTTATCCCAGGGGTGTCAAACATAAGGCCCATATGTGGCCTACAGGAGCTCTTTATCTAGCCCTCAGGCTCTTCCAGCACCACGATCAGCTGCTGAGCTGTGCTTGAGTATTACTGCCGAAAGGGCAGTCCACATGATAATTGGGCTCTCCCATATCTTGAAAATATGATTAAGAGCCCAATCCTAGGCATGTCTACTCAGATGCAACTTCCATTATAGTCAATGGGGCTTATTCCCAGGAAAGTGTGGATAGGATTGCAATCTAAGATTTGCATATTTTCTATTTGTAGCTAATGAGTTCCTAAGTGAGAAAAAAGTGCTTACTTCTAGTCATGACCTGCTTAATGCCGTCGCTTCCTACTTAATCACATCACTTTTGCTGCCACTTTCCCCCCAACCCACTTGGAGCCTCTGGAGTCTTGCGTGGGGTCCTGTTGCCCTCTGAAAACAATACTTCCGGGTTTCTGACAAAAACTGGAAGTACTGTTCAACGGCCCCCAGAATGCCTTCGAAGGGCCACAGGATGCCATGTGTCCTGCCTGACCACTGGGAGGGCTCCCGAGTGCGGGTGGTGGTGGCTCGCAGCGATGAGCACTGCTCCCATTGGCGCCATGGGCCTGCCTAGTATAAAGCTAGGCAACCAATGGCCCAAAGGCTGGCAGAAGAACCGGTAAGTGGGATAGTCTGCCTATGACTAACTCGCCTTCTCCTGGAATGGCCAGTCTGACCTGCACCACCATATTGCCCTGACCCATCATCACTGTAGTGGGCAGCTGATGCTGTCAAAAGAAGGAACTGGGTGGAGAATAAATGGTGTGAATCAGCCCCACATCCCAGGTCAGGCCATTTCGAACATGCCTGGTTGCCATTCAGTGGTGTCTAGGAATGGTATCAGGGGTTGACCAGATCGCATACTCGCTCAGGACTCATGCCCAGAAGAGGGCTGACTCCTGAACTTACTAAATATGGCTGGCAGCCACGACATGAATCAACCAAGAGACTTGCGCTTCCACAATGCCTGCCCCCCCACCTACAAATCAGAGACTCCTTCAGAGGGCCATTGGGCCATTATGAAGCCTCCTGAGAATGCTCCCACTGGTCGGCGAGTGGGCAGGAGCTGCTGCCACCAAGCATTTTCTTCTGCATTTTCAACCAGCAGAAGGTGGGAGAAATTGTTAACCTTCCCTGCCTGCAGCTGCCCAATGCTCCCCCCCCCAGAGTAGAGCTCAGTCCCAGGGGCCCCAGCAACCTGCCACTAGTGCTGCTGCAATGCTACCTCCCTCCAGCCTAGGGTCAGCACCATTTTTTAACTGGATCTGCTCCTGCAGCTTCAACAATAGCTTGACACATGGAAGTTTAGCAGGTGAGGTTCTGCCCTTCTGCATGTCAGGAACACAAACTTGAAAAGTGCACAAACAAATCCATTAAAAGAGGTGTTAGCCCCATTGCAGCCTCCCTGCCTTTCAGGTTCCATCTCATATGCTTCATTAAAGGCACTAATTTACTTCTCCACTCACAACCCTTTCAGCAAGCCAGAAAGATTAGGGCTCGTGGAGCAAGACTATAATGTGAGCCAACAGTGCCAGGCTGAGCACTGTCACCTGACCCACCTCAATCCACTGAGGATACAAGGGGCCCCATAAAATCCCTGCAGCCAAACCACTCAGTTTTTCCTCATGAGCTGATTTGGAACCAGCCAGCCGCTTCCCAGACTCAGCGGAATCTCAGCATCAACAATACAGGCGTCCCTGGGATGAGCCTATTCCAGTAGAAGAGGCTCCTACCCTATTAGGAATATAATTCAGAATCTAAAATTTAACAAAACTGAGAATATTGACCATGACCCAGGGATGCTTTTATGCAGTGGTAGGATGCCTGCATCTGGGAAAGCACCAAAGGCAGCCTCACTGGGACAGATGCTTGGGGGCTAATGGCCCTGGCTGACCTACCCCACCCCATCATTTGCCTCAGAACTCTCAGGCCTAGCCCACCCCTAGCACACTTAAAGCAGGATGTCTCCTTTCTGTCCTAGAATGTGTGCAGGTACATGCTAGAGCGTGGACACTACCACCACATCAAATAGACATATGCCACCTACTCCTACTGAGTGCCCAAGCACTGCAACTCTGAGGATCTAGCAGGAAAAGGCAGCTGCTGAAGAGGTCAATTCCAGGCCTGAAAGAAACCCAAGAATCGACGATTCTCTAGCTGCAGCCACTGCATGTCCTGCCAAGTCCCCAGGTTGATTGAGCTTGGGCACTGCAGAAGAATAGGTGGTGGCGGCTGAAGAACCAAGCAATTCTTAGGCCTATGCACTGATGCTTGAGCCCCTCCCTATTCCAGTGTAGTCCACAAGCTCTGCTAGCCTGGGGACTGAGCAGGAACAGGCTTTGGTGATTGCTTTTATCTCAATGGCCTTTAGTCAAGTGGAGGAAGACCAATTCTTGAGAGCTGCTTCTGCTCTTCACCCAAAAGTTGAGCAAGCACTTCTTGCCAGTCTATAGCACCAGTCCCCTGCCTTAAGCAGTCAATTCTCCGTGTCTCGTGGGCAAGTTGGCTCCAATCACGAAAATCGAGAGCTGTGCAGCGATTCTACATTATGATGTGCGAGTGGCTGAAATTTCAGACAAGATGAAGGTGCGGTTGGTTGGAAATGCCGCTATTCTGGATGGAGATTTATAGCTTGCATTTTCTCAAACAACACAGTTTCACAGCTTGGGGATACTCCAGAGCAGAACCTGGACAACCAGATTCTGGTGGAAACCAGGAATACCTTTTATCAGCATTGGCCAATTCATCAGCTGGAGCCCCATCTAGGGAAGTCTTACCGTCCCTCAGTTATCTATGCATGGTTATGTCCAGGCTTGACTTCTGTAATGTACATTGTAGGATGCTGCCTTTGAAAATGATATGGAAGCCTCAATTGATATAGTATGTGTCCCTGAGGCTGTTGACTGGTGCAAGTCTATATGGACACATTCAGGGCTGGTACCAGTTTATGTTTGCATATTTCAAATCTAGCATATTCCACATCTCCTTATTCCAGCATATTCTAGCATATTCCAGACCTCTGGTTTCAGTAACCACTTTCCAGCTTCTAATAAACAAATTCCTGCACAATCTGCTGCCAATAATTTGACATTTCCTTGCTAAAGGAAAAGCATATCTGCAATAGAAAGTTTACTTAAGGAATCAGGTTCATCTTACCAAGACTTATTCTCCCCATTTATAGGCTTAGCTTGCCTGCATCTTATATGGAGCATCCAAGAGGATTGCTAAGGGACCCGTCGTTGCCCACTGTCAGCCCAGATAAGGAGGGGCATGAGCTCAGGTGGTGGTGCATGTATACTGTGTGCGTGTGTCTGAGAGAGAGATCTAGGTGGGAGCAGGCTTGCACCGTTATCCAAAACCAGGCTTTGCCTCATGAACCATCAAGCTCTGGTACCAGCAGTCTCTGTGTGTACATCACCAGCACTGATAATTTGTGTAGAAAGATGGAAGCCTGGATTCAGACTCGATTCCAACCTCCAAAGGGGTGATTATTGCTGCTAACCATCTGCTCTGCATGCATAGTTCCAGAACAGAAAGGAGAAAAACTATATATTGGAACCTGGGGGAGGGGTTGATCTGGACCAGAGAAACCTTAAGGGTAGGAGATAAGTACCCCTTCTCTAATATTGTTTGTCCCTCATAAACAGGAAAAGCTGCTTCCAAAGGGCCACTGATGTCATGCTATACATGTCCTTGTGTAATCTCTCATTTGGCCATGCATGATGTAGTGTACAAAGACTTGTACCTATAAATTTTATTATGGAAAAAATACATTCCAGTGCCGCCAGAACAATTTCTGGTTTTAGTTACTGTGCAGTACTTAATGAAATGCGTTTGGACGCAACAAAATACCACAATCTGCCTAATATGCAGGGGAGGGGGAGATCGACTATTTCAGATTCTTTTTCATGTACTTTTCAAGGAAACATTTTGTAGGAACAAAGCGAAGGGGAGGGGCCACATGAACAATGGATGCAGGGCTATGAAATCAAGGGGGGAAGAGGGGGGGGTACACTCTCTAACAGAGGAACTCCTGCATGCAGATTGTGCTCCAGGTCACTGCCTGTGCCAAGCCAAACAAGGCTGCACCGAGTCTGCACAGAATCCTCAGTTTGTTGTCCTATAGACCAGGTAGTACCGGGTGAGACAGAACGGGGGGGGGGCACTGAGCCGAGACAAAGAGGAGAGGCAATCCATCCGAGCTACACAAGCGACCAACACAGAAGGCCTCCGTGGGTACTCTCTTCGTCACACAGCATAAAGGCGGGGTGCACCTCAATTTCAAGCTCATGACTATGCATAGCAAGCAGCGAATGGAAAGATCGTCCCATCCAAACACACTGCCAGTTGAAGCACAGAGCCGGCAAACTCGCGGGAAAGCACCTGTGGTGGGGGTAAACAAGTGCCGGGGCTGCACTCCTCTGCACGCTTACCTGGGAGTAAGTCCTATTTGGACTTGGAAGCACCTACTTCCGAGTAAACGTGCAAAGGATCGGGCTGCAAATTTGGTTTGGGGGAGTAAGGAGGTGCACCACGCAGTCTTTCCAAACGTGGATGCGCTGAAGCGGCGCCTCCAAGCTGGGCGACTACGGAGAAGCGGCGGGGATAGGCAGTTACAACACGCCAAGGTTGCTCCAGAGACCGTGCTGTACGCGTGGCAGCGTTGATCCGAGAGACCAAAACAGAGCCCAGCCCAGCCCGGGGAAAAATGGCGACTGGCGCTGCGATGGGGGAAGTCGCAGTATCTCGATTAACACACAAAGCGGAACACTTCAGCAAAAAAATAAATAAATAAAAATTATGCCATCCCACAGGCCAGATACTGAGAAGGAGGAGGGGGAGACACCAGCACTTACCGATTGGTCTGGGATTTCCTGGCCTTGGTTTTCCTTCTGGTATAGTCGCTATCGAAAGGCAACACCGAGGCATAGCCATGCTCTGCTTCTAGAGGAGGAGAAATTGTTAGCAAGCGAAGGGGGCCGCTTATATCAGACCGATTGGAAAGGGGGGGAGGTAAAGAGAAGGAGAAAAACAACCACCTGAAGCAGAACGAAACATATATATTCAGGCGAAAAGATGACACATTCACACTACTATAAGTTACCCTAAGGGGAGGGAAAAAAAGATGTCCTGATTGAAACGAAAAGTAAAATTAGGGGTACTGAGCAGCGCAATCAGGACAATTTTCAGTCGCCTTTTGAAGCAAAACAGGTCCACCCGCGCATAATCTCTCAAGGAGAGGAAGGAAACAAAGCATGACTTGCTCGGGCTATTGATGTACCTCTCTCTCGCCTTTCCAAGTATTCGGCAGCTTCCAGGAGCATTAACAGGGAATTCCATTCCATTTTCATAGGCGCCCCAACAGCCACGTCTCGCCACCGATTTTAGCACCTGATTGCAGGCAGGCAAATGAGAAGCAGGGGCAAAAAAAATACTGGGGAATTCACAAGCGCAGGATTCTCCAAAGTGCCTTCTAATAACCCAAGTCTCCAAACCCACAGTTGGCACATTACTCTTTTGACAGACAGCTGCCGAAGCCAGTCAATAACGTCATTTGCAAGCTTCGGAGATAATGTAGAGCCAATCAAAAGCAGACCAAAATCCCCATTCCTCCCTCCGCTCGAGAGAATGTTGACAGATCTGGGATCCTGCTCTCTGATAGGCTGGCAACTGTAGCAACAATATAGAAGCCAAAGCGTAGCAACAGCACGTGATAGCCCAGCCCCCGAGCTCGGTGAATGGCCGCTTGCCCTTATGCAAAGCAGATGGTGGTGAATGATTGGGCACGGGAGGACCATGCAAATAAGGTCAGGCGCTGTAGCCAATGCTCTCCTAGGGGTGTGTCCTTTCTGGGGCAAGGTCCGGTGGGGAAGGGGACGATGACAGACTGGGTTGAAAATCCCAATTGGGAGAGGGTGGTAGGGGTTTTGCTTGCGAGAGCCTTGTGAAAAAGGAGCGTTTGCTTCGGGAGCGGCCTTTGCGGAAGAGTATCTAGCCGTTCCCCTTTCAAGGAAAACAAATGACATCATGCTGGAATGACACTTCCCCCCCTTCCAACGCGGCACATGCGCTGCTACAACATCCAATGCAGATTCATCAGAAAGTAGGAGACTAGTTTAACGCCTGCAAGCTCCGGCACCGGGGGGGGGGGGAGTAAAGGCCCAACTATACGTTCCACGCAAACCTTACTTCCAAAGGGAATAATATGGTCAGGGGACATAAGAGCATATGGTGTGGGGTGTTTGTGTGGGTGTGTTAATTGTAGCAGGCAGAGTAGCCTGTTTCAAATTTATTTAAAGTTTATTTTAAATATTTAGTATTAAAACAATCAAATTGATAGTAAAAAATTAAAAATAGCTTTCTAGGACTTATTAGTATCCCAGTGCCTTTATGCATGTTGACTAAGGACACTGGAAATTAGTTAATATTTCATTTTTTTTGTAGCGCATTTGGACAGAAATGGTGCCTGCAGCTTTTCCATACAAATACAATGAAACTACTTTTCCCCATTTTTTAACAAGAATTGAAAATTTGGGGAAGGAGTATGAAATATGAGGGAGATAGGCCCTACAGTGGCAACCTCCCTGCAAAGCACTGCAGCAAATTTTAAAATTCTTGGTGGGTTACCTAATACTTGGTACATTTTAAGAAAATGGAACAGAGTAATTGTTCTACAGTAACGAT
Organism: Lerista edwardsae; assembly: GCA_029204185.1. Taxonomy (NCBI): domain Eukaryota; kingdom Metazoa; phylum Chordata; class Lepidosauria; order Squamata; family Scincidae; genus Lerista; species Lerista edwardsae. Next base: position 7,343,149 of record JAJKFI010000034.1, read on the forward strand.
AATTCTGATGAAATTCAGTACATTCAAACACAGTGATGTGTTTAGCCCTTTCAACTGGTTTGGGACTAGAGCAGTGATGGAGAACTTACGACACGCATGCCAAAGGTGACACGCCACAATGTTTTGGGTGACACGCCAGAGTTCACCAACACCTGACAACAACGGAGTTTGTTTTCCTAGTATTTCACTTTTGTAATGATTTGATATTTTCTTCATATAATGCATATCCCCACACTGATTGGACAGTAAATATGTAAATAATTGTTTCTCTTTTGTTGGGTGGGTGTGGGAGTGACACACCAGCAGAGTCAAGTTAAGCGTTTTTGACACGGTGAGCCCAAAAGGTTTGCCATCACTGGACTAAAGCATGGATGAAAGTCAAACATGGAGGAATGTCAAAGCAGAGCCTTGTTTAGCTTGAAAATTTATTTTGGCCAGTGAAAAAACATAACTAACTATATAACCTATGCGAATGCATGTGAAACCTACATAAACAGAAAGAAAAAAAAATAAATGTAAGAATATTGATGAATGTCATGGAAGATTGGATGAGATTGGACAAAAGGGGAAGCATGTGCACAAAATCTGAAATGTAGTTGAAGTGGTTGAAAAACCAAATGATGAAAGTCAAGTGGATGAAAGTCAAGATATGTCTACGATGCAGAATTTTTAAAAATACAATTTTATCTAGAACCAAGAAGTAACTTCCTTAGGGGCCCAATCTATCCAACATTCCAGCTCTGATATTGCTGTACCAACAGGGCATGCACTGCATCCTGAGGTGGGTTAGATAATCATAGAGGCCTCTTCAAGATACGGGAACGGTCCCTTTACTTGAGGCTGTATTGCAACTGCATTGGCACTGGAAAGTTGGATAGGATTCGGCCCTAAGCATGCAGGATATATGACTATTTGTGCGTCATCTTCTAATTGCACTGCTGTTCCTAGTTGTCAGATAACCAAGGTGCAATTCAGTGAGAGCAGAGGTTACTCTCTGCTCCCTACTCTTTCAGTGGTTGAGACCACATGCAATTCTTGACTGCTTAGATCTCTGGTGAGTTCAGTGACGACAGGATGAGAGCTCAATCCTATACCCCCCAAAAAGTGCACGCTGCATGCTATGGTGATAGTGGAAACTTGAAGGCAAACAGGAGATTAGTTTGAAACATATTTAGAGCGGAATCCTCACCAAGCTTGCAGCACCAGGGTAAGGACAATGTAGCTCTGAGGTAAGGTAACAAACATTCCCTTACCTTGGGGAGGCTTCCGTGACTATTATTCCACTGCAGAATGCAGAACATGCCGCACTGGCACAGCTATGTCAGTGCTGGAAAGTTTGTTAGGACTGTGTCCTTAGTTAACTCCATGAAAGCTTAGAAGTCCCCTATGGGTCTCCTTGGACACACATCAGCCATTTTGGTGGTGCATGTCCAAGAAAGGGGGAGGTTTTAAAAAGAGGGGATAAAATTCAGCATGTGAGACTTCTGTCAAACTCAACCCCTCCTTCCCCCTCCCTATCCTGTCCCCAGTTCTTTTTCCAAACCACAAGCAGCCCCCTGTTCTGGCTTCCATGTGGGCCACCAATGCCACCACCCCTTTTCAGCAGAGGCTCAAAAAGGATCACCAGTAGCATGCTCCCAGCAACCAATTTACAGCAGTGGGACGCTATTTCCTCTGGTATAAATCATATGAAAGAGTTAGATCCTGAGTGCAACATGCTGTAGTCTTAAATATGCTTATACGGGAGTAAGTTATGTTGGAATACAGCTGAACCTAATTCTGTGTAAACAACAATTACAGCAATTACAAGCGATTGTTTCACCTGCGTGGCTGTTGTTACAAACAAAATACCCTTCGGGTATACTGGCTAGGAGTTTTTAACTAGTAAAAAGACAGGCCATGTGAAATTTAAAAGGCAGCCCTACTAAGAGAAGCATCTGGTGCTACCACCATTGTCCAATAAACCAAGATGCAATGGCAAAGCTGATGGGTTGTGTAGGGTAGCAGCAGATGTTAAGGGGAAAACTAAGAGAACTCTTCAATGGGTGTGGGCACTTAGACGCATGCCCAGCCCTGGCAATGCCCCATCTACAAATCCCATCTCTTCAAATATTAATATTGTAAAGCAGAAAATTATAAAACACCCCTGTGCTAAATACAGTTTGAGTCAACTTCTCCTACTCTACTACTATCTGTCAGCTGATGGACTCCATTGTAAGGTAATTTCAAATGAGAAAAATCCAAGTTGTCTTTTCAGAATTTTATAGTAACCGGAATGCTTTGGACTATGAATTTTCTCAGTTCTGCTTTGATTGTAGTGGAGAAAGAGTGGAACTGGAGTCGGCCAGCAAACTCCACCAATTTAGAGTCCGTATCAGATTCCAGACTCCCTGCAATCTAGCTCAAAACTGATCTGGACTGGACTCTTTAACCTCCAGCTTCTGATGTGACAGAGCCAGAAGGTCTCAACTACAGCTGTAGCATTTGCGGCAACTGGGTTCTTCTTATTATCACCATCCCTATTTTGTATGCTTGCCAGGGTGGAGGGAAGGGCTGAGAGATTTCCAGGAGCTGAAGGCTACGGCAAGAGCTAAAATACTAGCTGCATCAAGAAATGTGCAATGTGCACAGGAAACTATGTGCTAAGGACTAGGAAACTGAAGTGCATCTATTCTAGGGCTTGCTGAAGTTGATGTTCCTTACCATTTCCCCCCTCCCCTGTATTGTATCACAAGGATATGGAAGGAAAGGCTCATTCATTTTGCAGTATGAATGTTGCATCAAGTCATGATAAATGAGGACATCACCATATATCAAGATCTGGGAGCAGATCAGGGTGGGTGTGCATGCACGAACACATGTCTTGAACCAGTATTGGGTATGCTTTCTGCAAACATTAATTCACATTTATGTTTGGCTTACAAGAGTCTTAAAATAAATGACCTTACGCACATACCATTCTGTGCTTGATATTAATTTGAGACATACTCAAAAATTGGTATAGGATGGGTGAATTAGTATGTCAAACTTCCCTGTGCACAGACCAATAAAAGGAAACAACAACACAGTAGGTATAAGTTGGAAGTTCTTGCATTTTAATTATTAGAAGACAGACAAATGTCTTCCTGCAGGCAAACATATATTAGTATTGATTGTGCTTTCCATTAAAAGACATAGGAGTTATTATTTAAGAAACTAAAATATTTGACATTCTTAACTATTATATTTATGGATATTTATTCTGTATTGCAGCAAATACAAAATTAAACCAGCTTTCATAAATAATATTCAGTCCATTTAATCAGGGTTTTTTTTTCTCTAAAACAACTTTTAATATTATCTTCATTTCACAGTTAAGTTTCCTGTATTTTGTTTTCATCCCTACGAAGAAATAATAAATATATTTTTATAAGAATAAATCTTCAACAAACATTACAATGTAAAGCCTGAGATTTAAGCTTGAATAAGTATCATTGCTTTGTAACCTTCCCATTTAACACTGCCAACCTGTGTTCAGCTAAAATGTGAACTGAGATGTTTCACTTTAAGGAGTGTTTTAGGAACAGAATTCATGACAAATGAAAAAGGGAAAGTATACTTAAGCATAGTTTGTTCACAAATAAAAGGAATGTACGAAGTTCAGATAAAACCTGCGCCAGTCTATTTAAAAATCATTGAATGAGCTTTTATTCCCTGATATAGTTAATTTGCACAGGATATAAACCATATAGCAAAGAGAAAATCTGGTAAAGAAAATATACAGGTGTTATTTTAAAAGGATCCTTGTCAAACAGAACAGCTATTTCTTTTGGTATCATACTCAATAATACATTGTCACAGCCTCAGTAGCAGTGCTCATGCCAGGAACCCCAGTGCTGGCTTGTCCACTTTTCTTAAACCAGTATGTGACCATCCCTTGATAAACATGGCCTCCCTGTTCTAGTAAATGGAGTGGGTCAAACTGTAAGTGGATCATTGAACAGTCTTTTGCATACAGCTATACAGTAGGGCCTTTTTATTTATGGGGGTTCTGTTCCCAGAATTCCTATGGATAAAGAAATCCATGGGTAATCAAACCCGTGGATTTTGCCCATACCTCCACCCTCTGAACCCGACTGGAGCTGTACTCCAGTTGGGTCCAGAGAGCTTTCTGAGACCCACCAAGGTTGCTTGCATCCACCTGCAGCCTGGGTGGGTCTCAGAATGGCCGTTTAAATGCTGCTTCTGGTTTTTCACTGAAGTAGCGGGGTTTTTTGCTTAACCAACCTTCTGAGGCCTGCCAAGGGCTGATGCACTGATGCGCGTGGCCTCGGTGGGCCTCAGAAAGCCCTCCGGGCCTGACCAGAGCACAGCTCTAATTGGGTTTGGAGGGTGGGACCAGGGCCCAATCTGGGGGGTTGGAACCCACGGTGAAACAAATCCACAGGTTCCGAAGCGGCGGATAATAATCCCAACTGTATTCACATTGACTGCCTTAGACATGCAGCAAAAGCTTTGCATATGTCAGAACAGTGTTCTGCACATGCAAATGTGCAAATTATCCCAATGCATGTAGGGGCAAAGGGCAGATCCAGAGATTTTCTTTTGGTGCATGTAGGTCATACTGGAGGCAGCTCTGTGTGACTAAGCCAATTGACATGGGGGGAGTCATACTATGCAATGCATGACCCAAGCAGAGTGGGTAAAAATGCACTTTCCCATCCACGCTTTGATGTAAATGAGAATTAGGCCAGTCAATTTAGTTTTATCTCCAAGTACTGTTTGCAATACAAATTGTATTTGTAAACCTTTTTTAAACCCACACAAACAAATCCTGATCAACATACCAAAGTGTTATCAACATCAAAGATGGAAAAGGCTGCCAGCATCAAATATGGAGAATTTAGAAAAATGTAGCTTTGTTGCTCTGATTTACTAAAATCTTAAGTCAAAACAAGGGGAAAAAACACTTATTGACTGTACCTGTCCAAGGAATGCTGTCTTGATCATTGTTATCTAGAAATGCAGAAGCACTGAGAAAGTGGACATACAGTGGCTTCCAACTTATTTTTGTTCACTGTATATAGCAGGAAGATATAGGAACATAAACTTCACCAACTTAACATTCAAGTGAACTGGGCCTGCAGACATGTTTCAAGATTGTAGGAATGGAGGGGTTGGATTACAACAATGGGCCTGGGAACCTATTCTTGGGCTCCAAGTTAATGTAAATTATACTTGAGGATATTTATGGACATCCATTAATGAAATATATGCAATAAAGTCCAAGAAGCTCCCGCTGAATATCTGGTGGAAGTTTCACCATTTGTACAACATCTAAGAACGCAATCCTAAACTGGAGTTAGGCCGGCATAAACTAAGCCAGCAAAGTTTGGCCTGCGCAAGGGCCACCATAAAGCGTGTTTGGACCATTCTTAGAGTCAGGGAGGATGGCGCACGTCTGTGTGCTGGCCTTTCTGACTCTGAGACTGGTCCAAACGTACTTTACGGTTGCCCTTGTGCTCACCAAACTTTGCTGGCTTTGCTTATGCCGGCCTAACTCAGTTTAGGATTGTGCCCTAAAGCTAGGATGGTCTGGAGGATTCATGTATAATGATGCACAGAGGGCATGTACTACCACAGCAAACCATCAGTTGTCTTCTTGACATGGAGCATATCAATATGACATGCATATGCTGAACTCTCACTCTGTACTTACCAAGTGAAATAGAACAATGCCACCAGGGCCAGCTTTAAGCCAATAGGACCAATCGTTCCCACTCCTAGGGGGCCTGGTTCTAGGGTAATCTAATCTTGTATCAATTTTATATTAAAATGTGCTTAGATCCATCTGGTTCATTAACTAATACGTACATTGTGATTGCTTTCCATTTTACCATAAAGTCTATAATACATTTTATTTATAACTCTTTCTAAAGACCTTGGCTGTGAATCTGGGGCCCTGCAAAAAATGTTTCCAATTGGGTCCCTCAGCTCCTAAGGCTAGTTCTGAATGCCACACACACTGTCACATTCAAAACACAATCCTATGTTTGTCTATTCAGAAGTAAGTCCTATTGATTTCAGTGGGACTCCCGGATAAGTTTGTACAGGAAATATGCTTTGGTCAACCATTGCCATTAAAGACTTTTGCCATTATAACCAATGAACTGGAAGACAGTAATCTAATACATGTGGTTCTAATGTTTGATCTGCATGCAGAAATGAGATTCCTTTGATGTAAAAGTCACCTCATGAACAGTTTTGGATTCTTACTGCTTCTTCATCTCAGTAAAGAAAGCAACTTAGGGGCAGATACTGTTTATCTTTAATTTGACATTTATTTATTCTTAGGTCATCTGGGGGGGCGGCTTCTGACTGTGCCACCACCAGGAGAGGTGAGAGGGATGGCGGCCAGGAATAGGGCCTTCTCGGTGGTGGCCCCCCGACTTTGGAATACCCTCCCCTTAGAATTAAGAACTGCTCCCTCTTTGGCAATATTTCGGCGGGGGCTGAAGACTTTTTTATTTAAACAAGCCTTCAGTGGTTGACAGGCTGGCTGGCATTTTACATTCTTCATCTTTTAAATTTTATCAAATTTTGGGATCCACGGGTCTTGCTTGTTTTAAATTTTAACTGTTTTAATATTGTTTTTAACATTGTTTTAATTGTTAAACATTGTGTTTTTAATGTGTTGGTTTTAATGCTGTAAGCCGCCTTGGGTTCCCATGGGGCAGAAAGGCGGGATAAAAATTAAATTAATCATCATCATGATCAACATCATCAGAGATGTATTTTTCTAAGTTCATGTTGCACAGAGTAAAAACCAAATATAGCATCCCAAAATGGACTTTCCCAACTTTGATTTTGGTATAAAACATACCAAAATATGTTGATCAGCAATCTTTCTTATATATCAGGGGTTAGGTCTCCAAACCATGGGCAAGGGGCCACATATGGCCCACCACAAGATTTTATCCGGCCCGTAGCAACTGGTTAAAGCATTATTCCTACTGTTTGATATGTTTACTCATCATATATTATTTCTCAGTTTAAGCATGGCATTATAACTTTTTTCTGAATCATATCATGCTGATTACATAAAAAACCCAAGTAAAAGTATTCATTCATTTAAATTTCATTCATTCATTTTATATAACTGACACTTTTGGCCTGCGAAAATGTATGAAGTTTACTATGTGGCCCTCATACTGAAATGTTTGGAGACCCGTTACATATAAAAAGGAATCATTTTTGTAGTTTGAAGTTTACTATTTTTTCCTATAAAATCGCTGGCTTAAATGCTTTCCCACTCATGTCTGAGGTCACTCTGGTCATGTTTTGATTGCATTAAAAGTTTTCCTGTGCAACATTTTGTTTTGTAAATATTGCTCTATTGATAGAATTGCCAGGTTTTTACAGGTTATACCCCTGTGCCTATAACAGGAGCCTGAACACAAACTAAGAGCACAATCCTAACCTGGAGTTAGGCTTGGCTGGCACAAGGGACACTGTTTGGACCACTCTCAGAGTCAGAGAGGCTAGGACACAGATGTGTGCAATCCTTCTCTGACTCTGAAAGTGAGCCAAATGCACTTTACGATGGCCCTTGTGCCAGCCAAACTTGGTTGGCCTAACTGTGCTGGCCTAACTCCAGGTTAGGATTGAGCCCCTAAGTAAGTGAAGCTTTGCCTATTCATTTATGTTCATGCCCGGAAAAGATTCACCAGTTACATTTTTGCATTGCAAGCTGTTAGCAAAAGTACAGTAAAAAGATTGGCAAATATACCCCTTGGGGATGGGAAGCATATTGTACAGTATTTAATTTAAAGCATGCCCATTTGCTCATTGAATATTCATGGAGATACATTAGTTTTTACTAATTTCAATAAAATGCTGTTTCGTTTCTATCCCATCCAGTGATATTAGAGTTTTAGCCTAACCACCATCCTGTCAGGTAGGCTATCTTAGTTATTGACTCCTAAGATAGTCTCCCAATTATTTTGGCTTAGCCTGTTAATAGTCTGTTTGTTCTCTCTCTCTCTCTCTCTCTCTCTCTCTCTGTGTGTGTGTGTGTGTGTGTGTTTTAAACACCAGTACACGTGTGTACTTTTTAACTGCTGTGAATTATGTTCTCATGTGTTCTGTAAATTAAGTATAAAAATCTAAAGCTTCCCATTTATAATTTAATATTTTAGCAAATGTTCTCCATTTTATTTTTCCTTTGGATAGTTTTATCTAAGAGGTTCTGTGCAACTTTTTAAAAACGGAGTTTAACAGTGCAAGATTATATGTGTTTACTCAGAAGTAAGTTCTGTTGTGTTCAGTGGAGCCTACTCCCAGGAAAGTGTGTTTAGGATTGCAGCCTTCATTGTCCTAAGATTAATATATTTTTGGAAAAAAATGTTTAACACACCATCAAACTTGTTACAAATTATATCATCTGTTCCATTAATGTGGTTCTCAGCTTCCTAGAAGTAATAGTAAAAATGGAACATTTTTCTGATTTTCCATAATCAGATATGGAAATAGCTAACCAAAGCTAATGGTACAATCCTATACATGTCTACTTAGAAATCTCATTGTGTTCAATGAAGCTTGAAATTGTGCAGTCCTAGATATTTTTGCAGTCCCAGATATTTTTAAGCTTCATATTGCCATCAATTCTTTGATAGTTTTAGTATCAGGGCATACAGTGGCTGAAAAACTACTTTTTTGAAATAGAAAAATTAATATAATTGAAATATTAATTGATGAAAGACTAGCATGTCCAGCATTTGAATGTTAGTTGGCCAGGAAGGTTAGCCAGGAAGATTCGTATTAGCACTTTTAGAGGATGCTGAATTATTGCTAAGAAAATAAATAAAACTACCATATCCCCCCCCCCCAATAAGAATCAACAAGTAAGTGGATTTTTGAACACGCAGAGTGGAAAAGCCAAGTGTCAGTATGAATGTGCATTCTAAGCAGTGGTGTTATTCTACCGGAATGCTGGGCGGGACATCCGGGTGATCGACAGCCCACCTGTCGCATTCCGCAGCGTTACGCCGTTTGCGTAACGTACGCAAGCGGCATAATTGGTTACGCAAGCGGCATAACGCTGCGGAATGCGATGGGCGGGCTGTCAATCACCCGGATGTCCCGCCCAGCGTTCCGGTAGAATAACACCACTGATTCTAAGTAGGGTTTGCCCTGGTAACTTGGATAACCTTTATAGTACCAATGCATTGGAAGAAGTTGCTTTATATATCACTTACTGCCTGGATCCCATTGCTCATTCTCCTCTCCCGTCTGCTGAAGCAAGTAGATTTTTCAATTGTATAGCAAAGTGGGCAAGTGCAGGAAACTCACTACTGCACTTGGTACTGTTAAAAATACATTCTTGACTCCAACCTGCCTACAAATATGACTTGTGAAAAAAATTCCAATCTTGTAACTGGTTGCCCAAATTAATACAGCTATTTTAGCCTTTAAAATATCAGCACTAATGTAAAACAGTTCACTTTAGTCACCACCTTATTAAGCACTTGCTCACTGATGTAGACTTTACTCTTATCAGACCAGCTAGATAGCCATTTTATTTATCAAAGGATGTGCTTTTAGATGGCAAAACGTATTTCTTTATTTAAAGCATGTTAACCCCACTTTTCAGTCAATAAGGCTCCAGATTATTTTACATAAAATTGATAAAAATAACCATTAAAACAATAGTTTTCTCCTCGCCTTGAAGTTTCTTGTTTCTTCTCCTCCTCCTCCTCCTCCTCCTCCTCCTCCTCCTCACAGGGCAGTTGGTGGTCCTACTGGCCTCCAGGAAGGAGAGGAGGAGCCCAGTCCCACTTGGAGAAGTAGCAGCAGTTGAAGATGGGAACAGCAACAGTTTGTCTGGCAATGTCTCTGCCTTCTGTGCCTTGCAGGACAGTTGGTACTAATACTGGTCTCTGTGTGGGAAGAAGGGGTCAAAATAGGCTTTGAATTCATTCTAATTGTTTGGATTGATTTGATTATGTTTGAATGTATATAAAGAATAAAAAACAGAATTTCCTCACCTGTAGATTCTTGTTCCTGGTAGAATCTACATTCGTTAATGAATCTAGATTTGTTAATGACTGGGAATGCCCTCTCACACCAGCTGTTAGGTAGGATCAGTGAGAACCCTTGGTCCCCTCAGTGTGAGGACTATTCCCCAATCTGGATAACCTAGCTGAAAAATCCTCTAGTAGCCTACTATAACCAATGAGCCACACTGGCTAGTAAATTGATCTGAAAGACATCTAGTCTTCTTAGTATAGGAACTTCAGGGAGTCCCTGACTGTTATAAGCAACAACAAGGGCAAGGGCAAGGCATCAGGAGAAAATAATTTAAGACGCCAATTTTGAAAGAGTACGAAACGATTTATTGAAGAGGCAGACGGTACACTAGTTCTAACCAGCCCAATGATATTACCTAGGCCTAGTTATTACTTTTTTTTTTTTTTGCAAGTCAAATATTTTATTTTATTTACATATTACATATTTACAATTATTTTATCATATCCACATTTTCATACAACTTTTTTGTTTTCATACACATAATAATTTATTACTGACAATGCACCTTTTCTTATTTTCTCCCATATGTTCCCACCCTCCATGGAATCTAGACCATTAACTTATATTTTTAACCATACGCACATCTTTTGGATTTTAACATAAATATCTTTATTGGCCCCTTCTTCTTTTTATTTACCCATTTTATATATCTATTCCATTTCTTTCTTATCTCTATTTGTTTTTCCTCCCATGTTTCTTCCTGTCCCAAGATTGAAAGTATATCTGACTGAATCCATTGATATAGATAGGAATTCCATATTTCCATATTCCATTTTGTTGTATCTTTCCATTCCTTCGCTATCACTGCATGTGCAGCCGTTATTATTGCTTTTAGCAGTTCTTTATCTTCTACTTTGTTATTATCCAATATTCCCGCAAAGATTACTTTTCTTGAATTTTCTAGTTTGATTTTACATAATACCTCCACTTTTTTAAATATTTGCTGCCAGAAATTTTTTACCTTTGGGCACTCCCACCACATATGAATATAATATCCTTTTTCCTTTCCACAATGCCAACAGTTTGGACTATTGCCTTTAAACATATATGATAATTGCAAAGGGGTTCTATACCATTTTAATAGAAGTTTTATCTCAAGTTCTCTAAATTTTTCTATTTTTATTTTCCTAATTCCTATTATCAATCTATCAATTTCTTGCTTTGACAATTTCAATTCCTTTTCCCACTGGTTCTGTATAATCAGTGCCACATTATCTTTTAGTATTAATGTATATATCTTTTTTGCCATCCCTTTGTTATTTTCCTTTTTGTTTCTGTAAATTTTTTCCAACTCAGTTTCCTCCTTATTTACCATCAGATGGCATTTTCTTTGTTTCAATACATTATACAAAGAGGTTACCCAGAACCAATGTTTCCCTCCAACTTCCCTCAATAGGCCTAGTTATTACTGAGGCAAAGACTTCAGGGTGACTCTCTCAGACTTTGACAGTCTCCGATGCAGGCTCTCTGAGGCTTTCAGTCAGGACTCTGGTGGTGTCTTCTCTCTCTTGAGCTCTCTTCCCTTCAAAAGTCCCTGAATCAGCTCAGCCCTTTCTCTCCTTTTGGAATGTTGGGAAGTTAGAACAAGAGAAGAGGAGATGGAGGGTTAATACTCCTGAGGGAGAAATTTACAGCTGCTGTCCTAGTTCTATGTTACTTGCTGTCTGCTGGGGTGTGTTTGGCGTTTGATTCCTGTGGCTTGGTTGGGTAGTGTTTATTATTTTTACTCTCAACAAATCCTTTTTTTTCTGTTTAGCAGGATTCTGTCAGTTTTGGTGGGTTAGCCCTCAGGGGTCTCAACCTGCGACAGAGTCCTAGGGGCAAGGACTCTGCCAACACCTGGTAAAGGCATTTGTTAATAAATGGGATGTAGAATAGCAGTTCTTTAGATAGCAGGGTAGTTGCTGAGCTGGTTGAGCGCTAAGAAGTCTTAAACAGCTGCTGCAGCACCATCCTACTGAAGACCACATTGGCTAATGCCACTAAACCCACTTTATAATGCTTCATAAAGCTACTGTAGCTGAACATATTGCTGCTTTGCTTGTTGCAATATCTAGCAACATGCCCAATCCTTCAAAAGCTGCTGTTGCTGCAGCATCACTTATCAAATACGTCTGTACTCCTTGTGGAAGATCAAGGCCAACAGCTTGATAAGCCCTGTGTATATAGTCCTTTAGCCATCTGGATAATGTGGCAAAAAAAACTCTTTCACCTATCCTCCCCTCAATAATCAGAAACAGAGCCTCCGTTTTGCGTATTGCCTTGGTTCTTTCAATATACAAATGCAAAGCTCTTCTCACATCTACCATGTGCCAAACTCTTCTGGATGTTTGGGGCTTGGGCAAAAGGAAGGGAGCGTCAGTTCCTCCTGCCTGGGAAATAAGATGTTAACCTTGAGTACAAACATGGTTTGGCCTCAGGACCACCTTATCCTTATGGATAGGGTATTTTTTTTTGTTGTTGTTGAAAAATGCTTTTTGGTGGTTAAAATAGCTGAATAAAAACAAAACATCAAATTTTGGTGTTTAAGATATTTTTCAGAAATTAAAATAGACTACTTTTCCAATTAGAAATAATACTGTGGCTGCATCTGCTGATACTATATCACCTATATAATCTACCTAGTACACTTTTAAAGCATTTAACATTAATAAAAACGAGAACTTGGAAGGAGAATGTAGAATAAAAACACATCATACTGCAGTTTGCTATTTTAATCAAGAAATTTTAGAAAAAATATCACCCAAAAAACCACACCCCTATGTATGGAAATCAGTTCAAATGGTGTTATTGACAAGGCCTGCAGCACCCTACTGAGGTCCCATGTCAGAAACCTGTGGACTGGTGGTTCTGAATCTCAATTGAAGTCTCAATTGAATCACCTCTCTAAGAAATCTTCAAATGTGAGGGTGAGAGGAAAGGACTATTTCCTTCTCCCTTCCTAAGATTGCCTTTATCGCTGTCACCTGTATGAGTAAATACTGCAACTTAGACCTTTGACCTCAGTCTGAAGGAAAGCTCGAGCATTGGCTGTTTTTGGCCTCTGAGCTAACAATTCTTTTCTTTCACAGCAGGTAACAGGGTATGTTACCCTATTATATATGCAGACTAAATGCTCCATGCAGGACAAAAAGCCTACAAAAAGCCAAGGTAGTCTCTACTTCCCTGTCTGAATACTCGTCTCTAGCCTCTCAATTTCCAGGCTGTTAGTAGAGGAAGGGGCACTTATCCCACCCTGACCTTCTCTGGCTCAGCGCTTCACTGTTAGGGGCATTGTGAGATGAAAGGATGGTGGTCATGGACTCCCTAAAATTCCTACACTAACAAGGAGACTAGGGCCCAATCCTATCCAACTTTCCAGTGTCAATGCAACCATAAAGCAGTCCTGAGTTAAGGGAATAAATGTTCCTTTACCTTGAGGACGCTTCTATAACTGCCCCTTCCCTGCAGTAGGCAGCACATGCCCTGTTGGCACAGCTGCATCAGCACAGGAAAGTTGGGCACCCAGGCCCTAGATGTCTTTCAGATCCGTTTACTAGCCGGTGTAGAAGACTCTGTGGTCATAGTAGGCTGCTAAAGGATTTTTCACCTCAGTTATCCAGACTGGGGAAACAGCCAGCTTTCACACTGAGAGGACTAACGGTTCTAACTGACCCTCCCTAACAGCTGGTGTGAGAGGGCAGAGGGGTATAAACGGTGCCATGAGGTGAACGGGAGCAGGAGGCGCTGGTTGTGATGCAGGTGCAGTGAGCAGGAAAAAGCAAAGCACCCCCACATGTATTTGCTGCCATGGCCTGCCACAGCCCATCCACTTCCCAGCTCAGGGAAGCTCTGGGGGCTCTCACTGCCTTGGTCCAGGTGAAATCATCCCAGCCGAGGCAGCGACTGCCCAGGTACCCCCGGCTGCTTCCGGATCCGGGAAACGGAAGGAGTGCTTGTTGCCTGGAATCTCGCTGCCATGGCTGGGCCAAAATTGCCCCAGCTGGGGTAGCAACTGCTCAGACGTCCCCAGCCGCTTCCTGGCTAGGGAAATGGACAGAAGTGCCTGTTGCCTGGGTGCTTGCTGCTGCAGCCTAGATAAAAATTCCCCCAGCCGTGGCAGCGATTGCCCAGGCACCCCAGCTGTTTGCCTGAGGGGGAAGAAGACAGGAGCGCCTATTACCTGGACACTCGCTGCTTCAGCCCAGGAGAAATTGCCCAGGCTGCAGCAGCAGCTTGCATGTGACATCATGACACAGTGTGTGCAGGGTGTGTGCTGAAGCCCTGGTACGCCTCTGTGAGATGGTGTTCCCAATCATTAACGAATGCCCCGTCCTCTGCTAGGGAACTTGCTGTACCAGCATAAATAACTAGCATTTGGAATGAGCCATGCCATCACTGACTATGATAGTGTGCCAGGGAACACAACCTGTGCAACTGACACATTCAAAAAACAGTAACCATTGTCCAATTCTGGGAGACCAGCTTCTCTCCATGTTGCTTGTAAGTTTTGTACATGTGCCTGTAACACTGTTGTAAAAATAGAAGCCTGGAATATAGTTGTGCTACAAACGCTTTACATTTCACATTTAGCAATTTAATAAAATGTAGGAAAAAACATGTCAAAGCCTTCATCTCAGTGTAGTCTCTCTCAATCCCTACGAAATGAGGGGCACTGAGGTGACAGTGTTACCTTCATTTGTCGAGTGTGTCAGACATCCCATTTGTCGCTATAGAAAGGAGTAACGTGGAACATGTAGCAGTGGGTGCAAACACGAACAGGCTTCATCTGCCCGTAACGAGGTAAAGGAGCAGAATGAGAAGAACAGCGAGAACAAAAGATCTGAAAGATATAGCAAACATAGATCTGAGATGTTTGTTTTCTACACATTGTTTTCTATACACAGACCACATTTTTCCTAAATCTGCTGCAATGGGACATTGCATTTCAGCTGAAAGCAAAACCCTAACCAAATGCTTCAAAGTCTAGATCATATCTTGACATTTCACACTAACTCTGTAGAACTTTCTCAAGCGAATGAAATAAAGCTAAAAATAATTAAGCTGAGACTTAGAATTACTGAAACTCAGGCCGCAATCCTACCCAGCGCTGGATTGGCAAGGCCAATCCGGCTGGCCAGTGCCAAATCCAGCGCTGGGTTGGGGAGGCTGGAGCCTCCCCACGGCAAGGGAACGTTCATTCCCTTACCGTAGGGGAGGCTCAAGCATCCCGTATGTGCTCCTCGGAGCTGCACCTGCTAAATAGCAGGCGCAGATCCTAGGAGACTGCGTGGCCCAAATCAGGGCTGTGCGGCCTCCTGAGCGGGCTTAGGACGTGGCCATATGGCCGCCTCCCAAGCCCACCCTTGTCCCACCCACAACCTCCCTCCTCCCCCACAATCCCTGTTCCAGAGCAGGACGGAGCCTCCCTCGCACCGACCAAAGCCAGTTGGTGTGAGGGAGGCTCCCTGTCGGCGCTCTCAAGCCGACACTACGAGTAGCGTCGACTTGAGAGCTTTAGCGCCGACATGGGGGTGCTGCTCAGCGCCCCCATGTTGCCACTAATGACATAGCGCTATGCAACAATGTTGTATTAGTGCTATGCGCATTATAGGATGGCGCTGCCCCTTGGAGCAAAATATCACTCTACTGCATAAAAATCAAAAAACAACAGCAAATATTCCTGCCTAAAGCTTAGAGGAACCCTAAACATAGACAAATGAAACCTGCCAGCAGCAGAGCTTACTCTCATGTAAATGCCAGGACAGGAACAAGAGGTTTTTATGGTCAGACCTTTTCAATCAACCACCTCTTTAATCTAATCCCAACCCCAATTACTTCATTACAACCTTCCATCTCTTTGTTGGCTTCCTTTTTTTTCTTAAAGGCACTTAGTGGTCATGTAGTCACTGTTTGTTCATGCACAGGGAGCAGAGAGGCGTACTCATTAATTCAGGGGTTTTCAAACTGGGGAGGCATGACACCCCAGCCTGAAGAGCCCTGCTGCTTTCCCCTTAAGGGGCAGGGGCAGGGAAATGGCAGCAACAAGATTGCAATGATCACGTTGCTTTTGGGGACATATTGGGGCTGGGTGCACTAACCACTGGCTGTCGCAGCATCCTGGAGGGTTGGGGAGCCCTGCGGACCCCTCTGCAGGGCTCCCCATGCATTAGAAAAGAAAAAAGCAATTGCAACCAGGGTTCTTTTTTAACACATGGGTTCCGTAGGGCTCCCCAACCCTCCAGGATACTGGGGCAGCCAGTGGTAAGTGTGCCCAGCCCCAATATGTCCTCAGAAGCAACACAATCATTTTGATCACATCACTGCCATTTCCCCGCCTCCGCAAGCACTTCCTGGAGAGTGAGAGCCACTGCATTAATTCATTATGGGTCACTCCATAGGAAAAATGTTTGTGGCACTGGACTTTTTTCTCCTTACCATTTATCTCTTGTGCATAGAACTGAGGGTGTAAGCAGTGCCTGGACTTGTTATTTTCCATACAATTCCCAATATATTCAAGGGTGGAAATGTCTTTAAGGAAATGACCATTATATTCACATATAGCTGAACTTTCCAGATTTCTTAAAATGAGATTTTCACAAATGTCTTGGGAACTTAACATTCCAGTCCTAAACATACTTACATGGGAGTAAATCCCATCCCATGGAGTTGAGAATATACTGTACTGAGTTGTCTGAGTTAAATTTTGTTCTCTATTAAGTCCATGCCGGCACTGGTTAGAGGTGTCCCTGTTTCCAAGGAGCCTGGCTGTATGGCTGATATTATCCAGACGCTGTCAAGGCATCTTAGATGTGTATTGGCCAGCTAAGACAAGCTGGAACTTGCCCTTGTCTACCTTCCTGGATCACATTTTTACCTGAGGGAATTCATAGCTCTTTTACGACAGGAAAACTAAGCGGCTGTAAATCATCTTCACCTGAAGCTAGTGGAATCTCTGCTTATTAAACTCCATACTGTATCTCTCAGCTATGTGGAGGTAGGGAAAGAACTGAACACTAAGGGGTCAATCCTATCCAATCTTCCAGTGCCGTTACAGCAACAATGCAGCCCCAAGGTCAGGAAACAATAACTTACCTTGAGGAGACCTGTCACTAGACTTGCCAGGTGTCCCTTATTGTAAGGGACTTCCCGTATTTCAGGTTTTAAAATCGTGTCCCGTATCAGTGCTAAACGGGACATTAGAAATCCCGTTTTAGAATTGCAGTCACTGCTATTCTCTTGAGAGCCATGTTTCTATTGGCTAGCCTCAAAGTCATTCACCCCTCCTTGTTTTTCTTACCTTCATTGGCTCTCGCAATGCAAGGTCCCGCCCCCAGCCTCTCCTTCACACTCAGTTTGCAGCATGGTGCAGAGCAGAGCAGAGGGGCTGCGAAGATCAAGACTTCTAAGTTTGTAAGGAGGTCTTTCTTTCCTTCCCACCCACCCCCAACGTTGGCTCTGAGTGTGAATGTGTTTTTTGACTGGGTTTATATGGGGATCTGATCAGTGATGAGATCTGGGAATAAGGAAGCGGAACGCTGGGTGGGACTTACGTGTGATTGGCTGCCCGTCCGTTCCGTTCCGCGGCTGCCCTGGCCTCGGGGGGGGGGCCCGCTTGCCGGGGGGGCCGGGGGGGGGGCGCGCCGGGTGCCTAGGCGAGCAGCAGTGGAATTTTGGGCTTGGGGTAACAGCCCCCCATGCTATACCTCTGAATGGAAGAGACCTTCCAACACCTTCCGAAGGCCTCAGAGGCGACAGGAGCATAGCTCCCATAACCTCCGGAGTATTACAGAGCCCTAAGACCTGTGGATTTAATTATCTTCAGGTATCCCCAGGGTTCCTTGAACAGAACTCCCATGGATGATGAGGGCCCACTGTACAAGGTTTTCAGCAAAATGATATACTTTTCAGCCAGCAGTTCATCAAATGTGTTATGTATTTAGATGTTTACCTTCCCACAGCTCCTACAGTGGTGTTTTCTACGAATTACTGTAAAAGGTGCCTTGCATGCAATACAATAGCTACAGACTTCATCTGGCACCCAGTCAGGAGGATCTGTCAAAAATACAGCATTATTTAATAATCAGCATAGTAGATAACATTACTCATGACAAATTGCTTGAGCACGCTGCAAGAGATTAGAATGGCAGATTTATAAAATACTGGCCACATATCATCCTGAACAATACTTGTAGAGATACTAGAATGCCTTATCTATTTTTTAAGGTGAGGGGCAAAAGCAGTATCATTATAAGATCTGAATGGCCTATTGTGCATAAGATTGAAACCAACCTAGCTGACATTTTGCACTGAGGCCGTAGGCCTTCCATCTCTGGCAGCTTTTCTGTTAAATTGTCTTTCCTCTTCTTGTGGCAATACAACTCATACTGACACTGTCTGCTCTTTCCTGCACTACTAGTTTCTTTGCACCCATGTGTATGAGATCTCCATCCTCCCAACAGTTTCGAAATTGTACTGGTTCCTAGAGCAGTCTTATCAAGATGGTGAAAAGAGCAGACAAAATAAGTATTCTAAACACCCAGAACTCTCTTGTGTTTCCTGGAGAATGAGATAGCAGATAGATGGAGCAGTGGTGGTGATATAGGGAGATAAAAAGGACATTTGAAACTGTTCTATTTTAACCCCTACTAGTTTCTTTGCACCATGTGTATGAGGTCTCCATCCTCGCAACTTAATGTTTTCTTTTTAATTACCCCTTCTTTCTTTCTGTTTCTTGGGTGGGTATGTTTCTGTTTGGTGACTTTTAAAATTTTAAGCATTTTAAAATTGGTTTATGGGCACAAAAATCTAGCCAGAAATCAGAGAAAAGCTTTGTAAATGTATACAGGTGGGCCTGTAGTATCCATGGATTTCAGAATCCGTGGGTTCTGAACTCAAGGGGGAAGGGCCCACCTGCACCCTCTGAAGATGATCCTGCATGGGCTTCTCTGGGCCTCAGAATGCCTTATAAGGCATGTCTCTTCCGCCCCCCCCAAATAGAAAGTCATGCTTTTTTGGCCCAAAACAGGCATTCTGAGGCCTGCAGAGGCCGCAGACAGTTGCACATGGTCTCTGTGAGCTTCAGAAAACCCTCTAGACTTGACCAGAGTGCTCTGGTCGGGTTTGGAGAGTAAGGTGGCTCCAAAACTGTGGGTTTGAATACCCACAGATTTCTGTACCTGCAGGGTTCCGGGATAATGAGGGCCACCATGTACTCTGGTGAGTACATGGTGAGTGATAATGAGTTTCCATGTACTCTGGAAACTCAGGGGTGCGTGTGGTAGTTCAAACACATAAAACAATACTAAAGAATCTTATATCCTGTTCAGTAAAGTAAGGCACAGTATTATTACCAGCAGCAGCTGCTGCCACCTGTAACTGAATATACCTAGAAATCTCAAGGATTATTCAAGTATGGAGAAGGTGATGGATGACCTGCAGCAGGAGAAGGACAGGGTAGTGCAATACTTAATAATATTGCTTAACATTTTATTGTGCTTTTTGAGTGCATAGCATTTCATATGCATGCTCGTGGTGATATTTTTGAACAACACCCTAAAACAGGGGTCTCCAAACTTCTTGGCATGAGGGCCACATAATATATCTGACACGGGAGTCGAGGGCTGGAAAATAAATAAATAATATATACATGAACGGAGGTGCTGAGAGTTTGATTCAATACAAGAAGTGGGTGGGGTGGAAGGAGGAGGGGAGCAGAGGAAACAATTGACTTGCACAGGAAGAGGGGGAATGGCTTTGAAAAGCATCACGCAACCAACGATGCAAATCATAAACTATTTTTGTCTCTGCTCTGTATATGTTTAACTTCATATTTATATTCCAGGTCTCCCAGCATCCATATATATCTCATTCAGCCACTAGAGGTGCTGAATGCATGCAATGCAATTTCTTTCCATTACGTTGCATTACATTCAGCACCTCTAATGGCTGAATGCAGTATATACCCATGCTGGGAAACCCAGCAGTGTATCTTTTGAGCTAATTATAGCTCCAAGGGGCTGGGAAACCCTGCAGGCCAGAGAAAATCCTCCGGAGGGCAGGATATAGCCTGTGGGCTGGGGTTTGGAGACTCTTGCTCTAATATTTACTTATCTCCATATTGCAGCTGAGGAACTAAGGCTGAGAGGGAGTGGCTTGCCTAAATGATCTCATAGCAAAGGCAAATTTCAATTGGGGAAGTCATGATTTGCAGATCTGTCCCTTACAGTGCAATTCTTTGCATGTTTACTCAGAAAATAGTCCAGTTATGTTCAATGGGTGTGTATAAGACTGCAGCCTTAATCACTATGCTACACCAGCCCCATTGATTCTCCTGGACCTTCCCATGTGGCTTTTGATACTTTAAATCATAGTTAATTTTATTTTTATTGTATAGCTTGAAATTATCTTTCCCTGAATTCATTTCATAATATATTATTGGAAGAAGTGGAAAAAATAAATAAGGAAAGATGGCTTAGGATGGTGTAGTGAATTCTATACTGTAACTGGAATTCTGAGATTTCCTGAAGATTGTAAGTCCAGTTCAAATATAGCCATTCCTGAAGATCACATCTGTCAGTTTATGAAGGCACAAGGAATTCATAAAATAGTCACTGAACTAAACTTTTATATTAGCATGCCTTTTTCAGAAGGCATGTCTCTTACCCTCTGACAATGTTAGAAAAAATATCATGAGGCCTTGCATTGGAAGTCCAGGAAAGAGGACTGAACTGGGATCTACATCAGGCTGAACACTAAAGGAAAAAATGTATGTTATATACTGGGAAGCTCGAGTTGAAAAGCTTGCAGCTTATAAACACTAAAGTATAGGAGGAGTTGTGCAGACTGAAGTTATACACCTTAACTAGCTCCCCACTTCCACATTTTTGCTTTTTTTCAAATGAATGAACCTATTTTTTATGAACAGTTCTGTGATTGCTTATTTCTCAAGTTCTTTCTATATATTTAACCCCCAACATAAAAGCCAGTTCTCAATACATGCTAAGGACATCTTGGATATTTCACATTTCTAAAATTAATTTTAATCAACAGCTTTTGTAACACATAATGTAGAATCATTAGTTTTCACAGAAATTGTTAGGTACCTTCAAAATCCCCATCCCTGGCTTTTCCTGCAAGTTCTGAAGCGGAGATGGTTTCCTGACATAATGCACAGTCTTCTAGAGCTGCATTCCTTAAACGGGGATTGACTGAAAATTGCAATAAAAACTCTTATACTGCTATTCACATCACTGTTATAGCCTATAGAGCATTAGCATGCTTTATTTAATAAATATAAAAGTATCTCTACAGAACCAGAGAGTCATACAAAGTACTTGGAAGGACATTACGTTTGTATGTAATAGTTGCAGTAGTTGAGATAAAAACAGACATCATTACAGTTCAGATAAAAAAAGTAGTTAAGATAAAAAAAAAGACATCACTACAGACCCCTGTCTCTGGACCAGTTGGCCTTACATGGGCTGTTCAGATCTGCGCTAGCAGTTTAAATAAATTCCCCTTACTTCAAGTTGTGCTGCAGCCAGCTCAACCCCATGCTGGATACAGGGCATGCCCTTGTCCTCCTTATTCCAGAACGGGTTAGAATCAGTCTGCCCAACGAACCATTTTATTATTTTCTAACAAGTAATGGAATGGAAGTCTAATGTTGATTTTTAAAATAAAAAATAAAAAATTGTGGTAGGTTCTTCCTAGGAAGCAAATTTATTATTCTACTGATTTATGGCAAGATAGCTCAAAAGAAAAAAATACAGATCACTCGTGCATATTTCAAACAGAGGTCTGTCATTTAATAGTTTGCAGAACTATGCACAGTAAGAATGAATGGCGATCAGAAATATAGAACGCTTTATTCTGTTCACCTTTCTTTTGCATTTTCTTATCCTCTGCATCAGGTTTTGTGGCCATAACTTCAAATAAGGTCTTTAAAATACTTCGTAAGTCACAGGCATAGTTTGTCTGCAGCTGGTCAGCAACACCTAAGAGTTGTGAAAAGTCATACAATTAAATCGTTTACCCTTTAAAAATATTGATTCAGAAATATTACAATGGTTGTTGAAATGCACTGCATTTTTTAAAAATTAAATCACACATATCATACCATATTACTAATCTGAATGGTTTAGGAAATAATGCAGAAAAAAATTATGTTGCTACAGTATCTTGCAATGCATTTTTGAGGTTTTCCAAAATGCTTTACTTCTATCAAAGAGTATCCTAATCTTTCTCATTCAATATGTTGAATTTAGGCTATTTTCTAGGCATATAATGTTACCCATTAAGGAGCGGTTCTCAAACTGGGGCATTGCAAAGTCCCAGCCTGTGAAGCCCTGTTTCTGTGCCTTTAAGGGATGGGGGAGGAGAGAAGGCAGAGAAGCAATCCCCAGGATCGCACTGCTGCCAGGGAAGTGGGGGTCTCTACTTACCTAAAGCCAGTGTCAGCCTCCTGGGGCATGGGGAGCCGAGCCCTCCAAATGGCTTTCCAAGCCTTCCAATGTCTTAAAATAGCAATCAGAAACCACTTCTGGTTTCATGACTGAAAATTGGAAGTGGTTTCCGATTGCAATTTTAAGACATTTGGACCCTCAGGAGACCAGCACATCCCCTGCACCAACTTCTAAAGAGTTTGGGAACGGTTGTTGTTAACCATTCTGAAGAGGGAGTGTATTATTGTACTAGAAGATAATTGTACTAGGTCAGTGGTTCTCAAACAGTAAAGCACCGGTACCCACTTTTTAGAAAAACAATCTGTACAGGACCCACCAGAAATTATGTCATGGATAAAAGTGGTATTGTGATGCTAGAACCTGATGCTTTCCTGAGAATGTAGCAACAAGTTGAGTTATTTCTCAGCCATTTTCCAATAGCAAAGTGAATCAGAAAGGAAAATCAAAGTTTGCCTCGAAACTGGGGACTGAAAGCCATTTCAAACTATGGATTGGCTGTAGCAACCAATTATGGTTTGCTCAAACAATGAATAGAATTGGAGTGGGCAAGTAGAGAAGCGAGGGGAAGAAGAGAGTGCATAAGCTTGTGGCATGTTCCCAATCCACTCAGTTTCATTTTGGAGAATCCAGAACACAATACTTGAGCTGAAATCAAATCTTCCATAGCCGATGCCTATATTAACTATAAATGGTCTTCCAAACTGATTCTGCAATACTGTACAGTAAAAACACAACTTGGGTTATAATCCTCTGGCCTAAGATTTATTTGCAAAACTTACAGATAAAATATCAAGAAAATCAATCAAAACAAAGTGGGACACCTGAGATGCAGACAAACAGCCGGTGAATAAGGTCATTGCTGCTATGAAATCTAGATCTGATTTTTTCTCTTGTAATAATTTTTGCTGTCTGTAAGGCTAGCTGGATTTCTTCCTGATTGGTTTCATTTGATGAACAGGAGTTTGTCAATAAGCTGCTGTAAGAGTGTAAAGCAAGAAATGAAGTCACATTAAAGTCACAAATCTTTACTTTCATCAAATTTTAGTTATTTATTGCTTGAGGATACTGTGCTATAGTAACAAATAGTTGTAAATATTTTTCTCCACTAGCTGAACTAGGCTTATTGAAGTTGTTTGGGGTAGGGCATGGCATAGGGGTGGGAGGACCATCATGGTATGCTGAGCTTTAAAATTTACCACTGTACCATGGCGTGATGGCTTCAAAATTCTCAACAGTCAAAGCTTCATTCACATATGGTTACTTTCCACAGGAGTGTAATGTGTATGTAGCCAGGCTCCTGAGACAGTCCAATTTTATGATTCTAACTGTTCCTTCTGTGTGCAGTCCTTAGAATACAACTTGTAAATAGTTACCAAGTACATGTGTGCCCAGCGTTCCGGCAGCATAACACTGCTGTGTGTGCCCCATATCTACTAGGGATAGGTTCCTGTACCTCCTGTGGTTACCTGAAACCATGGATAAAAGGGATTCCTATTTTTCTTTGTTCTTGCTTTTACTTGTTTTTTTCTTGCAAGTTCTTGCTTTTTTCCCCATTTAGGTCACTAAATGGGAATGCTATAACCTAGAGGGAGAGATGGCCAAAGCATTAACAGGAAGCAGCTTCTGTTGATGTTCTGGTAGTCTCTCTGAGTGTGCCTTCTGCTGGCCTGATGATTGCATTCCCATTTAGCAACCTGTAAAAGCAAAGTAAGAAAAAAGGAAAGCCCCCCCCCCATCTGTGGATAATTGAAACCATGAATACAGAATCCGTGGATGTTATGTTTACAAAATCTACATTTTACACTACTCTTTCTTTAAGGTGCTCCGGGCGGTGTACATGGTTCTTCCTCCTTTGTCATCACAACAACCCTGTGAGGTAGGTGAGTCTGAGAGCGCAATCTAACTTGGAGTTAGGCCAGCACAGTTAGGCCAGCAAAGTTTGGCCAGCCCAAGAATGACCATAAAGTGTATTTGAACCACTCTCGGAGTCAGGAAAGATGGCACACGTCTGTGTGCTGGCCTCTCTGACTCTGAGAGTGGTCCAAACATACTTTATGGTGTCCATTGTGCGGGCCAAACTTCGCTGGCCTAACTGTGCCAGCCTAACTCCAAGTTAAGATTGCACTCTGAGAGATAGTGACTGGCCCAAGAAAGCACCCAGGAAGCTTTGTGGCCGAACAGGGATTTGAACCTGCATCCAGATCCACGTCCAATTTCTGAACCACTACACCATCCTGGCTCATTTTACTGACATTAGTGTTAAAAGTATCCCATTTACAACTGGAATGGTTGCTTATATGATTACTATACTACAAGCAACAGTTTTCAGAGTTTCTACATTGACAACCCTTTCCATGTTGACTTGTGTCCGTCATAGAACTTCTGAATTTTTCAAATGATTCTGGGGTATGTTGTAGGCCACATAGGGAACGTGGCAGGCCTATTGACACCCACCACCACCCTGCTAAAGTAAAAGTACCTTCCAGAGTGAGGAAGGTACTTTTACTTTAACTTTAACCATACCAAACTTTGACTGAGGTGACACACTGCCAAAAGGGACAAGTATGGATGGAAAAATCATCCCAGGAAGCCGACCAAACAGTGCAACTTCAGTATCTGTGGGGATTCTGTTCCAGAATCCACTGCATACCAAAATCTGTGGATACTAGGGTCGCCATTTCAATGCCTTCAGTAAAGAAAAAAGCATGAAAGTATATTTTCTTAACTTTGTGCAGTCAAGTCATGCAGTTTCTCAGTTTCTCAGGGCTAAAAATAGCAGTAACGACCCACTTCCGGGTTCTGCTGGGGTTCCTGGCTACACCCAGCATCGCCCCAGAATGCGATGATAAGAAATGCTATTTTGCACCTTGTTTTCTTTTCTGAAGGCATTTAAATAGCAACTGTGGTATCTGCTGGCATCCGCAGTGTTTTAAATCCACAGATGCTGGGACCAAGGGTTCCAAACTCACACCTGTACTATTACTGATACTTTCATTGAGGAACCTTTATATATTTTGAAGAAACTTTATATTATTTCAAGAAGCTTGCATACCGCTGCTTTTACTTACAGAAGATTACAGTTATAAAATGATACTGCTCTCAAGAATAGAACAGGTGTGCATGTAAAACACTGTATAAAAAAAAATATCCTGAGAAACCATATTACTTTTCTAAACACTTTCGACAGAAGTGCTGGCAGTCCACTTGGAAATGCATAAACATTGTTTCCTTGTCCTTCCATGTGATCCTTTAACATTTATGACAAATTAATATTCCTCCTTCTGTGGAAGCCAATCTGGTTGGCTGGTTCAATTAGAAGTACTTGACTCTAGCTAGGACTGTTTTTAATGTTATACCATACGCAACAGACATTCACATATAAATTCAACAAAACTGACTGCCTATAAAAATAAATTACTGGTCCATCTGATGGCAAGAATCTACCAATGCACCCCAGACAACTCCAGGAAGCTCTGCTTGTTTAGAAGGAACACATGCAAAACTGACTTAAGTATATATTTGTGCTACTTCAATGTGTTTTGTCTAGGCATTACCTTTCTCCCCCCACACACTGAAAGTGCAATCCTAACCTTGAGCTGGAATAGGCAGGCTGACCTGCCCCCAGTGCGCTACAAGCTGAGTATGGCTCTGGTGCAGTGACCTGAATGGGATTACTTGGAGCTGCACCAATGATTTTGCTGGCGCAGGAGTTGATCAGTTGATGAAGTGGGCTACATCAGGCCCAGGGGGGCGCGGGGGTAAGGATCTTGCCCAACTGCCAGATTCTGTATCCCCTTCCTGGGCCGGTTTATCCCCATGGGCCCACCAGTCCCCTGCTTTCCCCCCACATCTTTCCACGTTCCCCTGCCACATCCTACCTCTCCCCTACCGCAGCACCCGAGCTCAGCTGGCCTTATGATTGTGCTGCAGGGCCCAATCATCTGTGTACTGGCTTTCCCTTGTCTGTGTTGGCGCAAATGTGCTTTATGGTGCATTTGTGACAACACAGGGCTGGCTCAAGGGACTTGTGCTGGCAGTGGTGTCATCATTGCACCCCAAATTTGTAAAATTGCGGTTTTATGGAATAATACCATCATGCTATATACCATTTGATGAGGTATTTCACCTGGAATTCAGTGAAAAAGAATGGAGTGTAATATCATTATTCTGTCAAAAGTTATGGACGAAAAACTAAAAACCAAAAATAAAACTATTTTTTAAACAATTGCAATTTATTAAAATTGCGGGTTTTAGGAATAATGCTATCATGTTATATACCGTTAAATGCGGAATTTCACAAGGAATTCAGTGAAAAAACCCGAGAGTAATATCTTTATTCTAGCAAAAGATACGGCCAAAAAAAAACCCCAAATCCCAAAAGTACAACTGTTTTAGGGAGGGGTGTCAAAACATACAGCCCTCAGACTATCAGTGGTTATTAACCATGATAAGGGATTAAAAACTTCCAGATGCAGGGGTAGTATGTCAGGGAGCAATAGCAGGGGAGGATACAGACATTCATCCATTGCTTGTGGGGACATGTTCACTGCATTTATTTTCTGGCCATTATTATTAATTTCATGACTATTGCCATCTCTTAGGCTCACCTCCCTTACAGGGTAGTTGTGAGGACAAAAGAAGTGGATTGCACACCATCTCAAGCTCTTAAGAGGAAGGGTGGTATAAAATGTGAATAATTAATGTTGCCGTGGGGGGTGGTGTCAAAAATTTATGGGCTCTGGGTGCAAAATGACCTAACTACGCCACTGTGTGCTGGCCCATTGAGCTTTTGGATTGCATTCCGAGTGTCTGTTAACCTTCTCCCCAATGCGTTTTTTTCTTATAGGGGTTATTATTCTGTGTCAAATCATCATACTGTTGCCAACTGATCTCCTTAGATTTTAATAAAATTTGTGGTATTTATTTGTCCTATGGTGTAATGCAAATATACCAATTTTTAGTGGTCTATGTTACGTGAAATTTTATAGCTATGTAAATTTTCAAAATTTTTATCAAAAAATGGCATACTAGTGATAACTTTAACTAGTTGTCAATTGGACGCCAGTTGAGATATAGAGTTGGGAGTGGTCTCGTTTTAAAGCATGCAATTTTTTCATAAAATGTTGAAATTTCAACTTTTTCCTCTACAAGTTTAAAAATGTAAATGTATTTCTTCAATAACTGTATAGGATCTTTAAGTATGACAAGTTTCATCAAAATCTAAGAACATTAGGTAGAAAAATATAATTAAGTGTAATGATTTGACATGGAATGATCCATAGCTGTTATTTACCCCTTAAGAGACTATTTGCTATGATAGTAAATCATATATGGAAAAAAAGACAGAATGCCCAACATAGAGATCATGCAAAACACAGAGATCACTTTGCTACCATGAAACACGAATGAAACCTATGATCTCCTTATAAACTATTATTTATATTTTGCATGCCAACCCAAAGTTAGTAAAAATTATAGCAAGATGTTCTTACTGTGAATTTGAGCTACATTTCCTGTCTTCCTCTGTGATTCTTTCAATCTCTTCCTGACTAATCACAGATGCCTTTTCATTTTGGTGATTTTCTTTTTCACACTTCTTTTGTTGTCCTGAGGTTTCTTTGTTTACTTTTGATCCTTTCTTGGCTCCTACACGGGAGCCTGAGGTGTGTGCTAAACACTTAGAGGAACTAGGGAGGGCTGGTTCATCTCTGCTAGACTCTCTCTCAGCTAGTGAAATGTAAGGTTCAGTTTGTAATATCTCCTGTGCAGAGACTGTACATTCCATCTTATCTAGATTATTGTTTTCTTTCACTTTCAGTAAACCGGAAGATGAATTTATAATTTTTTCTGGAAAACCATTAGTAGTTAATCCTATGTGTTCCTCTCTGCTATTATCACAACTCCCACAACAGACACAGGAATTAACGAGACAGTTTGTGGCAGCCATACTGAGCTGATGCAACTCTCCATCTTCATTGGCCAAATAATGTGAATCTGCAAGCGTGCAGTTTTTAGTCACTTTTGACGTTGGAGATTCTGAACAAGAGGGAGATTTGGGATTGAATATAACAGTTGCAGATAACTTCATCCCACCAGTTCTATGGGCAATCACTTCTGCTGCCTCCACATCATGAGCGTATACATCCCAGACACTAAGGTACAAATGTGAATCAGGACCTTCAAAACAACTGCAAGAGTTTTGAAGCGAGGTATCAGCCACTTGCTTACTGTCTTCAATATTGTTGTTATTGCTGATATCACTCTCTACAGTGTCTTTTAAGAGTAAGCACTGTTCTCTTTGGTAATCCCTCTCATATACTGGGTGGCCAGTGTGAGGTGCACTCTGCTTTGAAATATGACAGGAATCACAGACCACTGGATCACTGGATGAATGTGTCCCAACAAGTCCTTCTGCTGCTTCATCTAAATCATCAATGAAAAACACACTCTCCTCTTCATTGGATGGGTTGTTAAGGAGAACCCTATTTGGAGAGGCATTCCTATTTGATACATTTGTCATACTAGGTCTGCATGCTTGAGACTTGCAGGCACTTGGTGGTGAGAGTAGAGAGGACATCTCATTCCCTGCTCTGTGGACCATTCTATTCAGTTGTTCCAGTTCCTGTTCATCGTACTGCATGGAGCAAGCAAGCTCAGCTTCTGAGGGCTCAGTCTTGTCAGAGAAATTTTCAGAGGGTAAAGCTGCAATTAAGTTTGGTATAATGACAGATGGCACTTCAGGACCTGCTCTGGCAGGGAAATCAAAATCCTGAGATATACAAAGGTTGCACTCCAGAGTATATAGCTCCTCATCAGTTAAAGTCTGTAGCAGATCCCTACAAATTAGAAAACAATGCAGTGCATTAGCAATTTGCATGCAAAACCCATGTTTTGTAATCCTAAAGCATGATGTGAAAACAGACACCATATTACACAAAAGTATTCTAACAACATTTTAAACCTCAATCCTTAAAGTACAGTATATAAAAGTTTTCATACATATGTGCTGGGAAAATAGAATACAAGTTTTCTCCATTAATGTACTGCAAGTTATTTCAGAATAAGGATCACACTTTCCAGTATAAAAGTTCCGAATCAGCAAATCTTGCTGGGGGCTGGTTCACATATTTGTAATCCGCTCTTCCCCTCAAGAGGTCAAACCAGTTTTCTTGCCATGCCACAATTCTATGTTATGCCTCACCACTTTTAGTCACCCTCTGCAGTTTTTGCATATAACTTTGTCTGCCCCTTAGCTCTTCCATGAACTATTCCATAGTCATAACCCAAGTATCCTGAGGCAAGCCATAAATAATTTTCACATTTCCAATTCTTAGCAAATTGTAGTTAAGTAACCTGTTCTGAAGATGGTTTAGATAAAAAAGTTAGGAGTGTCTGGCCTCAATCAGTCAAAACTCTGATTCTGGGGATTGAAAGTTATCTGTGTAATCACACTAAGACAGCAATTTAAAAATTGTCAGTGAAGTTCCATGACCACCACTAATAAACTACCTATTGAATCTCAAATAACTAATGGAGATCTATGTATCCAGTGGATTTTAACAGATGGTAAGGTACCATCTGTATACCATTTCAAATATTTCTCTTTAGTCCTAGCTTAAAAAGAAGTTAATACCACAACTTTTGCCAACTTCCAGCCTGAATGTGGAGTCAACAAATGAAAAAGGGAGACTTCCAGCTAGGCTTTTGCTATAGCGCTATTACTGTTAGAAATAAAATACTGAGTTTTACTTTCATAGTACTATATAGTCAAAAGCACAATATATACAGTATCTTCTCCAGTATCTCAAACAAATTCAAGATAAATTAATAAATTAAACCAGTAAAGAACATGTACACATGATCAAACTTTAGGGGGAAAAACTAGAAATGATCAATCATAATTAAATAGGGAAATTACAGGGAAAGAGTGAGCTCAGCAGAGCAAGGTCAAGTCCTGAATCCCTTTTCTAAATGTAGCAGACTGAACTTGTATTCCTATTTACACTTACTTGGAAATAAACATCAGTGACACTTCCAGGTAAACATGCCTAGGATTATTCATAAATTGAGTAATTACACTGCATGTAAACATAAGAATTCCTAACTAAACAGCTTTCATCACATATAGCTTCTAGTACTCTCATTTTCTGTATGAACAAACACAAATTCAAGGAACAGAAGTCTTTAATAGTATGCTGGTTGAAATGATTAACAGCACAGATTATGAGCTCAGCTTCGCAATTCAAATTTCTGCTTATTGTTAACACACTGACAGCACAATCCTATGCATGGCTACTCAGAACTAAGTATCATTTTATCAAAAGGGCTTACTCCCAGGAAAGCGTGTATAGTAGCCTTAGCAAGACCATTGTGTGTCAGTCTGTCCTCCATCTGTAAAGATGACAACAATGGCAAAAATAATTATTTGCTATATGAAATATTCATTCATTCCAAATAATCTTTATGTACTGTATGTACTTTGAGAACTTAAGAAAAGCATGTTATAAAGTTTATAATATAAAACAGTATTACTTGCCTTATTTTCCTTAGTAAAGTATGAAAGGGTCGGAAAAGTTCAGACATCTCTTCTTGTTTGCGGTCAAGATTCAGAGGTCCTTCTGAGTAAACAATAAGTCCACTGCAATTAAAGATGTCAAAATCAAGCTTGCTTTATATAAATAATATTTAAACAGTAGAGGGAACAACAAGCTAGCCAACTGACTTAAACCTATTCTCCTTGATTCCATAGGGATATAATGTTAGGGCAGAGGCGTCATTCAGGCAGAATGGCCCGGTACTCCGTTCCGCTAGTTCCGCGGAGCTCCTGGGCCGCGCCGCTGCTTCGGAGGACGGGCGAGCTGCTGCTGGGCCCGCCCTCCCTCCCTTTGAATGGAGCGGATTCTGGCGCAGTGAGGCTTGGGGGGGCGTGGCAGCCCTCCGCTATAGGGGCGGAGGGCTGTCAATCATCCGAGCGTTCCGGTAGTTGGTGCGCTCGGATGACATCACTGTGTTAGGGCCCAATCCTATCCAAGTTTCTGGTGCTGTTGCAGCTGCAGTGCAGCGCCAAAGTAAGCGAACAAACATTCCCTTACTTTCCAGAGGCTTCCTTGACTCCCCCTCTACTGCAGAATGCAGTATACACCCCATTGGGACAGCTACATCAAGGCTGGAAAATTGGATAGGATTTGGCCCACAGTCTGTTACACAAAAGAATCTGACTAAGATTCTATGAAAGAATCTGACTAACAAATGAATTTGTATCAAAAGTTATGGTGGCTTAGGCCAACCACCAGAGTGTTTGAAGAATTACCAAGATCCCTCTTTGACGCAATCAAGACATCTAATAGGATGGAATAGTCTTTCCTATATTTTGTAAGCAAATGTAGGTCTGAATTCCTTAAACTGGATGCATCTGGCAGCCTAATCCTAAGGAACGCCGGCGCAGCAAGGTTATATCCTAAGCCCAGCAGGAGGCAGCAACAGCGCAACGCAGCGCAGGGCAAGGGTAGATTTTCCCCTTGCACCCAGGTAAGCCCCAGCCCTATGGGGCTGCTCAGATCTCCACCTGCTGATTTGCAGGTGCAGGTGAACGTGCGCAGCAGCGGCCCAAACTGGGGCCACCTTGGCTGGAAATGGAGCTTAGGATTTGGCGCTATGGCTGTTGCCGTCCCTGTTGCAACCCACTGCACTGCCCTGTTATGCCCTCGGCGATATCCTGCACTGACTGAGCGCCAACAGTGCTCAACTGGCGCAGCAGCACCTAAGTGCTGCTGCTGCTGCTTAAGCCAGTTCAGCGCCTGACTGCAGATTTCAGACAGCACTGGATTGGTGCAAGAGTGCAGGACGGGTGCAACACCAGTATAGGATTGCACTCTAAGAGCACAATCCTAACCTGGAGTTAGGACAACACAGTTAGGCCTGGAAAGTTTGGCCGGCACAAGGGCCACCATAAAGTGTGTTTGGACTACGTCAGGGTAAAAGTAAAGGTTTCCCCACGACCGAATGGTCTAGTCATGACTGACTATAGGGGCGGTGCTCTTCTCCATTTCAAAGCCTGTAGAGCCGGCATTCTGTCTGAGGACAAGCTTCCGTGGT
The DNA here is from genome assembly GCA_029204185.1 of Lerista edwardsae. Lineage (NCBI taxonomy): Eukaryota > Metazoa > Chordata > Lepidosauria > Squamata > Scincidae > Lerista > Lerista edwardsae. The sequence continues at coordinate 7,375,758 of JAJKFI010000034.1, forward strand.
CATGTGGCCAGCATGACTCTATGCCGTAGCGCACGGAACACTGTTACCTTCCCACCGAAGTGGTCCCTATTTATCTACTTGCATTTTTTAGGTGCTTTCGAACTGCTAGGTTGGCAGGAGCTGGGACAAGCATCGGGAGCTCACTCCGTCGCGCAGTCTTGAACTCCCAACCTTCCGGTCGGAAAGCCCAGCAGCAGCAGTTTAACCCGCTACACCACCACATCTTCTCAGGGAGGATGTTGCAAATCGATATGTTGGCCTCTCTGACTCCAGGAGTGGTCCAAACATACTTTATGGTGGCCCTTGTGCAGGCCAAACTTTGCTAGCCTAACTCCAGGTTAGGATTGCGCTCAGACGTGTGCCATCCTCCCTGACTCCAAGAGTAGTCCAAATGTGCTTTATGGTGGCCCTTGTGCCAGCCAAACTTTCCTGGCCTAACTGTGCCAGCCTAACAGCACAGCCAGTGCTGTGTCTGCAGGGCTAATACTGGCAGCAGCGTTGACCCAGGAATGCCGGCTGAAGCCTGTACTGCGCCAGCCAAGTTCAGCTGGTGCAAGAGTGGTTCTGGGCAGGGGGAGGGCATGATGGAGGGTGTTTCTGGATGTGCCTGCCAAGAGAGGGGGGTGAAGCTGGGATGTGGCCCTTAGGCCACATCCAACTTCCCATCCCCAGGCTGCGCAGTCCTGATTCGGGCCATGCAGCATCCTCGGTTCTGGGCCTGCTAAACAGCAGATCCAAGGAGACCATGGGCGCAGCTGGTGCCTACCCCAGGGTAAGAGTGCAAATATGCCCTTACCCCAGGGAGGCTCCTGCCTGCTCCCAAGCTGTGATGGATGGCTTGTGATGGGAGGCTCCTGGCTGTTTCAGCGCATTTTAGGATGGCGCCCTAAATGACTTAGGGCTCAATCCTAACTTGGAGTTAGGCCCAGGGGTGTTGCAAAGGCTTGGTTGGACCACTCTTGGGGTCAGGGAGGATGGTGCACATTGGTGTGCCGGCCTCCCTGACTCCGAAAGTGGTGCAAACATGCTTTACGGGGCATTTGCAACACTTTTGGGCTAGCACAAGGGACTCGTTAGGATCCAGGTTAGGATTGCAACTTCAGGAATATGTCGGGGAAAATGTAGATGGTCAACAGATTAAGCTACAGAAAACAAACATCAATAAACCATTATACTGTAGAAATGAGACAGAACATTGAAAGATGAAGGAAACGAATTTTAATGGTTTGCAAGAATCTCAGTAGCCCAAGTATGAATTTTTTACAAAGCTCCTTCTTTGGGGAAGGGAACAGTTCTTATAGGAATGCTGTACTGCGGAAGGGAGCAAATTAAGATAATGGCAGAAATTGCTGTCTGATTTCACGTAGGAGGGAAAATGCTCAAGATTTAAAGCTAGATAGATCGTTCAGGCGGATTCAGTATAAGGTAACATTCAAATGTTCCTATCTGTCCTCCAATTTTCTCCAAGCGTGTCTATAATTAATTTCAGAATTTGCTCATGCATAGTTCCTTATAGTATCTGTAAAAACAATTCTTACCATTTTGGGGGTGATTTTTTTTCTTTGCAGGCAAACAAGCAATTGAGTATATTAACATCCCACCCTTTTCATTATGGAAAGAAAACAGTTCAGTTTCAGTTGACAATAGCCACAGTATTGAGTAATATCTAAGTGTAACCCTTGGATTCAAAGTCAATAAAAATATCAGCAACATAGAAGTACAGTGTGATTTTGGTGTGAGGTGTGGAATAAATAGCATGCCTTTTAAAAAAAATCACGAATACTTACCACACAATGGCTAATCTTGGAATAGTAAACATTAATGCTGGTTCATAGTCATCAATCATATCTTGTGTAAGATATCCAAGCTTTAAACCTCTATGCAGAACAGAATATTAAACTGTTTAAACAGATTGTTCCCATTAATTGTTCTCTTCATAAATAATATACAACAATGGTCTAGTAAGATGTATGTGATACCAAGGCAGGTATTCCCTATTAGAGCACAAACATTAATTGCCAGCCATGTTCAAAGAAAAACCCAAATGGACCAGCCCTGTCACAAATGTGCTGCAAGGCGCATCTGTGGCACAATATTGGTCACTGGGCTGATGCAAGCAACAGTGCTAGCACATGGGCGTTGCCGTGCCCTTCAGCAGCACCGAACACCAGTGTAATTCTGCTGGCGCAGGGCTGCGCCGAGGGTGTGCCAGAGGCATCAAGGGGCCGCACCATGGGAGGAGACTGGGGCAGAGATGGGACACAACTGTTGGGCCATATCCACCCTCCGGCCCTAGGCTGGGCAGCTCTAATTCGGGCTGCTCCTGGCCACGTGGACTTGCGTCTGCTATTTTACTGGTGCAGATCCGAGAAGCCCCATAGGGCTCACTGGGGCTTATCCTGGGGCAAGGGGAAAACACCCCCCCCAGAGGCTGGCACTGCAAGGGGTAAGTGGAAAAACAGCCCGATCCTGAGGACTGCATTGCTGCCTTCCTCCTCTCCCCACCCCTTAAAGGGATATAGGCTAATGCTTCTCAGGGTGGTGGGTTGTGACCCACCACTTCTGGGAAGCACTGTGATAGGGCAATCAAAATCACAATATATTATATATGGTTTTTGAAGGTTACTTACCTCTCTACAGTTTCACAGAAGAGCACAATTACCTCTTGCTGTACATAATACTCCTTTGGTGATTTTACAGGTACCATAGCTGACACATAACTACGAAGGATAAAAGCATTAATGTACTTTTGCATCGCCTAACAATTTTATCCAACTTCACCAACCATCACCTCATAGAGTCACTTAAGTGTAATGATCAACAATCTAAGACAGTTGTGCTCTAAGTTTACCTATCAGTTACTTTAAGCCTGAACAGACCCTAAATACGTCCTACTAATAAGTATAATAGGCCCTCCTCACCTGCAGAATCGGTAACTGCAGGTTTGAGTATCGACAGATGCTGAGTCTGTGGCTGGAGGGCCTCAGAAGGCCTCCTGGATGCAACTGGACAGCATTTCTGGTCACACCTAGAGGTATTCTGAGCCTTCCTGCACCTCAGGACATGACTGGAAGTTGCCAGTGTGAACCAGAAATGCCTTCTATTTGCATCTTAGAGGTCTTCTAAGGTCTTCTAATTTCTGGAGGGCCAGGAACCGCACCAACCTCTCCCCCATAGATTTCATTATCAGCAAAATTTGATATCCGTGGGGTATGTGTCCTGGAATGGATCCCCTAGGGATACCGAGGGCCGATTGCATTGCTAATATTGCAAAAACAGGGTGAAAAGAAACAATTATATACAACAATCTTGCAGAGTTTTTCTGGGCCTCAGAATGCCTTATACGGCATAAAGACATCACTTCCGGTTTCCTCTGAGCATTCGGAGGCTTGCAGAGGCCACAGGCAGTTGTGCATTATCTCTGCAGGCCTCAGAAAACCTTCTAGACTCAACAGAAGCATAACTCTGGTTGGGTTCGGAGGGTCCAGATGGGTCCTTCACCTGCAGGTTTGGAACTAAACACATAGATTCTAAAATCTGTGGGTCCTGAATCTGCAGATATTGTTGGCCAACCAGCATTGTTTTTCTTGTATTAAAACATAATATGTAAAACAGATTAAATATCTATGAATTCTGTTACCTTAGTTCAAATTCTGCAAATAGGACATCAAATTCCTTAAGGGCATCTTTCATTTTTCCTGTGTAGAGGTTCAAATCCCTAAGAGCTTGGTCACGAATAATGTTTCTAACTTCTTCCAGACTACGAGTCAGCTCCTTGGCCAGTGGTCTCATTGCCATGCTTTCTATTTCACGGTTCATAATAATTGAACCAGCAGCCAAGCACTGGAAACATATCAGAAATGGAGACATTAAAATTACACTTCAGAAAACAGCTTAAATAGGACGACACAGAATTGTTGGATCCTATTGGATCCGAAAAGTATGGTTTTAAAAGGCAACTCACCCAGATAAATAATATAATTTAAATAAGCACTATGAGGAAAGGAAAAAGCCAACTCTTAAGGAGAAAAGACAACTTTCTTAACGCTTTCATCTGCAGAAAGCCAAAGGAAAAAGGGTGCTTGAACAACTTAAAGACGAGTCCAATTGCCAAGAAGCAAAAGGGAAAAGATGAGAAAATCCAAAACTAACTGTATATTTTACAGAAATCTGACCAGTTTCCAAGAAACAATTTCTATTTTAATTTATTGTGAACCACGGCTTGCACTATGTTGATATACTGGAAAAGGCTATTATATAGAGACATTTTCAAAATATATTCCAAATATTTGAAAGTTTATTCATGGGCAAACTGAACATTGAGAACTACCTACATTTAATCAGAATTTCTTTCAGCATTTCAGGTGCATGCATTTTGGTATTATAGGCATTCACATCACCTCATATTCTCAAATGAGGTCTGAAAATTTTTGTATAATTGTAAAAGGCTGTTAGATGGCAATTGTAAGCTGGAAAATACAGCTCACAAAGATAATGACAACATACGCAAGAGTCTAACAGCAGAGTCTATAATAAAACACCTAGGTCTCTATGACTCAAAGGAGTGCCCTGCACAGAGGGGATTCTTCTCTCTTAGCAGCAACACTTCACCCCTCACTGTACTGCAGAGTGCACAGTCTGCACGGGGAGCTGATGGACTCACAGACCATAGCTGGACTACTTCTGCAGAAGTAGCATGGACTAGTGGATATTCAATTCATTCAGCAGTGTAGCTGGGGTGGTGGTGGTACAGTAGGCTTAGATGGTGGTGACCTTCCCTCCAGTAGGCTTAGATGGTGCACTGTCACAACTTGCTTTACGGTACATTTGCAACATTGCACACCAGTGCACACCACTTGCTCCAACGGCACAAAGCTTCAATAGGACTGTCCCATAAGTCACTCAAATTAATTTCCACACAACGTATTTTCATTGGTTTTGTGCACTGATTCTATCAATATGTACCCATCCAGAAGCTTTTCAGTACAATTTACAAATTCCATTTCAGTGTTCCAATATCATTTAATTATCATCATTTATTACTGTTATAAACTAGAATTATAAAATTATACCTCTGCACCAAACCAAAGCTGTCCTGCAAGGTTGTCATGCCTTATCTCCTCTGGAAATTTAACACAGAAATCACGGTTGGCCCGCTCATGTGGAATGCATTCATCCATTATTTGGTTTATAATATTTAAAACATTATCCTAGAATATGAATGCCATGGATTAGTAATGTACAGATAACACTGAAATAACACAAGTAAATTTCATATAACTTGGGATTTGTCCTCTATATACTTCTGGAGCATTTTCTGCTGTTCACTGAAATAAAGAAATTTCTTACCACAAGTTTATATTCCTATGGCTCATGGGGGTGGGGGGGCAGTCTAGATCTTAGGGCAGTGATGGCAAATCTTTTGGGCTCGGTGTGTCAAAACTTTGGAAAATGCTTAAATTGACTCTGCTGACGAATCAACCGCCCTCCCAAACAAAAGAGAAACAGTTCTTTATGTTCATGTATTTAAACAAAAAAATACAGTCCAATCATGTATGGTGCTATTATATGTATTCTATAAAGGAACATCAAATAATTGCAAAAATGAGTAAAATAAACTCAATTTTTGTCAGGTGTTGGTGAACACTGGTGTGTTACCCCAAATATTGTGGTGTGTCATCTTTGACATGCATGTCATAGGTTCGCCATCACCGTCTTAGGCTAACATCTCCCCTTGAAGTTTTTTTATTTATTTAATTTAATTTATACCCCTGCCTTTCTGCCCGAAGGCACCCAAGGCAGCTTAAGTAGGGACTAGTTTTTTGTAATAGTTCCTCCAAGGAGATTTGTACAAATAGACTAGACTGGAGAAAATCCTGCAACCTTTTTATGTAGCTTAAAGGCAGGACAATTCCAAATACCCAACAATGAAGAGACTGAGACAAAAAGAGAATGGAAATCTCCGAGAAATTCCCATGTACTACCTTCACAAATACACCGGGGAAGATGTCTTCATAACATTCTTATGCCATTACTAAATCAGTAATGGGGAATGTCAGTCAGAATTCTCATTTTCTCTCTCTCACGCATGCACACACACACACTAGCTCTCTCAAACATGTCCTTGGAGTATCATCTTGCAAATCTTCCCCCCCTTGCACATTTTTAAGGCAAATTCATGAAGGAAAAGTTTATCATTGAGTAAGGCAAGGCCTGCGGGCCCGTGCTGTATCCAGCACAGCTTGGGAGAGTGCAGGACCTTCCCCAGAGCAAGGGCAAGTTTGCACCCTTGCCCCAGGGGTGGCTCCAATCTCCCGTATGCGTTCCTCGGATCTGCTATATAGCAGGTGCAGAGCCGAGGATGCTGTGCAGCCCAAATTGGGGCCACAGAGCCTGGGGATGGAGGCTTGGATGTGGCCCCACCCCCTTCCTGGGCCAGCATGCCTCCTGGACCCCCTCCCCCTCCTGCCCTCCCCTTGCCCAGAACTGCTCTTGCGCCAGCCAAGTCCGGCTGATGCATGAGTGGCACAGCGCGGCTGTGGGCTGGCACTGTTGGGCTGACGCTGCTGCTAGTGTTGGCCCAACGGCGCTTATAGGATTGTGTCTACATGGAATTGTGTCTACATGTGTCTACACTGTGTCTGCACAGTGGCTACATGGAACCTCATATACCAGTGGCTATTGTCCTCCTGCCCAGCTTATAGGCTTTCCACAGTCAATTCATTGGCCACTGTGGGAAACAAAATGCTAGATGATGGATCTTGGTTTGAGTTAGGAAGCTCCTTTACATTTAATGTGAACTTTAAAACTTTCTGCCCTTTTGAAGAAATTAGAAGGATACAAATGACTGTCTTACTAACCCGGTCTAGTGTTTTGTCCACATAAAAATGGAGATCCGTACAGTTATCCAACCTATGCCATTTCTTTTCCTGTTAATGGGCTGTCTTAGGGCAGAAAGGTCACTTCCTATAACATTAGGGATACATGAAAGATTTGAATGATGTACCAGTTGGTCCTCAAGAAACCTATTACTGAGGATTAGCTGAAGAACCATCAGTTTGTCATTTATTGAAATTATAGACAAATGGGAATGAAATTAGGGAATGAAAAGGAGTTAAATATAACCAACAAGATAGCTTAAGTAGGGGGTGAGCAAAGTGGGGCTTGCAAGTTACCGGTAGCTCGCAGGGTGCTTACTGATAGCTCGTGGCCTTTTTCAGCTCACAGCAGTAGTTGCTGCTGCCAAACAGCCAGAAAGGATGGGGCGAGAGCACAGAGCAGGCCAGCAGAGATCTTTCTAGCTGCTGCCCTGGCCAGCATGTGCTCTCAAGAGGTGGCTGCATGAAGTGGGACTGGTGACAGTGGCCAGATAGGGTGGTGGAAGAAGCAGCTTCTCCATGATGGGGAGAAGCAGAGCAGGCAAAGTGTGGAGGGAAAGGAAGTGAAGTGAAAGACAGCTCCCTTTTCTTCCTGGAAAGGGTGGGCGACTGCCTTAAAAGTTCTCCCACTCTCCAAAGCACACCCCAGTCACCTGCGCTGCTCCCTTGCTCTGGCAATTTTTTTCTACAGTTAAATATGGAAGGATGGAATGAGAACTAGGACTCTGAGGACGGTATTTATTAATGATCTGCTTCTGTGTGTTGCTTCTTGGAAGGATCCCCTGCCCTGCTGCCTTGCTTTGGCATTTTTTCTACTGTTAAATACAGGGTCTCACAATAGCTCTTCGCCAGTTTGTTGTTTTGTTAAATAGCTCACCTACAACCAATGGTTGCCTACCCTTGGCTTAAGTATTGTAGAGAACAGAAATATAAGTACAGTTCCACTGAGGGCATTACTGGCCTGGAAGGAAAGTACAAAATGAAAAAGCAGCAACCGGGGTGCCAACTTGCTCGGAACATTGGTGGTGCTGAGTAGTCACACCCCCTGACATCACGATGTCAGACGTAGCCACACCCCCTGATGTAGCCATGTCCACTGTCATTGTGGCCTGGGCCGCGATGCAAGGCAGCCTCTTCCGAGCCCGGGCTTGATCGCCACGGTCGGGCTCGGAAGAGGCTGCCTGACTGTTCCCCCCCCCCAGTCCATCGTGCTCTGCCTTCTTTGGCCGCCTGCTTCCTCCGAGAGGTCCCCAAGCGCAGCGTGCCAGAAAAGTGCCACTCTCTGGACTGTGCGGCTGCCTCGGTTCTCCTTGCATTTCCCTTCCCTCCAACTAGGATTCTTATGCTGGCAGCCATGGCAGCCTCTTGTGGCAGCGAGTCCTGTCGGCTAGCCCTGCCTCATGCAAAGCAAGCAGCCTTTTGTGTTTGCACTGTAGGGAATGCGCATTGGTGTTCCTGGAGTGCTCGCTTTGCACATTGCCGGGTCACAGTTTGGCTCCCGCATCTCCAGGCAGGGCAGAGCTGGGCACAGCTCCGATCCTCCTGCGTCATTACAGGATGGAACTCCAGGGCTCAGGGTGGGCAGGAGTGAGCGTGGCGCCCGAGGCTCCCCTGTCAACCACGGCTGGGTGCTCGGCCCTGCAGGACATCCTGAGATGGCACACCCTCAATCCCCCGCCCACCTGCCTGCGCGCTCACCTGTAGTGCCTTGCATTGCAGCACCCCCATGTTCAGCGCTGGGCCGGAAGTGCCTGCTTGTTGGAGTGGTCAGGCTGAGCCGAGGGCAGCGTGAGCATGCACAGAGACCGTCTCGGGAGGTACCACAGTGCTGAGGGCCCGGCCCAGCGCCAAACATGGGGGTGCTGCAATGCAAGGCAGCCTCTTCTGTGCCTGGGCTCGTCCGTCAGTAGTCTTTGCACATGCTAGTGCTGCCCTTGACTCAGCCTGACCGCTCTGACGAACAGGCGTGCTCCCGGCCCAGCACCGAACATGGGGGTGTCGCAATACAAGGCAGCCTCTTCTGTGCCTGGGCTCGTCCGTCAGTAGTCTCTGCACATGCTAGCACTGCCCTCAGCTCAGCCTGACCGCTCCAACAAACAGGTGTGCTCCTGGCCCAGTGCCGAACATGGGGATGCTGCGCTGTGTGTGGGTGCCCAACATTGGGGGTGCAGAGCACCCCCCAAAAAATATTATGGGTGCTGACAGCATACCAGCACCCATGGAGTTGGCGCTGGTGGAGTTGGCCACCAGCAAAAAAGAAAAGAAGATGAAAAGATACTGTGGCCATTCCCTCACACCTCTTGCACATTGGTCTGGAACTGGGTCCCATAGTGCAGATTAGGATTTGAGGTGTGTCCTAACTTTTGACAAGGTGAAAACCACTGGCATAGGTTATATCTAATTCAAACTTAAGAGGATATCAACTACATTATAATTATCAGGCATTAGATAACCATTTTTAGCATATGTAGTGGGAATGTCCTCCCACATATGAGTTTGGACAGAAGTGTTAGATATCAGATTACTAGATATAAATTGAAATGATCCTTTTAGGTAAATTATGCCATCTTAGAACAAATTTTCTGTTGAAAAGCAATATATAAATATTTAATAATACTGTAATAATGATTTTTAATAAATCAGGCATTAAATGAAAATCTCCAATTAGCAGCAAAAGGCACTAAGAGGGATACATGTGACATCAGGATGAGAAATATTTTGAGGGCAGCTGAAATAGACAAACTGAGTAGTTTGATACATGTGAGAGTAGCAAGGATTAATTGTCATAAATTAGCAAAGGTGCACTGTTAAATGCTGGAATGCCTATTGTGCATATAGTACAGATATCCTCCCGTATCTTCAGATCCATTAGCCATGGATTCTGTTATTCACAGATCCAGGCCCTGCATGTCCATTAACATTGTTTAGAGCAGTGCTTCCCAAACATTTTAGCACTGAGACCCACTTTTCAGAATGACAATCATGATTCCCTAGACCAGGGATTTTCTACCTTTTTAATCTCATGGCACATTGACAAGGCGCTAAAATTGTCAAGGCACACCATCAGCATTTTTTATATGAATTTTTGTTTTATTTAAGAATAGGAATAGGGGTAATTGGATGACAGGATACTTTAGGTGGGGTTAACGTACAGTAGGTCACACACAAAGGAAAATTGCCTTAGGGTTACAGCATAATTCATTTCTTATCATACAACACTTCTGCCTTAAATTATCTTCTTTTTACATTACATTGTATCAGTTATCTTATTTCTATTCTTCCATTTTATAATCAATTTTGATTTTCTACTCAGTCATAAAAAGGCTTCCTGTAATTTTTAATCATCTCTAAAGTACCTTCTCTCATTCTTTCTGCTAAGATGTCCATTTTAGCTGTTTCATACACTTTATCTTTCACTTTAAATTTGGTACAGCTATACATTTCCACATTTGAGCATATATTAATCTCGCCACTGTATTAATATGTACAATAATATGACTTTTATTTCTAGCTTGTATTGTTGGCATGTTTAGGAGGAATAATTCGGGTTTGAAAGGAACTACACATTTCAAAATCTTTTGTAACATTTTGTGCAAAATTTCTTTGCCTCTCCACAGGTCCACCACATATGATGATATGTTCCTTTTGATTTCTTACATTTCCAGCACTTGTTTGATGTTCCTGTATATATTTTTGCAAGCTTATCTGGTGATAAGGCACACCATCAGCTTTCTGACTATTGTCAAGGCACGCCATGCGGCCAGCGGAGGCTCACCTCCCAATGGCCCTAGTAATAAATGACCCTCCCTCAAACTCCTGCAGCACACCTATGGACCATTCATGGCGCAGTGGTTGAAGATAACCGCACTAGATTATAAAATAATCTAGACAGAATTATTATTATTATTATTATTATTATTATTATTGAATAATAATTGGGGTTATGTACTCCCGAGACTGCTAGAGACCAAAATGTATATTTGGGAAAAACTGTTCCCCCAAACCTTCACAATAATTCCAGGGTACCCAAAAGGCTGAACTGGAGAACAAAATGAGCAGTAAGGGACTTCCAGACCAGATAAATGGTTTTAACTATGTTCATACTAAACACTACACAAAATAAGAACATGTGACATTTTTATTTGGGGGTATGGAGATTACCTCATACCACAGGTTAGAACTCCAGCTAACGATTTTCTTCTATAAGCCAGTCAAGGTTGCTTGCAAAGTTTTTTTTTTTTTTAATGTTTCAAAAACTATTTGAAAGAACCCACCAAAAATCAACTCCCAACCCACAGTTTGGGAAACACCGGTTTAACCATGGAAAAATGTTTCTTCCTTTTACAGAAAGCTACAAGCATGCTAGCTTGTAGCGCAATGAAGGCAGCCTGAATGATTGAAGAGATGAGATCAAATGTTAACAGGAAGCAATTAACTTTTTGCTTCCTGTTAACAGTCAGTCTAGTCTCTTCAAGGATTCAGGCTGTCTGCAGCCTGCCTGCAAACTTATAGCGTCCTGTAAAAGGAAGAAACCTTTCGCCATTGTAATAACATTTAAACATGGTATAACATGTATACATGGTAACATGGTATACATTGTAACATGGTACACAACATGGTAAACAACATTTAATGGGCACAGGAGGCTGGAGGGAATGCAGAGATAGGGCTCCCCTATATCCACAGTTTCAATATTCAAGGGGAGGGAGAATAAAGCTGGTACGGATTCCCAGGGATGCAGGGGAACCCCTCTACTTTCCTACAATCTCATATTTGCTTATGTCTGGTAAACATATGATTATGGTCTGTAAATACATTTTTGAACATATACATTTTTGCTTATATAACACATAATATATAACACCAAGCAAATAAAACAATGGTTGCAAAAAATTATTCCAAAGCAGTTTTGATTACCTGACATGAGCGAAACTGGTTGACCAATAGGGTGCATCTTTGGGGGTCTTTCCTTCCATCTAGGCCATCCAGTTCAGCTGCAATTTGATTAAGTTCTTCATCTGCATAGTAGAATTGAGCAAGAAGTTGTGGATCTGTCCTCTGCAACAGAGAAAAATGCATTCATTAAATGCATGCTAGATTCAACACTTGGGCAGAGTGACCCTAACCTTCCATTCTGCTGATGCAGAATGGCTTGGCTTGTGTCGGCCAAGCACTGTTGTGAACGTGCTGTAAAGAACGTGCTGTTCTGATAGCCCAGGGCAGGGGTAGAATTTGGATGCGGCCATTAGGCTGCATCCAAACCGCTGTCCCTGCCCTGCATGGCCCTGATTCAGGCCAAGTGGTATGCTCGGTGCCTGCTATGCAGCAGGCACAGATCTGAGCAGCCCCCTAGGGGGGCCGGCGCCTACCCTGGGGTAAAGGGACAAACACGCCCTTGTCCCATGGAGGCTCCAGCCTGCTCCTAAACTGTGTTGGATACAGCGCTGGCCGGCCTGCCTGCCTGCTTGCTCCAGTGAAGGTTAGGATTGTGCCATGAGTTAACTGTACCCTTTCAAATTGGCCAATTCCAATTGGAACTAGCTTTTTTTAGGTGATTGTCATAAAAAGCATAAACACAGGGATAGGAACTTGAGTCAGGTGACTTGAGACCAAGTCACAAAAACGTGTTTTTTGCCGACTCGAGTCATGCATGTAAAGGGACTTGGACGCTGACGCAAATATGAACCTGAAAAATTGAAATCTGAAAACCTGCGAATATGAGCATACAGTACTTCCTTCCTTTTTTTTTTGCGGTACAGGGCTTTCTGGAACCCAGCAGTTCCAGTCAGAAGGCAGGGAAGGGTTAATGTTTTACATCAAACAGGAGGCGGGTAGAGGGAGGCTGGAGTGACTTTTTGAGTGACCATCTCTGAAGGAACTAATGATCATTGGACGAAAGATGGCAGAATGAGAAGCTTAAGGGGTTCTTGCCTTAGGATTGACTGGAGTCTGTGAAGCCTAGGGAGGGGGAGGGGGCAGTTCTCCAACTTCATGGCTCCGGCAAGCTCTGGGCTCCATTGTTATCTGGGAGAAGCCTTATAGGACTACTTCTTAGAGCTGCAAAGGATTGGGTTGTACTGCTCCTAACATAAGCCTCCTACCTGCTGCTACATGCTCCTATTTGCCGCTTCTGTCCCCACTCTCATGCAGTCTGTCCCACCCGCTCCCGTCTTGTCCAGTCCGTTTTGGTCCATGCCCTAGCATACCTGCTTCAAACAACAACAACAAAACCTCTTGACTCGAGTCAAAATGACTCAAGTCACGGCTCTGGATGAGTCAGCAAAGGGTGCCAGCTATGACTTGTATTACTAGTTACCAAATACATTTTATTACTAGTTACTATTTTACTAGTTTTACATATTACTAGTTACTAAATACAAGAGCCAAACTAAATATTATATAGCCCATTATTAGGATGGACAAGCTTGCTTTTCCCCAAATGAATAGTGAATAAAATTTAAATTATATAAGGGTTGTCATAAGCAATTCTGTCTTTTGCCTCCCCTGGATCTAAAGAAGAATGAACCACATTTCATTTTTGATCTGCTGGACAAACTTACAAAACAGAAACAATATTTTATGTGTCCAGCTAGACAACTGCTTTTTGAAGCTCCTAAGTATAATGCCTCTTTTTATAATGCCTCAACAAGGGACCATGGACTAGTGATTGCTAGATCCATTATCGATGGTGTTACCTAATCCTGTTTGAAATACATCTAAGAGTACAATCCTAAGCGCTTGTTGGGTCAGTGCAAGTCCCTTGAGCTAGCCCACAAGTGTCGTATGTGCCGTAAAAGCACGTCTGCGACTGCTCTGGGAGAAGCTAAGCCAATGTACGGATTTGCCAGTTACCTGATGCTTTTCTCTCAGTGCCAACCAGACACTGCACTGAGAGAATGTCCAAAGTGACTGCTGTCCCTCACCTTCTTAGCTGACTGGAAAAATAAGAAGAAATACTCTCTGGATGTTCCTGCCATAGCACCCCTGTGGTGCTGAGGGAGGAACATCCAGCTGCTCCCTTTTTTCTCTTCTGGTAAAAAGCCTAGGCTCCTCAGAACCTGCCACTGGGGCTCAGTGACCCCCAGAAGCCAAGGAATGTTGAGGTGTCTGTGAGAAAAGCAGAATACAAGGGGTTGTAGGATAGAACAGGGAGAGAAAATGTGGTCTGCTTGAGCCAATTGGTCATTAGTCCCAGCCTATTCGAACAGCACTGCTGAACCTGCTCCCTTCCAGGCCTGATCCACACCCTTCCCCCCCCCCCCTGCCGTTACATCCCCACCCAGCACTGCCTGGTGGTAGCTTACCTGCTCCATCCAGCATAGCCTCTGGATGCAGCACCAGAAGGATGCACAGGCCTTCCTGGCAGTATGTTCTACTTGCTGGGTGCAACGAACATTCTTTATGGCACATCTGCGACACCCTAGTCCAGCACAGTGGCATTAGGTTAAGTTAGGTTTGCGCTCAGTGGTGTTATCCTACCGGTACGCTGGGCGGGACATCCGGGTGATCGGGAGCCGCCCGTTGCGTACCGCAGCGTTACGCCGTTTGCGTAACCAATTATGCCACTTGCGTACGTTACGCAAACGGCGTAACGCTGCGGTACGCGACGGGCGGGCTGCCGATCACCCGGATGTCCCACCCAGCGTACCGGTAGGATAACACCACTGTTTGCGCTGCTAATCATTCAAATCACAAGTACCTTATTTCTAAATGATTCCTTGGTGGCATCACACATGAACCATTACATACAGAAAAAGCTCTGGACCAGGCTCCTGGGAGGGGACAGTCTTCACGTGGAAAGGATACTGAAACTGACATGTTCAATAACTTATTGGTACAAATCCCTCAGTTTTGTAGTCACCAATATATTGCCAAGGAAAGAAAGTGGCTTAGGGCAACACATTTTGAAAATGATTTGCGTGAAAAAATATGCTTTGGGTCAGACACATTGTTAAGGCATCTAAAGGACAAGCCCCTGGTGGTGTGGGTATATCTGGTATGAGCCAAAACTGATCTGGGGATGCAAACACCCAGTTCTTTATTCATTTATACATATATTAGTAGCTAGCATGAGGATAGCACACTTGAGAGAGACTTTCACACAAACAAGGAATTGAGCCAGAGACCATGATAATGCAACTTTTAAGGGACATCTTCTTCTGGGGTGCAATTTCTCCCAGCTGTTTACACAACCTGTTAAAGTACATTGCTGAGATCATGCAAGTAAGAGGACAAAGTGCTCCGTCTCAAAAGGGCTGGTCTTCCAGTCATGAGGCTAATAGTAGGTTCCAAAGAGTATTTGGCAGTGGAGGGATATGTAAACTTCAGTTCTTCATTGTAGGCTGCTCATGCAACTTTGTGTAGGATAAGTACTAACAGGAAACAAGGAATAACCTTCACGGCTAAGGGATCCTGGCATCTCAGGCAAAATACTGAAATAGCCACACAAACTCACCCAGACACATTCAACTTATCCCTTCATTCCCATGTTGCCTTTCTTGTCTTGCTATATCATTTGATTCTCATCCTCTACTGAACAAATACATGCAGAAAAATAAAGCAAAATAATACATTTTCATTTTATTCATTTCCAAGCACCATGTTTGACGGTGGTACAGAACAGTGGTTAGGTACACAAGGTATGACTTTATTATTATTACTTGCCTGTAAACCACTTTGTGAACTTCATGATGAAAAGCGGTATATAAATATTGAATGATGATGATGAGCTATGAAGTATCTAGTTCCGTGTTTCTCAAAGTGGGCTCCCAGAGACCCTTTGAGGGGGCTCAACCAACAAACCATAAGCAGCTGCCTCTTGCCCAGTTTGCTGGTCCCTCCCCCCTACCTTTCCAGTTCATTTCCACCTCCTTCCTCCTTCCCCTACCTCCAGTTCTGGCTCTTCACCAGTATTCAAAACTGGGCTCAGCACTCTACCACTCCACACATGTGCTTTCAGGGGCTCCTGAGACTAAGAGCGCAATCCTAACCTGGAGTTAGGCCAGCACAATTTGGCCAGCACAAGGGACACCATAAAGTATGTTTGGATCACTCACAGAGTCAGAGAAGCCAGCACACACACGTGCGCCATCCTCCCTGACTCAGAGAGTGGTCCAAATGTGTTTTACAGTGCCCCTTGTGCTGGCCAAACTTTGCTGGCCTAACTCCAGGTTAGGATTGCGCTTTAAGTCCATGTGCTGGAGGGGCTCTTCAAAATCCCTTTTAAAGGGTTCTGGAGACTGAAAAGTTTGAGAACTGCTGCTTTAGTTCAAGCCTCACTTCAACCACATATTCACATAGTGGCTTTGGGAAAGCTACTTTCCAATATTCCCCAGCAACTGACATGGTGGGATAATATTGGCTGACTTTCCATGACTGAGAACTTTGTATTAAAAACTTTGAGCACTTACAAAAAACATCATGATGTTTTAGTTTTAGATGCCATCAGCTCCGTCCCTACAGGGGGGAGAAGCCCTAAGTTTTACAAGGAGCCTTACCTTGCCATGGAAATTGCTCCTTTCCCACGCCCGTTTTAACCAATCCTCACAGGAAAAGCAACGTCTTGCTTACTGGCTACAGCAGCATGGGAGAGGCGGGATTTATATAACAGGGTAAGGCTCCTTGCAAAACTTAGAGCTCCAACCCCCCCCCCCCCGGGATGCCACTGGATGCAATATTACTCTTAGACAAAAATCCACAATTTGATCACAATCCAATGAAGTGAAGCATACTTTCCTAAGTCTACCTTGAATTGCAGATAAGATGTTTACAGTTTATTGTTGGTGCCAATGACAACCTAGAAACAATGCTGTTCAGTTCTCACACACATTTATCCCGCATGGTTCTGGTTGCACACAAAACCCATTCAAATGCCCCCACCCATCCACACACTCAGAACATACTATAGGAAACTCTTCACCACCAACCAGGCCTATAAACGTTCTAACCACTCAAAAGTGTGGTGGGTTCTTTTTGGGGGGAGGGGGATGTGCTTAAAAAAATTAGTACTCAAAGTTTGCATAGTTAACAGTGAGGAAAGTTTCAAAGTGCAGGTGTTTCCCCCTTTTACCAACCAGGCTTATATGATGTGGATGTTAAATTGCAGGGGGGAAAAATTTATGTTTGCACTAACCCACATTTCTGGAGTGTAACTTAACTTGCTGTACAGCTACAGAAAGTGTGCTGAAAGATTATTGTTAGCTTTAACAGCAGATATAGAGCTACGTTTTCTTAGTGTAATATCAACTTTTATTTTTAAAAGAAGTTGTTAAAGCTGTTCAATGATTCAGCAGTACTCCTGCAAATATTTTCCTGTGTGCTTGATTGTTTTTGTCCAACAGCCAGAAACGAAAGCCTGATCATGATCATGTAAAGAGAAATCCTTTTCTCTCCAGGGACGCAAGAATCACGCTAAGGGGCGGGGAGACCTGAAAAAACTGTCTAGTAATCACAGCGCCGCGTCTCAGCATCCAGCCCTTGCATCGTCAACAGTCGAACGCAGCACCGCATCACACCACGAAATGACGCTCTCTGTGGCTGTCAATGCTGCCATACAATAGAGGCTCTTTCCCAGCCCGCCCGCCCGCATGAACACGGAAGGAGCTGCCAAGTAGCCCGCAGGGCTCTCGTGGCTTTCGGTAAAGGGCGGAGGGGAAGCAATATGTTGCCAGGATCAAGCCCTCCTCCGCATCCACCTTCCCGCTCTTGCCACTGAACTCGGTTAGCTCCGCTTTCCAGAGATTCCCTCCTGGAAAATAAGAACCGAGAGTGAAGGCGAACGTTGTCTCGCGCCCGCAAATTTCGTGCGACAGATCGCACTGCCTCTGGTACATGAAGTCCATGAACTGCACAGTCCTAGGCACGTCTACTCAGAACTAAGACCCCGTTATTTCAATGGGACTTACTCCCGTGTACGTGTCGTACTGCATCCTTAAACTCATTCCGCGACAAAATCCATTAGGGACCACAACACCCTCGGTTGGTTTCGCTACAGCCAGACTTGGAGAGATCGCCCTTTTAACGCCGGGGAAAACGGGGGCCCTTCGCATTGGCTCCAAGATGGCACGGGCGGGGGGGGGGAAGAGCTGGAAAGGGAGCGAATTCTCTGGAGAGCCTCCCTCTCCGTCAGCTCCAGCACAGAACCAAAGCCGCTCCTTTCCCGAGGCCGACGGGCATGTCACCAATCAAGCAGGCGGCCCGGATGCGAGAGCTCTGGAAGAAAATGCAGGAGGGAGCCCCCAATGGGCTGGGCAGGACTGGGCTCGGCGGCTCTCCCGTCTGATCGACCTACCTTCGGCTTATAGAACCACCTTCTGAGTTTGCTCATCATCATCATCGCGGCCGCTGCCTCGCTTTCCTAGTGCAGCCTCAGCGCAGATCCGCGGGAAGAAATCGCTCTCTTAGGCAAGCCGCTTAGGGCCCGCCCTGCAGTCCTTCCGACCAGGCAACAACCCCGACCAGGCGGCTCCTTTGCCCCCTCGATTGCCCCCCAAAGATTAATTTTTCCTCACCCAGCGGCTTTGCACAGCGCTGATATCGGAGCCAAGCAACCAACCACGCATGCGCACAAGCACCTTTCCCCTCCCCAACCGCTCCGCCTCTATCTTCCTCTCCACCAATTGGAGAACGGCAAAGGAGCGAAGGTTTCCCCCCCATGTCTACAGAGCCCAGAACACTGTACTTTGCCCCCAAAGCATTAAGAGAGAGACTCAGCGTTTCCTTCCCCTTAAAAGTTGTGACGATTGAGCCCAATTAATTATTAGTCGTGGTATTGAAGCCCACCCGCTTCTCCTCCTCTAACCACATCGTTCCCCGTTTGGGCCCAGCTCTACAGCATACTAACCGGTGCCTGCGGTTCGCTTCCCCCCTCAATATCAGGATAGTCAGCGCGCAGGTGCCATGGCTCTTGAATAGAACAAGCCAGAGTTCCAGCACTTTTCTTTGGAGAAATGAGTGACCATTGCTGTCAATAACTTCCCTACTTCCAGTCCTTGCAAGAGAAAGTTTTCAATTCCACCCAGTCCGTTTAACGCACTGTACCAAAGTACTGTGCTACACAATCGATTTACAGCTTGTTGTGAGCCTTACAACTACTCTACAAGTTTGGTCAGCAGATCTGCTTGCACTGTAGATCAGGGGGCTGAGTCAAAGAAATGAACTTGCTAAAAAACCACCATGTGAATTCGTGGCTGAAGTAAAATTTGACAAGGAGACTGTTTCGCTCTTAAATGCTATGCTACACTCCCACAGAAGTGCCTCTGAGCATTTGCAGAATGCTTCCTCCTACTCTGCATCTTCATTTTAAGGTACACTATTGGCTGAATTTGGAATACATAGTTCCCTAATACTTTCTTCTGAGATAGCTGGCACTGCAGCCAGAAGAAAGCAATTTCCTGCCACACGGAAGCACCTCTCTCCCCAGCGCCTTCCAATAACTCAAAAAAGCACGTTTCTACTACGGAAGACCGAGCCCAATTAAAGTGGGAAGCCAAAGACGCTTTCGCTACCCTTCAGCTGCAGATTTTAAAAATGGCGCGGGCATGGCCCGGTCCCCCGCAGCAAGTCAATCGCTTAGCCGCGTTACTTCTGTAGAGACCGGCATGGGTTGGCGGCGACCGCGGCCACCCCATGGCAAATGGCAATCAATCGTTGTTGTGACTTTTGTAGTGTGGTTGTACATCCAAATAAATCGTATAGAATCTCAGCCTTCTTCCAACCATTTGAACGTTTTGCATTTTCCGAGCCTGGCATTGTTATTTCAGTGCCTTGTGGATGGCAACAAACGTTAAAAGTCTCGTTTCCGCTGAACCTCAGCGGGTTGCTAGGCAACGAGAAGTCAACATGCGCTGCCATTTCGTTTCCTTTCAGGTCTCCTGCTCTCCTCCCCTCGCCGACCTCTGCTACCCAGCGCCTGTAATAACGCCTTAAGTCCCAGGCTTCGCTTCTTCCCTTTATAAACAGACATCAAGGGAAATAGGAGGAAAATTCTGCAGAAGGTAAGCGTCCCCCTCCAGAAATTCTTGCTTCAGCCCCATTGCAGGGCTTCCCGTGCTGAATCACATGCTTAAAGCTAAAAGCTATCTGTGAAGAAGATACGTATGTATGTAAGCGCCATAACTGCACGTTAACAGAAACCATGCCAGTGACATTTTTTTTTCTGAATAAATGGCTTTTAAAAATGTAAAAGTGCAGTACAACAACACAGTACAATACAATATTGTATTGTATTGGCCCTCCTGCCTTGCTATATAGGATTGAGGGTGCTTTTGGAGTAGCCTTGGAGAAGCACAGCAAGTTCATAGAATCGTATCGTTTATTGCATATCTGAAAGATTCAAGATCAACTTTGCACTTGAAGTGAGTGTGCACATTTACTCAGAAATCAATTGTTCTGAGTTCAATGGGACTTACAGTGCAATTCTATGCACGAGCGATGCAAGTGTCCAACTATGTTCAAGTGAAGTCCAAGCCACATCTGACAAATTTTAAACTAGTTCAGTAGGAAGAGGAAAACGAGAGCCCAGACAACTCCATAGGGGCATAGGCCTGCCAGCCACTTCCTCTGCATTTGTGGAAACACCAACAGCATGCACCAGTCATGTGGTGTCATTCTGAAGATGTCTCCATGTGGGCCAGATGTGGAAAGAACCAGTCAATAAATTGTGATCACCCACTTGTGCAAGCCAGCCTTATGCTAGGAGCAGAGGCGTTTCTACAGGGATGGCTAAGCTCTAAGTGTTGCAGGAAGCCTTACCCTGTCATGTAAATCCCTCCTCTCCCTTGCTGCTGTAGCCAGTAAGCAATGCCAATATGTTGCTGTTCCCTGTGAGGATTGGCTAAAATGGTGCAGGAGAGGAGTGATTTCCACTGCAAGGTAAGGCTTCTTGCAAAACTTAGAGCTTTGCCATCCCTGTAGAAACGCCACTGGCTAGGAGCAACCTTCCATTGCAGCAGCTGCTGTTGTATAAGCAACAAAGGGACAGAAATAAAAAGCAGTCAGTAATCCTAGCACATAGGGGTCAAATCACTTTATTCTCATAGAGACATACACTGATGAGAATATCTTTTGGAGTGAAACAGGCAGAGGTAAGATTGGGAAGGGACTGACATGCACAACACACACAGGACTTCCCAAACAAAGGGCTCCAGTCTGGGGCAGGGGAAGCAATAGGAAAGTTTCCACTTCAGGGGTGGATCTTTTTGCCAAGAAAGAAACCAGAGTGAGCAACAAGGGGAACCCTGACTGCAAACCAGATAGCTGGTAGCCCAGTGACCCACAATGAGAGTCAACAAGCTAGATTCCAGGTTTTCCAAAAACTCAAAAGTTAGAGTCACTAACACGTTCTCATTGACTGACTGGTACTTGATAGTCTTGAACAAAAAAAAAAAGAATTACAATTATTTCCTTCCTATAAACAAAATATTGTCTGGGCACAACATTACCCCCCAAAATGACTTGGATTTCCCATTGGGGTAACTTTGTTCTCTGGTTATGTGCGATTAATTTATCTCTGTTAAATTTCATTTCTTCATCCAGCAACACCATTTCTTATGCCTGAAAAGTCAGTCAAAAGACAGTCAAAATAGCTTGTGACTGTCCTTCTTTAAAAAACAAACAATATGAATAGATGGCCCAAAGTAATATGGTAGAGGCAGAAGCTCTTACAGCCCAATCCTATCCTGCGCTGGAACAAGCAGGCCAGCTGACCTGTACTGTATCAGTACAGGTTGGAAGTGGCTGCAGCACAACTCGGAGAGAGGAGACTTGTCCCCTTACCCTGAGTAAGGGGTAATGCAATGCAATACTCTGATCTGTACCAGCAAAATTGCTGGTGCAGATTCAAGCAGCCCAGTGTAATGCTAAGCTCTTGGGAGGGGGCTAAATCTGGCCTAAGTGCCAGAGGCCAGTCTCACCCTCCTCCTGGGTCCGGTCTGCCCATCAGCCCTCCCTCACCCAGCCTTCTCCTTGCCCTGAACTACCCTCATCCCGCTCTCCCCTGCCCTCCTCAAACTCGCACGCCAGTCACCCTCTGCTGGTGCTGTCTTCCCAGGGCAATGTGGAGGCTGGATTCAGCCTCCGTGGGTCAGTGTGTGTCCTCATACCTTGCGGCATCCTCATACTGGCCCAGCCAACTCCTGAGGAGGCATAGACAAACTGCCTTATGGCAATTTGTGACACTCCTGGGCACAAGTCTCTTGTGCCAGCCTAAAGAGCTCTCTGGATTGTGCTCTTAAACCTTACTGATCTTTGAACTTGCTGAATTCTACTCATACTTACCTGGGAGTAAAACCCATTGAAATGAGTTATTTCTGAGTAGACATGCATAGGACTACAATGTGAATGTACATATGGGATACAAATGCATGTCACAAAACACAATTGCGCACATTTGTTTGTCTGCACTACTGTTTGAGTTTACAGCACCCCATGATGGTATACAGTGACACATTCTACTGTGAAGTACAGTAAATGTTTCCTGGAGGTCATTTGTAATAACCACAGAATCTGTGGCAGCCAGTTACCCCTCTAAACAAAAAAACCATTTTTTCCCTGTTCTGTGATTTACAGGACTTTGCAGAATGAAGATGGCTAGCCAGCTGAAAGGGAAAGACTTTGAAATAGTTATCCATCAGCTTAACCAATTCAATCCTGAAAAAAAGAGTGTTGGGCATTTTTTGGAAGAATTTGCTAAGGTTTTACAGGTACATGAAATGCTACTTTACCTTGTATATGGTACACTCTGAAAGCCCAATCCTAATCCAAAACAACTACCATTACACCCTATGGGCACCGCGGCGGCCATAAGAGGCACCTTGGGAGAAGGGGATGTTTGTTTCCTTCCCCTGGGTAAGGGCAATGGCCTGGCAATGGCCCTCCTCAAGTCTGTGCTGGCTATTTTGCCAGCACAGACTTGAGAACCACTGTGTTGGCTGTGTGGCCTGACATGGCGGATAAGAACTGAAGCTACTGCCAGTCCCAACCCTGCTCCACCCTCTCCCATGCAGTTCCATGCTCCGAAAGAGCTGTGAAATTTACTGCTGACAGGCTCTGCACTGGGTTGTCTTGGCATTGGGGCTTGGCACTAGAAGTGCCTTACGGCACTTTTGTGATACTGGCATCAGCAGTAAGAGCTGACTGCCAGCGCTAAGCTCAATAGGATCAGGCCCTAAGTTGGCATCTAAATAAATTTTCTTAAATGAAGATTTGCACATTTAGTTATGTACTATAAATAACCAGATTTTTTTTTTTTAGAACCAAGCAAAGTTAGTTTTAGTTTCTCTAGTCGAAACAAATGTTTAAGCAGCAGGAAGTGAAGAGGGTCACTCAAAGTTAGTGTTCATTCAGCCTGCACTTTGGGGCTGGAGAGAACTGCAACTGCAAAAAGATAGGGACACCTGATATAGAAGAAATCTTGCAGCAGAGACCAGGAAAAAGGGGCAAATTAAGGAGGCAGAGAGGGAAAGTTAGGAGCTGATTCAGGAGACACTCTGGAAAGTTGCATATACAAAGGACAAGGCAAGACTAATGGGTTTATAAGCTCCACCCCGCCTCGGTCCTAGTCCAGAGTTTATGGCTGAACATGTGTCATCCACACAAGAAGGAGGCCAGATATATATGGCTCCAGGGTAACCAGGTGAGCACCTGCACCAATGTTTGACTTTAACTGAGTCTCTGTTCTGGGGATCCTGGAGACAATGAACTTTGGATAAGACCAGGTGGAGGACATGAGATCATCTGGCATCTCACTTTCCACAGAAAGAGAAATTTCAAGGGCCCCTCAAGGGCCAGCTCATCATGATTGGTGTTGAAGTCATTGTGGAAGCCGATTTTCCTGAGAGGAGGCTCCACTGGGTCCAGTCAGGACATGACAGTACTATGCAAGCTTTGATCCATTTTCCTAAAACCAGTATATGAGCATTAGCCAGAATTAGACAATGAGATCTGCTTTGCATGTCATATTTTTTCTACATATATTTGTATTATAGAAATAACCTTCCTAGGGAGTCTGTTGTTGTGTTCTTATGTTCATCAGAATGATATGTGTTTTGAGTCATAGGTTCTTCTCAGGCAGTCTGATGGTCATGTTAACCATGTAAATATTCATCACAGAATTGTGACAGTTGTTTTGTGCGTATCAGTTGCTTTTTACTTCTTATACTGAAATTGGTTTTTCCATTACAGACTTCTAATGTAACTGATGAAGACTTTTTGATGGAAACTTTGGCTGGCTGTATAGAATATAAACCTTTATTTGATGTGGTGATCAATGCATTTTACATCCGAGATGGAAAACATTGCCTGTTGTCTGAGCGTAATCTCTATGTTGGTAGGTATTCTACTTTAGTATTTAGAATATAATTATATACTGATAATGTTTCTAAATTATTTCCCAATTTTTAAGAATAGTTATTGCTTTTCAACACAAAGTAGTTCACAAAGCTATTTACATAGCTAAATACAGTGGTAATGTTTGGATAGTCACTAAGGGAGAGCACCCACTGCTATTAGTGGTTGCAAAGAAAAGGGATTGCCAGGTAACACATTGTGTTAACATGGCACATTTAACAATTTGAAAGTGGAGGATAGAGACATGAAACAGATATTCAGGATCAGTATATGGAATGGTTGTCCCCTCAATTGCTTACCAGTGTGACATACATTATTGTTGCTCCCCCTCTTGGGGTAGTGGAGTGAAAATTCCAGTTGAATGGGGGCCATCCTGAGCAGAGTACCTGCAATAAGGTTTCTGAGAAGACAAGTAAGTGGAGCCTTGTCATTTGCGGGGTTTTCCCATCAGCTGATTTGACCTAGCACAACCATAGAAGCCCTTTCATGGATCACTGCCTTGTCGTGGCGAAGGGGCTTGAGTAGCTCAATGAAGCTGTGAGCTATGCCATGTAGGGCTACCCAAGATGGACAGGTCACAGCAGAGAGTTCTGACTAAACGTGGTCCGCTGGAGAAGGAAGTGGCAACCCACTCCAGTACTCTTGCCAAGAAAACCCCATGGATTACAGAACAAAAAGGCTAAACGATATGACACTGGAAGATGAGACCCTCAGGTCGGAAGGTGTCCATTATGCTACTGGGGAAGAGCAGAACACGAGTACTAGTAGCTCCAGAAAGAGTGAAGTAGCTGGGCCAAAACTGAAAGGAAGCTCAGCTGTGGATGTGTCTGGAAGTGAAAGGAAAGTGCGATGCTGCAAAGAACAATACTACATAGGAACCTGGAACGTCAGATCTATGAATCAAGGCAAGCTAGATGTGGTCAAACGTGAGATGTCAAGGCTGAACATCGACATCCTGGGAGTTAGTGAACTAAAGTGGACAGGAATGGGAGAATTTAATTCAGATGACCATTATATTTGCTACTGTGGGCAGGAATCCCTTAGAAGAAATGGAGTAGCCTTCATCGTGAACAAGAGAGTGAGAACAGCAGTACTGGGGTATAACCTCAAAAATGATAGAATGATTTCCATTCGGATCCAAGGCAAACCTTTCAACATCACAGTAATCCAAGTCTACGCCCCAACCACTGGTGCTGATGAGGAAGAAGTTGACCGCTTCTATGAAGACCTAGAACAGCTTCTAGAATTAACACCCAAAAAAGATGTCCTTCTCATCATAGGGGATTGGAATGCTAAAGTAGGCAGTCAAGAGGTAAGAGGAATAACAGGCAAGTTTGGTCTTGGAGTACAAAATGAAGCAGGGCAAAGACTGATAGAGTTCTGTCAGGAGAACACATTAGTCATAGCAAACACCCTTTTCCAGCAACACAAACGGCGACTGTACACATGGACTTCACCAGATGGTCTACATCGAAATCAGATTGATTACATTCTTTGCAGCCAAAGATGGAAAAGTTCCATACAGGCAGTCAAAACAAGACCTGGAGCTGACTGTGGCTCAGATCATCAGCTTCTTCTTGCCAAATTCAGGCTTAAACTGAAAAAAGTAGGGAAAACCGCTAGGCCCTCCACGTATGACCTAAATCAGATCCCCTACGAATATACAGTGGAGGTGACAAATAGATTTAGGGGCTTAGATTTGGTAGACAGAGTGCCTGAAGAACTTTGGACGGAGGTCTGTAACATTGTACAGGAGGCAGCAACTAAAACCATCCCAAAGAGGAAGAAATGCAAGAAGGCAAAGTGGCTGTCTGACGAGGCTTTACAAATAGCTGAGGAAAGGAGAGAAGCCAAAAGCAAGGGAGAAAGGAAAAGATATACCCAACTGAATGCAGATTTCCAGAGAACAGCAAGGAGAGATAGGAAGGCCTTTCTAAATGAGCAATGCAAAGAAATAGAGGAAAACAACAGAATGGGGAGGACTAGAGATCTTTTCAAGAAAATTGGAGATGTCAAAGGACAATTTCATGCTAAGGTAGGCACAATAAAGGACAAAAATGGCAAGGACCTAACAGAAGCAGATGAGATTCAGAAGAGGTGGCAAGAATACACAGAGGAACTCTATAAGGCCGATCTAAATGTTCCTGATAACCACAGTGGTACAGTCACTGAGCTCGAACCTGACATCCTGGAGAGTGAAGTCAAGTGGGCTTTAGAAAGCCTCACTAACAACAAAGCTAGTGGAGGTGACAGCATTCCAGCGGAATTACTCAAAATCTTAAAAGATGATGCTGTCCAAGTGCTGCTCTCCATATGCCAGCAAATTTGGAAAACCCAACAGTGGCCACAAGATTGGAAAAGATCAGTCTACATTCCAATCCCAAAGAAGGGCAATGCCAAAGATTGCTCGAATTACCGCACCATTGCACTCATTTCACATGCTAGCAAGGTCATGCTCAAAATCCTACAAGCTCGGCTTCAGCAGTATGTGAATCGAGAACTACCAGATGTACAAGCTGGTTTCCGAAGAGGCAGAGGAACTAGAGATCAAATTGCCAACCTTCGCTGGATCATGGAGAAAGCAAGAGAGTTCCAGAAAAACATCTACCTCTGCTTCATTGATTATGCTAAAGCCTTTGATTGTGTGGATCACAACAAACTGTGGCAAGTTCTTGAAGAGATGGGAGTTCCAGACCACCTGATCTGCCTTCTGAGAAACCTTTATGCGGGTCAGGAAGCAACAGTTAGAACTGGACATGGAACAACCGACTGGTTTAAAATTGGGAAAGGAGTACGACAAGGCTGTATATTGTCACCCTGCTTATTTAACTTATACGCAGAGTACATCATGAGGAAGGCAGGGCTGGATGACTCACAAGCTGGAATCAAGATTGCTGGGAGAAACATCAACAACCTCAGATATGCAGACGATACCACTCTACTGGCAGAAAGTGAGGAAGACCTAAAGAACCTTTTGATGAGGGTGAAAGAGGAAAGTGCCAAAATTGGCTTGAAGCTCAACATTAAAAAGACTAAGATCATGGCAACCACTCCCATCACTTCCTGGCAAACAGAAGGGGAAGAAATGGAAGCAGTGACAGACTTTATTTTCCTGGGCTCCAAGATCACCGCAGATGGTGACTGCAGCCATGAAATTAAAAGACGTTTACTTCTTGGGAAGAAAGCTATGGTGAACCTAGAT
Organism: Lerista edwardsae; assembly: GCA_029204185.1. Taxonomy (NCBI): domain Eukaryota; kingdom Metazoa; phylum Chordata; class Lepidosauria; order Squamata; family Scincidae; genus Lerista; species Lerista edwardsae. The sequence continues at coordinate 7,403,184 of JAJKFI010000034.1, forward strand.
AGCTTAATCAAAAGCCGAGACATCACCCTGCCAACAAAGGTTCGCATAGTCAAAGCGATGGTTTTCCCAGTAGCCATGTATGGCTGTGAGAGCTGGACCATAAGAAAGGCAGAGCGTCGAAGAATTGATGCTTTTGAATTATGGTGTTGGAGAAGACTCTTGAGAGTCCCCTGGACTGCAAAGAGATCCAATCGGTCAATTCTCCAGGAAGTCAAGCCTGATTGCTCCCTGGAAGGACAAATGCTGAAGCTGAAGCTCCAATACTTTGGCCACCTGATGAGAAGAGAGGACTCTTTAGAAAAGACCCTCATGCTGGGAAAGATTGAAGGCAAAAGGAGAAGGGGGCGACAGAGGATGAGATGGTTAGATAGTGTCACCGAAGCAATGAATATGAAATTGGGCGAACTCAGGAAGCTAGTGGAGGACAGGGAGGCCTGGCGTGCTGTGGTCCATGGGGTCGCGAAGAGTCGGACACGACTTAGCGACTGAACAACAACAACAACAACAACAACCATAGAAGGGCTGTTTGTTAAACAAACGCATGCTGTTAATTGTTTTAAAAAAGCTTTTCTTATCAGTGCAATGCAACTGCAGCCATGAAATCTGCAGCCAATTTCATTAGCTCTGAGATAAGACCTCATCCCAGTGCTAAACAGAATTGATTAAGCATTTTTCACCTTGCTCCAGGGCAAAGGGAAGAGGTCTTAGCTAATGGATACTAATTGCTCTAAGCCCCTGGAGAATGGCTGCAGCCCATTGCCATAGTAAGAGAAGCTTTTTAAAAGGCTGAATGCAATTAACAGCATGATTTCATTTAACGGAAAGGACTGCTCCCAGATAAGAAGGCCCCACCTATATTAGCAAAGTATCTTGCCGAGAATGTTGTGAGGACAGCAGGCAGTTTGTGCCAAGTGGTGCCCTTTCTCCATAATTTTCATCACCACAGTTCTTGTGTGCATGTGTATTCCTGAGGCCAGAGAAGTATTAGCCTTTGCTGTATACTCTAATCTGATCTCCCTGAAAGGGCTTATATACCAGGCTTCATGTGTTGTGATCCGCTGTAGAATGTTGTCTTTATTCAATACTCTCACCACAGGATAGTGGAGAGGGTGGCAAGAGATTTTTTGGGTGGTTTTCCTATCCCCATTGTTTTCTGTAGTATTCCTTCACCACCTCCAACTTTGGGGTAGTGCTGGTGTTTGGGGTGTATCTGTTGCCTGAGGTGTATATTCAGGATATGGTGATGCTCTCCAGGTTCTTCCCATCTCGCCTATGTCCCATTTCCATTTCCACTCTGTTTGGGGGCTTATGCTATCATAGCGTTGCACTGTTTGAGGTATTCTGCTAGCAGAATTGGAGGCTTGCTGCACCATCTGAGGGCAAACATCATATCCTAAAGTGCTCAGACTGCATTGCTAAAGCAAAGGTGTAGTGCATCGTCCCATGATATTTCTAATTTTTCTAATGTTTAGTGTATAAACCACAAATGTAACTGTTGTACACTCAAATTACTTTGCCAGTATAATTTTAGTTTATGTCTTCTGATAGTTATTTGTTATCTGGCAACTTTTCGATTGGAGGAGCTTGGTCTTCAGCAATTCAGCAGACTCATCAAGACAATGGACTTTCCTAAAATATGTAAGGTAACTAAAATAGTTGTGCACTAGCCAAATTTTAAACAAAATCCAATATGGTTGTAATCCAATGTGTGAACTAGGTACATCTGTTAAAAGCTTGTTATATTGCTGTTTTAACATTAATTCAGTATAACCAGGGAGCTCCAGCTGACCTTTTTGACCCACCAAAAATATAAATAGTGGGTTGTGACTCATAGTTTGAGAACTGCTGCCATAGGATCAATGCTTCAGTATTTGGTATCTGCTGTGTTTTCCAGGAATCTTAACACCAGTGGATAACAAGAATTGACTGTACAGTAGTCCATGATGCAATGCAGGGTTGGCAGTAGTTGGTATGGGGGAGAACAAGATTGATCTGGGTGGTAGTTCCTGGCATCAGATGCATGTATAGTTCATAATTAAAAATGAGGGTATAATATAAGAAGAAATAAAATAACACATGAGAAAATCATCGTTAAAAAAGTCAACCATTAACCAATCTCCTAAAAGCTTAATTATGACATAGATATGCTTTTGTTGTAGGTTGGAACTTGGTGAACTGGTTTCTACTTCTGTGTTATAGGCAGATATTTTTTGGCCCTAGCAGGTGGGCAGAGCCAGTACTTGTGGCCTTGGACTTTTTTTCCAGCATGGGAACCTTTGCTCAAAAATTGATCAGAGGTTGGTTAAAAGCAAAAACAGAAAACAATGGTACAAAACAAAAGGGAGGGTTGAAGAAACAATTTCCCATAATCAACAACCCAGGGAGTTGGAAAGGAAAGAAAAAAATGTGTTTTGGAGTGCCTTTCTTCTTGGATAGCTACTGATTCCTCTTTTGCATCCTCTTAGCTATCTGTCAGAGTAGGCAAAAAGTGTGACTGTACATCATCAGGTCCTCCCAGTCAACATTGTACCTCATCTCAGTTGATGAGGGTTTGGATCGCCAAGATTCATCGAAAAAGTGGCTCCAAGGTGACCTTCTTACTCTGTATCAGCAATAGCCACTGTGGCCATAGAGGAGGCAGCTACCAGTGTTGTAAAAAAAGACTCATAAGTAATTTGAGTTTTGAGGTTTTGGCCTGACTCTCATTAAACTCAAGTCTTGCATGTCAGTGTCTCTTCCACCCCAACTCACAAGTCAGGCCACCAACTTGGAACTGCTGAGTCATTCAGCAACTCAATTCAGTAAGAATGATCACGTTGATTTCCCTGCACTCCAGCTGCTGAATTTTGCTCCCGGGCTCCATGTGGCTAGCTCCCTGAAAGACATGTCTTTTGTTTATTCAGGGAACTTCCTGGGGTTCCCCATGCATTTAAATTAGTTATGCATTGCATCATGGTTCCTGCCTAATATAATACAACCCATCCATTTTCCTTTTCTTTTTGCTGACCCCATTTGGGATTTGAACCAACAACCTCAAGAACTCAGATTAAATTAAATCCAGATAAAACCAAATAGAGGTTCTCTTTGTCCGAAAAATCTATACTCTGAAAGGGGTTGCACTCCCTCTGAAGGAGCAGGTCCGCAGCTTGGGGGTTCTCCTGGATCTGCAGATGCTCCTAGACTCCTAGGTGGTGGCTATGGCTAGGTGAGCCTTGGTTCAACCATGTCTGATTCACCAGCTGCAACCATACCTGGGTCGCTCAGACCTGGCCACGTTGGCCCATGCCCTCATGATATCTAGATTAGATTACTGCAACACACTCTACGTGGGGCTGCCTCTAAATATGGTCCAGAAACTGCAACTAGTGCCGAATGAGTGGCCCAGGTCATTGCTGGAGCAGATTGGTTTGACTCAGTTGGGCTGCTGCTCTGGCAACTACACTGGCTGGCGATTCCTTTCTGGCTGAATTCAAAATGCTAGTTTTGACTTTTAAAGCCCTTTATGGATTGGGTCTAGGGTATTTGAGGGACCGTCTTCTTCCATATAATCCTACCTGTCCTCCTAGGACATCTGGGGGACCCTTCTGACTGTGCTGCCACCAGGTGAGGTGAGGGGGATGTTGGCCAGGAATAGGGCCTTCTTGGTGGTAGCCCCTTATTTATGGAATGCCCTTCTGCTTTAATTAAGAACGACTCCCTCTCTGGAGACCTTTTGGCGGGCCCTCAAGACCTTTCTTTTTCAAAAAGCATTTGAATGAATGTTTGGCTGGCTTCTTTAAATGTGTGGTTTTTAATGTTGGTAATCCTAGGTTCTGTGTTATTTTAATGTTTTTAGATATTGTTTTAATATTATTTTTCCATTTTGTAAGCCACCTTGAGTCTCCTACTGGAGAAAAAGGTGGGGTAGAAATCTTTTAAATAAATAAACAATCTGTATTATGGGAGCCTTATCAGTTAGAGCTATCCTGGCTCTTACAAATACCTGACCAAAAAGAGGGGCTAGAGTTAGAGCTAGAGTTGCCAGAGGCAAACAGGGACAGAGTGCCTATACCTTTAACCATTGTATAGAAGAATCAAGTTAAAACTCCACTTATAAAACTCAGACCCAGTGGAAGATCTCCATGCATACATGACTTGGGGCACAATCCTAACCTGGAGTTAGGCCAGCACAGTTAGGCCAGCAAAGTTTGGCCAGCACATGGGACACCGTAAAGTATGTTTGGACTACTGTCAGAGTCAGGGAAGCCAGCACACAAACATGCGCCATCTTCCCTGACTCTGAGACTGGTCCAAACGTGTTTTATGGTGGCCCTTGTGCCGGCCAAACTTTGCTGGCCTAATTGTGCCAGCCTAACTCCAGGTTAGGATTGTGCTCATAAAGACATACTCAGTAGCAAAAATTAACAAACTCTAAAAAAATCATAAACACAAAAAATTACCTCTAAATTAACACAAGTGTAACACAAGTATATCATTTCATCAAAACTCCCTAGACTCCACTCCCTTCATAATACTTAATGCCAATCTCTGTCAGCTATTCTTTTATCTTTCTTTTTAATGATTTATCCTTTCTCTAATCTTGTCATATTAATTTATAATTGTCTTTATTCTTTAAATTCACAAATCATTGTTATATTTTGTTCTCTCTTGTACAGAACGTTTATAAGTGGCTTCCAATTGTTTATAAATGTATTTACTGACTTCTTAAGCAAACTCATTAATTTATTCATTACTGCTAAATCCAATCTTCATGTGACTATATTTCTGTAGATTTCCAATACTGTGCATAGGAAATTCTCACTGCTGTTGTCTTATATAAAACAATATTTCAAAATTCTTTCCTACACAATCATCTATCGTACCCCAGAAAAAAGCTTCTGGTTTCATTTTTCATATTTGCTTTAAGAATTAACTGTATCTTTGTATGTACTGTATCCAGTAATACCATGCTTTACTACACATCTACCATATACAGTAAAAAGAATCTTCACATTTCCTACATTTCCAATATCTATTTGGCATATATTTGTATATTTTTGCTAATTTCAATCTTTTAGATCAAACTGTTTCCCATTGCTCCATTAAAATATCATGCCCCATATTTCTGGCCCATTGGATCATACAGTCTTTAACTTATTCATCTTCTGTCTCATATTTCAACAATAACTTGTACATTTTGGTAATCTCCCTGCCTTCTTCTTTACATAAACATGTCTCCAATCTCAATTCCCATTGTTCAAAGCCCTCCACTCTTTTATTTATTTTAAATCTCTCCATCAGATCAAGTATAAAAATAGTTGGTAGTCAAAACCTTCCTCTAATCTCTCTTTTCATTTTACATTCTCCTTGTGTAAAATTTAATAGCTAATAAGTTTCTGTTTTCCCAGAAATGCTTTTAACTCACCATTTCCAGAGACTTTTTTAAAATTAATGGCCCAATTCTATCCGGCACAGGAACTGTATCCTGTGCTGGATTTGAGCTGGCTGGAGGTCTCTTTGGAGTAAGGGGACATTAGTCCCCTTACTCCAAATAAAGCCTCAGTCTGTTTAGTAGGGTTTCTTGGAGTTGCGCCAACTATTTAGTGTTTGTATTTATTTAGTTGGCGCAGACCCGAGAAGCACAATGCTGGACTTCTGAAACTGGGAGGGGGAATGGGATACGGAGGAAGAGATCTCCTCCCATCCCACCTCCCTCTCAGGGCTGTCCCTCACCCCAATCTGTCCTCCCTCTGCCCTGAAATGCCTCCTCCCCACCCTCTTCCAGCACTTGTGACACTAGTCACTCACCTGGTTTTTGCTGGTGGCCAGGGCTCTGCGTGCAGTATTGTCGGAGAGGTGCAGGCCACCAGTGCAGATTACTCCATGGGTGTTGCAGATGTGCTTTGTGGCATGTTTGTGCCATAGTTGCAACACTGGTGCTCAGGCTGCCTTCTAGTTTTTTTCCTAGTTGACCTTTTAACCTTGACAATAGTTAAGGTTTTTTTTTCCTCTTTTACCATTTAAAATACATAACTATCTGCGTAATACAAAAAATGGGGGAGGGCCTTTCCCAAAATATCCAATAATATCAACAAAATTCAAATAGACCTAAAATGATTTTAGGTATATTGCAGTGGTCTTCAATCTTGTTTTGTGCCATGACCCTAGTAAATGCATAATTTATGAGACTGGGGACTCACTGTTGGTCCCAATCCCCTCCTGGGACTCTGTCCACCCACTTCCTGCCCCTGTCACCATCCACTCCCTGCCCACTCCCATTCCCTGTCTTCTAGCACTTTTCACTGTAACCAAATACTTGTATTAGAGACAGCAGAAAAGGGTTACCATGAAGCATGGAACTAGGGAAAGCTATTTTAGCAGAATTGCTAAGAACCTCAGCAGGACTGGGACACCATCTCCAGGTATTTGAAGGAGTATACCAGATGCCTCCCCCTTTCCCTGGTGGAGCTCTAGTCCAGTGGTCTTCAACCTTTTTCATTCTTGTCAGTTGCCGTGACCCTACTCCTGAGGCTTCATGACTCCATTGGGATCCCAACCCCAAGGCTGAAGAACACTATTGGATACAATTGTAAATACAAAGCCTGATCCATGGTGTAAGACTGTACTACTGTACTAGGTTTTCTTTGAGTTTTTTTTGTAATTCAATCGTTCAGTTCCTTTGATTTATGGGTGAATTATTTTTAGTTCCTTAGGTTCTTTTTCAGTGTCATGAATCTGAGCACATGGATAAAAGATGAATGGAGCAAGATATATGATTTTACTTATGTAAATAATACGTGGATCCAACCATTGCTAAAGTAAGTGATTGTTTACATTAAATACCATGCATTAAATATGTGGCAATTTGACAATCTTAAGTATGACTTGCATCCAAAATCCTAGTAGTTAAACATATTTCTACTGACACTGCCCAATATAGTCTCTGTCATATGAATTATGCCATGCATGTGCAACAAAATCCAATGTGGGTGTACCCATATTAACCTGTCGAGGACTCATTTTAATAGAACATACATTTTCATAGTAGCCTGCTACTTCAAATAGCAAGAGTACTCCCTAGGACTCTGTTGTTCTGCAAGAATTAGTTCACCTCAGTGATCATACAAGACTTGGGCTGCAATCCTATATACACTTTCCCTGAAGTTCCATTGAATTCAGTGGGACTGGCTTCTGAGTGGGCATGCATAGGATTGTGCTCCTGGATTTTAGATAGGCTTTTGATTTAAAGTAATAATTCAGTGGTCAGCAATTCAATTGGCCATTGGACTAACTGTCATTTCCATTTCCCGCACACTTATTTAGCTGCACTTCCTCTTCACAGCCACCACCAAAGTTACTTACTGGATAAAGGAACGGAGAGCAATGCTTCTGTTTCTAACTGTAAATTGACCCAGAAACCCCTTTCTGGACTCCCTGAAGCATCTGGTGGGCCACTGTGAGATACAAGAACCTGGACTTCGATGCTTTTGACCTGATCAAGCAGGGCTTATGTTCTTATAACGCTTGTTTTATTTTTTATTTTTTTGAAAATGAGGATTAAAAAGGCAACAAATTCCTTTCAAGACTTGGGTCTTGGGATCAGTTTTGTCAGGGCCCATAAGGGTCAGGATGGACTGGGATAAGATTCAAGAATCAAGAAGCCAGAGGCAGAAGAAATAATCAAAACAGGCTGGTGGTCATGTACCAGATGAGGTAGCCAAGAATCAGAGGACAAGAGGCATGGTCAGGCTTATGATCTGATTCTGGATTAGGCAAGATAAGATGCATTATGACCTGGTCAGATGAATTGCTCAGATTTAAGCCTAAAGAATAGCAGTACTGGCTCCAGCCAAGATAGAGCTACTGTGAAGATCAGGCCAATAATTTCTTCTGTCTAAGAGTTTCTTTGGTGGTGCAGGAAGGAAGGTACCTAAGGCCCCAATCCTTTATCCCACCCATTTACGCAATTCAGCAGTGCCAACAGAGCATGTGCTGCTTCCTGTTGTGGGGACAACAAGATGGCCTGGGATAGGTAAGTGAAAATAGTTCTCAGCCTTTTGTGCCAGAGGTCCTGAAGCACATGTCAGGGTTGTGTCTTTTGAGATGGTGCGCAGGCACTTACGGCAGCAGATCAGGAGATAAGTGCCTGTAAGTGTCCAATAGGCTTGGGCTACTGTCTTATTGTCTTACTGTCACATCTGATCCCTCTGGTCCATTCGATCCTCATCAGCCTACTCCACATTTGGGGCCCATGGGGCTGGTCTACCTCAGAGGTAGACCAAGGCCTGAACTTCTTGTGCCACTAGCACTCTTGTTCCTTAGCAAGACTAACAAATACTGTCGATAAAGGGCTCCATAGAGGCTAGCTACACTATCAGCCTGCCTGTCCATTGTCTGTTGAACCCATAGGCAAATCAGTTATAGTTCAAAAGCCCAATTCTATGCATGTACTCAGAAGTAGGTCCCATTATAGTCCATGAGGGTAACGCCAAGGTAAGTGTGGATTGCAGCTCAAGAAAAGTCCAATCATTATAGTTTGCGTGTTTAGCAGAGTAACACATTTATTTTTGAAATTAACTTTCATTTATCCATTCAACAACTCCTCTTCTATTGAACTTTTAACATGTTGGTAGTAAATTCAGATTTTATTTTAAAGTAAGGCATCAGAGGAAGTAAACTTATAAAGAGTTTAAACCAGCAACATTAGTGTTTTGTTTCTAAACTCATGTAAAAGGAATGGAAAATGAGATCTACATTTTTTTGTTTGAAGATGGCAACCCAAAGTACGTCAGCTAATTGAGCAAGTTGCTAGTAAATTAGCAAAACATAGTACTACAACTTCAAAGACAACGGAACCACAGGAGTTTCATTTGACAGTCCCTAATCCACGAGCAATATTGATCCCCGAGCTAATTCCACCACTAGAGAAAGCAAAGCCTGTGAGTATTTTCTTTTTTTACAAAAAAGACTGCTTTTTGACAATATTTGAATCCAAAAGAATGGAAAAACCTTTATTAAGGGTACACCAAGGGTTTACTAAGCTTGCAAGGGTTGGCAAACCACTACTGGGGGGCGGGGGAAGCACTGCTGCCAAGAAGCTGCTCTCCTTGGCATTTATAAATCCGGCTGCATCCTTTAGGGACTCTAACAAGTTTGAGAACCACTGTCCTAAACAATGTGTTCTTTAGATTTCTTTTCTGCTTTCCCAATTATTTATTTCGTTTTTGGGGGGTTGGTACAATCTTTTTTCTCTCTTTTTAATTTGTTCTTTGGGTTTTTTAGACAATTTTTCCTATTTAATTTGCCTTTAATAACTTCCTTGACTGTGCAGTTTACACAGCATAGTACAGCCATGCCCTGGCATCCACTGATTTAGTATCCATTCAGTTATCCTCAGATACCATGGATACTGTGACACCTATTAAAAAGATAGGGAAACATTAAACAAATTATTATTTTTTACCTTGTTGCAGGAAAACTACTGATGATTCCCTATCTTTCAAAAGTTGTCCCGAGTATCCACAGTTTCAGGTATCCGTGTGTGTGTGTGTGTGTGTGTGTGTGTGTGTGTGTGTGTGTGTGTG
>JAJKFI010000034.1:7412756-7443808 GCA_029204185.1 Lerista edwardsae
TGTGTGTGTGTGTGTGTGTGTGTGTGTGTGTGTGTGTGTGTGTGTGTCCGGAATGGAACCCCAGCAGATACCGGGGCATGCCTGTATCTTTTTTTTAACTTAAGGAGGGAAAGCACATAAGAATAGAAAAGGAACCAGAGTCTGGGAAAGTCAATGAGGTTACATAACTTAGCCAGTAATGGCATCTAAATGATTTAGCAACAGGTACTCACTTTTGATTGGCACTTGTGTCGGGGCCCGCCCACAGGAAGTGAGGTCATAGCCGGAACCCAGGAACCGCCCCCAGGAACCGCCACGCCTCCTCGGTAGGCCGCGCAGTGGCCCGGGAGAAGGCCCGGGAGTCCTGGGCCTTCCCCGGGGCCGCCACGCGGGCTACCGATTCCCCCCCAGGAACCGCCGTGCCTCCTCAGGAGGGAGCCCCAGGCAGCCTACCTGCTCACGCTGCTGCCGCTGTCGGTCTCCCTTGCTCCGCTGCCTGCCTGCTCTGAGAACGTGCAGGCAACTCAAATGTGCAGGCAATTCCAACGTTGCAAGGGGCGGAGCGGAGTCGACGAGTGGGCGGGTGAATGGGTGGGGCCAGCCTTAATCCTAGGAATGGGTACCTAGGAATGGGTACCTGCGTACCCGCTACATGACATGTCTGCTTAGGGCCCAATCCTATCCAACTTTCTAGCACCAATGCAGATGCAATGTAGCTCCAAAATAAGAGAACAAATATTGCCTTACTTTGAGGAGGCCTCCTTGACAGTCTTCCCACTGCAGGATGCAGTGCATGCCCTATTGGACAATTGGATAGGACTGGACAATTGGATAGGATTTGGCCTAACCCCCCCCCCCCGGTGGGCCAGCATGAGTCCCTTGTGTTGGCTTACAAGTTTTGCAAATGCACCATAAAACTCATTTGCACCACTTTTTGAGGCAGGGAGGACAGTGCATGGTCCCAACAGCAGGTCAGGCTAGCTTAGGGAGGCCAGCACAGGGGCTTGGGGAGGGTGGAGAGAATGGGGCAGGGACAGGCAGGGGGAGGGCAGGCCTATGGGCAGACCACAGCCCAGGAAGGGGGCTGGAGCCAGGATATGGCACCAGATCGTAACCCCTGGCCTGATCGGCCCTACATGGGCCACTCAAATTTGCAACAGCGATTTTGCTGGAGTAGATCCAAGTAACCCCAGCTAGTGCTGTTGGGCTGATGCTAGCAGCAGCATTGACCCAAGGCCGCCAGGCTGAGGCACCATAGTGCTGCTCCTGTGCCAGCTGAACTTGGCTGGCGCAAGAGTGGTTCTGGAGAGGGCAGGCGAATGGGCCGGGGGTGCGTGGGCTGGTAGGTGTGCTGGCCTGGGGAGGGTTGAGGGAGGGATGCAGCTGGTAGGCCTCATCCAAACCTCCGTCCTCAGGCCGGAGGCTTCTTCAGGCCGCATGGCTTCTTTGGCTCTGCTCCTGCTATACAGCCCTGGGGGCGGGGGGCTCTCCAGCACACCAAAACTGCTGTGGATTTAGCGCAGGCCCACCAGCCTCATTATTCCAGCACAATTTAGGATTGCGCTTTAAGTAAAAGGTCCCCTCCCTCTTGCTGCCAGAGCCATACCAGCAACCACAGAGTAAAGCAGAGGAGGTGCCTCCGTGTTATTCTGGCCACCCGGTATGGCTCTGGCAGTGAGGGGGAGGACCATTTACAAAGCGCATTGTGGCGCTGTAGATACTTAATGTTTTGACCCTCTCTAGTGACACCAACGAACTTAGGCAAGCTAGTAGAACTTTTGAAAAAGTGGCTGTTAGAGGTGCTTTAATATATTTGATTTTTTGGTATGTTTAAACAGAATTGATGTCTAAACTGAATTTTGTGTTGGAAGAAATTTTAATTAGAAATATTTTAATATTTAATTAAAATAAATTCTAATTAATTAAAAATAATTAAAGCTACTTTCTTTTCTTTTTTTTACTTTGTTGATGACTGAGTTTTGTGTTTAAAACATTGTAGTTATCCAATCCAAACTCTAGACATACGGTAAAATGGAAATTAAATTGACTACAATCCTGTAACACCTGTTATCTTTTTTGTGCTATTATGCAGGACAATATGAACCAGATTTTTAAATATCTTTTTAATAAACTTTATTCACGCCATATAGTGCATGATTGAGCTAAAACTACTTTTAACTCAAATTGTGAAACATTTCATGCTCATGCTTCGCTTTCCCCATTGAAATAAAAGTGCGTAATTTTTTGTATGAAATTTGTAGCCATAGCATTTAGATGTTCTCCTGGCCTGATTCTTGAAGAACTTCAAATAGTGGTTTTTTCTCTTAGAATTGCCTTCCATTCATGGAACAACAACTTGGGATGCTACCAACTGACATATACTGCCTTTTAACTCTTTGTCAATCTAGTATTTTCTAAATTTAAATTATATTGTGCATGTTTAGGTTCCTGAGACAACTTACAAGCCTCCTAAATTGAAACAGCATCTGGAAGCAATCAAACTGAAGAATCGCCGGAAAGCTGAGGCAAGTTCAGTATTGTTCAATTATTTCAACATATTTACTGAAGTCTGTTTACTCATTTTTGATGTATTCTATCTATAGCAGTAGTTGCAGCTAATGCAGTGGGAATATATTAATATGCCTTCTATTCATGTCTATTTATAGTTGACGTATGACTTTTCAAGGTTCTGACTTGGGGTTCAATCCTGAGCAGGTGGTATGAGCGGATGGTGTTGCATACATGCCGTAAAGCACCTCCAGCACGGGCAGTAAACACTCGCACTGCAGCGGTGCTGGAGCTTCCTGCCTGGAGGCGACAACACAACACCGGCGAGCAGTACGTTTACCCCTCACCAGCACTGCACCAATTCTGGCCTGGGCAGGAGGGTGGAACTGGGCAGGGGGAGGGGGGAACATGGGTGGGACTGGTGGCAACCTTCACCGCTAGATCATGTGCAGCCCAACATGGAGGCCCTTGTCTTTGGGCTGGCAAAATAGCAGGTGAAGAGGTGAGGAGACCCATTGCCCACACTGCATCCTTACCCAGGGAAAGAAGGCAAAAGTTCCCTCCTCCAAGGAGCCTCCAGGTGGCTGCTGCTGGCTACAGCGGTAGCTGTTTGGCTACCGCTGCACCCGTGGCAGCTCAGGATTGGGCTGTTAGTCTGCCAAATCGTTAAACTAAGAACGGAACTGACCAAATCTAAATGATTGCTCTTCCCCTGTACTTGCTTCCCCTGTACACTTTTTCAACTTGTCATGAAGAAACCAAGGCTCCAGTCAAGCAACTGATATAATTGATTCACAGGGGATCTCAGGTGAATAAAGCAAAAAGCAGTTGACTGGACCATGGCTGCTGTTCAACTCAAGCATAAGCTAAACAGCTCTAATACAGATGTCTCTTTAAAGGATATTGCAATTGACACAGTATGTGTGAAGAAAACCTATTCATCTGTTCCATCTGGCAATTATCTTTGTAACTGAGCTGAATTTGTCAACTCACTTGCTGGCAAAATTTTCAGCATGACTTGTGGCTGGTAGTTTCAATGAAACATTAATTCAGATGTCAAAGACAAGTCTTGCTGAACAAGAATCAGCATGGCTTATGCAAAGGAAAGTCCTGCCCATCAGCAAACACATAGCTAAAAATCATGAGATAGTCCTGTAAATATTTGATTTTCATAAAACCTTTAACACATTATAGTGGGCCCTTCTTATTCACGCGGTTTGGTTCTGGAACACTGCATAGATAAAAAAATTATATGGATGGTCAAGTCCTGGTAAAAAAATGACATTAATATGTACAAATTGCATACAATGGCATATGGAAATAGCCCAAACTATGGGTCGCCACAACCTGATTTTTGGTGGATCATGATCAGCCTGCTGCCAGACCCTCAACTTTCAGGTTTTCTCTACTGCAAAGTCATGTAAATAAAGCTACAGGTCGGAATCCAATTATGGAGGCAATACCTGAGCCAGTCAATAAGTGGAGCTCTGACCCCTGGACTCTCATTTGTTCTGCCAGAGTGAGTGAGTGAGTTCTGGGAAGGGAGATAGGAAAGGGTTAAGGAGCTGATAATGGTAGATGAGCCTAGATGGGTCAGTAGGGACCCACCCATCATTCGATCCCCCTTGCAGTCCACTTGCAGTCCAAGCGGGGGAAGAAAAAGGCATGCTGTATCCTGCTAGGGTTCAGTGCAGGGACAACAATGCTGTAGCAGGAGCCAGTAGCATTCCCAGAGGGGGACAAATTACTAAATTTTTCAGGTGCCTGAATGCCCAAGTAAAGTGGCCCCTCCCCCTTACCTTCAGAGCCATTGGCAGCTGTGAGAACAAAGTGGAGAAGAGATGCAAGTAGGAGAGGGGCTGGCACATTGCATGTGATCCCAGCACCTTGCATCCCCTGCAAGATCCTACCCAAGGACGACTGCTGCAGTTGCTGCAGCAGCACTACAAATGCATTCCATCTTTTTCCAGATGAGCCTGCCTGAGACTCATCCTAGCCTCTCAGCAGCTTCCCTCTGTGGGGGCACTCTCTCAGGGCGCATGTGTGTGTTGGTGCTTGAAGCCCAAAAGACTGGGTGTCTTCTCTTGTTCAACTTCAGCAGTACTGCAAGGGGTGGAGAAAAGTGTGGCTGGCTGTGTGAAGCTGGGAGACTCCTTCAGAATAACTTTTATTGATTTGTAATTTTGTGTGAGTTTGAGAGAGGGGAATGGGGAGAAGGGAGTAAAGGGGGTAATTTGCACCTAGGTCCAGGGTCAAAAAGGGGTCCCAGACTCCTGGTATCTTACATTTTCATATCTCACCTGGACTTGTTGCTCGCAAGGGATGCTGGAGGTGTCACCACAGGTATGTGGTAGTGGCTGCTGCCGCAAGCCATATACACTGGCCCAGTGGTGTTATTCAAATGATTTAGGAACAGGAACTCACTTTTGATTGGCACTTGTCGGGAACCCGGAACCAGCCACGGAGCCTGTTAGGATCCGGAACGCCGTTCTGGTCCGTTCCCCCTGAATGACATCACTGCACTGGCCCCAGGAATGCATTCATGGGACTCCTTAACACTATGTCTAATTTGGAAGGAAAGTGGCTTGCTACAGTAGCTCTTTGGCTTGTGGATCTGTTTCCCATGAGGGTGTGTATTCAGGGATTTAATATGTTGTATTTATATAGCTTTACCTTTGAATAGTTACCTCTGTTTTCTGCATCCAAGGAAAAAAGTATTTGCTATTTGTCATGTTAGTTTGTCATGTTAATCTATCATATTAAATAATCTAAAATTATTGTATTTGTTAGGAACTGCTGCTGGATGCAAATGTTAACCTGTTACATTGTGCAGCTCCACTGCTTGAACATGAACACCCTGTAAGTAAAACCGAATTACATACTAAGTAAAAAACTTAGTTTGGCCCTGCATTATTATTACTCAAATGGCAGTTGTAGGGGATCACACAGAATCAGAAGTACAAGTGCACTAGTATTTAATCCTTTATTGCCATGCCATGGTCCTCACAAAAACCACATATCGAATTCGGTCCTCCATTAGGGTTCTAATTATATACATGCCAGTTACATATCAAACACTTCTGTTAATACTTAAGTTGTTCTAATAATACATATTTGTCTTTATATCTCTAGTTCTTAATTCTGTAGGAACTTTATTACTGTATTTAACTCAGTATTCCTTGTCTGGTTTTGATTTATTATCCCTTTTTGGTTGAAATTTGTAACAATAAGATTGCAATAATTCTTTTTGATTTTTAGAATAGAATTGCAGTTCCAAATGATGCAGAGAGATTTCGGGCTCAGAAGATCAAAGGAAAGGTGAGCAATATGTTAGAATATGGTTCTCAAACTTTTTAGAGTAGGACCCACTTTTTAGAATGGTACTTTTGTCATGACCCATGAGAAATGACCCATTAACCTGGAAGTGATGCCATAGCTGGAAGTGCCGTCATTGCGACATAATAAAATGACAGTCCTGGAATACAGACTGGCATTCTTGGACAGCAGCAGTTGCATAACCATGAAACATCCCTGACAGAAAGCAAGATTAGGACAACATATTATGTAAAAGCACTGAACTAATTTTTTAAAAAAAACCTCACTTGAAAATTTAAACTGTTAACACTCACAAAAGGAATATAGCAAGAGTAATAAAGCAAGAGCTTCCAAGATGGCTGCTCCCAGCTTTCTGTCACCCACCTGACATCAAGTAGGTCCCTACCCACAGTTTGGGAAACACTGTATTAGAATATTTTAGAGCCTTGCTGTTCCCAGCCAGCAGGAAGCAAGAAGTACAGATTCAGGTGTTGTATTTGAAGGGGAAATGCTATAAGGGGAATACTGTTTACTATAAGGGGAAGTTAGCAAGGCACCTTGAATCAGTATGGTTCTGAAGGGAGAAAGAACAGGCAACAGAATGGAAGAATTGGACATTATATCACACTTTTGGCACATGGCTATGCAAAGAGTTTCAACTCGAGAGCAAGGAGAGAATGCATTTAAAAGCCTGGAAGCTTCCATGGTTGGCTGTCTGCATGTGCAGAGCTCTACTTACATGTTCCTATACAGATAACTCCTTGAAACACCATAATTATAGATAATCAACCTGTCCATTTGAGTGACAAATTGACTATCCAGTCATGAGGAAAAAGTACTGGCTTGAACCACATGTGAACCAAATCTGTTTCACTCCTCTGTTTCACTTATACTTAATTCCCTGAATGTAAGAAAAGGTAGATAAGAATCTAAGTTCAGAAATAATAATGTTTTAACTCCTCTTGGGGGCTCAATCCTATCCAACCTTCCAGCATTGATACAGCAATGCCAATAGAGTTCCATGGGGCTGCATATTTCCTTTACCCTGGGGCATGCTTATACCATGGTTCCCTTATCATGGTGCTGCATTGCAGCTGAATTGGCACTGGAAAGTTGGATAGGATTGGGCCCTTAATCATATTTTCATTATCCATCCTATTTGGGGCCTTCTTGAAATGCTGCTGTAGGCTCAGAAGATTATCAGAAGGTTGTCAGATCTACGTGTCTCCTGAGAGTCAAGTGGATTGGGATCTGGCTGATACCTGGAAGAGAGACCACTTAGGAACCCCATTGGTGCTACTCAGAACTTTTAAAATACTAATGTGATGCATTAATGGAGGATTCAAGAGTGTTCAGAATGTGAAGAATTAGTGCATTATAGATTTAGCATCCCAATATTAACCATATCTGGCATCTTGAGGAATTCTTAAGTTTATTGGTTTATAAACAGTATAAACTGTTTAAATATCAACTACTCTTTGCCAACATTAATTCTACCTGCTCCCCTCAGTACTTCGGTTTGCCTTCTTCCCTTGGTCTTCCCTCTATATTACTTCAGGGAATTGATTAACCCCAGCAAGAGGCGAGCATTCATGCTCGCCAGGTTTAACATTTTTCCATCGGCCGTTCATGCAGGTAGATTTTTAAACATCCCCCATGCCAATAGGCTTTGCTACTTCTGCGCTCTCGAACCGGACACTGTGGCTCATATCCTATGCCAATGTCCCGCTCTTCAAAATCTACGAGTCCTGTACCTTGAACCAATGCTGACTTCCATCTATAGCTCTTCTGCAGATCCTCTTCCCCTACTCCTGGGTGACAGATCTGTGTCTCTTTCCGACTTGGTAGCAGATTTTCTTCTTGCTGTCTCTAGGAAAAAAACCCCTTCCTGATCTATTTTTCATTCTGTTTTTTACTTGCACCCTGGTTGGCTTTGATGTATCTTGCCCCCCCCCTTGCTGATGGAATGGTATTGTACTGTTACTATTTATTTTTATGCCAATAAAAGGTTCTTGCAATTGAATTGAAACTGTTTAAAGCATTGAATCCAAATTATAATTTATATAATTTAGAAATATAACTTCTAAAGCAGTAGTTCCCAAACTCCTACCTGGGAGTAGGGAGGCACGTAAGTGTTGGCGGGTTGGGGAAAAAGGCAACTACATCATCCCCAGGATTGCACTGCTTCCCTGGGAAAAGGGGATTTTTTTACACTTACCCCTGGCAGTGCTGGCGTCCGGGGGGGGGCATGAAGGAAGCCCTGGGGAACCCTCTGGAGGGCTCCCAAGCCTCTGAATTAATTGAAAATACTATTGCAACCCACTTCCAGTTTGCAATTGTGAAACCAGAAGTGGGTTGTGATCGCATTTTAAATTAATTGTTAATTAATTCAGAGGCTTGTGGATCCCTCTGGAGGGCTCCCCAGGGCTTCCTACACCCCCCCCCCAAGACACTGGCGCTGCTAGGGGTAAGTGTAAAAAAAAGCCCCTTTTCCCAGTGCTGCAGCATGTTCCTGGGGATTGCACTGCTGCCTTCCCCCTCTCCCTACCTCCACATAGTGCAACCCACCACTTTGGGAGCAGTTGTTCTAAATTGTTTTCATTATACACTCTTGCTTTGCAGTGGGTTTGCTTTACAATTAAGGGCGCAATCATAACCTGGAGTTAGGCCAGCAAAATTTGGCTGGCAACAAGGGCCACTGTAAAGTATGTTTGGACAACAAGGGCCACTGTAAAGTATGCTTGGTGCACAGATGTGCACTCCTCAACTCCGAGAGTGGTCCAAATGAGCTTTACGGTGGCCCTTGTGCCAGTCAAACTTTGCTGGCCTAACTGTGCCAGCCTAACTCCAGGTTATGATTGTCCCCTAAATCACTTTAAGATGGACTCTCTGTAGTAAAACAAGTTCCACTATATAATCTGTTATTCATTTTACAATGGACTCATGATTGCCATCAACAGGATCTTGTGCGTTAATGAGCTATGTGATAAGCTAATGAGCGATGTGAATGCAAGCATTTGGTAGCATTCCAACCAAGAGCAGCATTTTTAAATTTTGTGGTTGTATGTGTTGAGGGAGAGATACATCCTTGTAATTTTTTTTATAATGACAACATTGTGTAAACTGATAATCATGGCCTCTAAGGAGTACAGTAGACACCTTCTAGGAGTGCAGTAGAACCTAGATCTACTGTACTTTAAGAGAGGGAAATAGCTTAGTTCTGTGGCAAAAACATCAATACAATACCGTCATTATACTATAGGTTCTTTGGAACAGATTACCATTGTAAAGCAGGGGTCTACAGTATTTAAATTATTCAAGTCTTCGTTACTTTTGTCATTTGTATTTACGTAACTTCTTCTGCACTCTATTTCTTAACAGATTGACAATCCACCTGTAAAACTAAATGCAACAGCAATTTTAAGAGAAGGTGTTCTCTACCAACGAAAAACAGAACAGGAACTCAGCAGGTATTTACTTCCTCTCTATTTTTTAATCAACCAGATTATATTGTACCAATCATACATTAGAGACAATTACAGTCCAATCCAGTGCAAATCTCTGTGTAGTGATGCATCGGCACCAATGCAGGCTATATTGCGTTGGCATGGGAATTTTGCATGCTAGAAGTCTCTGTGGGGTTAGGGGAACCCAAAACAAGACACACTTTCTGTGCGAAAACAGGGCTTTTTACTTCATTATTGAGGCTTGCAGAGGGGGCTGCAGGCCTCCCAGACCCTGACAGGCTGGCGCAACTGCCTCACTGAGGTAGGGCCACCAGGGTGCAACACTGCAGGCAATTGCTGCGGTGCTGTTGGGCACCCCTCCTGCCCCAGGCCCTGGAAGGTAGTGATAAGCCCATTAACTCCCCTCTCAGCCACTGTTTTATGGCACGATCCTAGCTCACAGCTTCACACCTGAGTGAAATGAGCTTGCAACTTCCAATTTATTCTTCAAGTAACCTTAACTCTTGAATTTGTGCTAAGTATTCTCAGAGCGCAGTCCTATACTGTGCTGGATTAGCAAGGCCAGCCAGCCTGTGCCAAATCCAGCACAGTATAGGCGAGGCTAGAGCCTCCCCACAGCAAAGGCATGTTTGCACCCTTACCGTAGGGGAGGCTCCAGCCTCCCCTATGGGCTCCTTGGATCTGCGCCTGCTAAACAGCAGGCACAGACCCTAGGGAACCGTTCGGCCTGAATCGGACCTGCTCGGCCTCCTGGATGGGCTTAGGATTCGGCCTGAATCCAGAGCCCGCCTGCGTCCCGTCCACAACCTCCCTCCCCCCGCCAATCCCATGTCTGTATGGGTCTTCGTCCTACTTCACTCCATCTGGCTAGATAAGCATCCATGATGGAGAATGGTGAAGACAAAATGCACCCCCTCTCAAAATGGAGTACTCATTCTCAGTAACATTCTCAGCACACTAATTAAATGAACTACTTTCCCACATGACAGAAAGGCTGCAGCTAGGCTCAAGATGCTTTAACTAAGACTTAAAGTATCCACTTACAATTCAGCATCCTCCTAACACCAGAAGGAACTACCTTCATAGGAGGTAACTCTTTCTTACCTGGATAGCAACATGGCTTGCATTTTGGCTTGGCTGGCTTCTCGCAAAGCCCACCTTGTATCCTGTACACCTTTCTCTCTCTACCCAGCTGGGCAGCTCTCTTTTAACCCTTTTTTAGGAGCCTAGGTACCCCCAATTTCTAATAGGCTGGTTTGAATTTAACAAGATGCTCAGATTTCCCCACTCCCAAGTCAGGTGAGTGTACTGGGTCAGTGACCAAACAGGCATGAGTTATGTTTTAGTCAGATATTATTTTCTTGTAATGCCAGTCAGTCATGGATCTCCAATTTACATTTGAAAGAGGAAGGATATGGTTGATGTGTGACCTTGAGCTCTGGTCAGAACAGAGAATGTGACAGGCTCCTTCCTGTAGTATACATGGAGAGCTATAATTTTTTGTTGTTGCGGGGAAGGATTTATTATTATAGTATCATGGCATCATGATAGGAGGAGGAGGGGGGGTCATTGACAGGCAAGGAGAGATAACACCAAAGTGGCAGATGGATGACATTTAAGAGGAAGAGGAAATGATGCAAGGAGTAAGAAAACAAGAGTCAGTAAAAAGGTTAAAGGGGAACCCAAGAGAGCAGTTCATTCATCCCAAAAGTATGAGACAACACATATGTGTTTAGAATCCTGCCTCAAAAACTGAACTATACCAGAGCTGGTCACTCTGGTTGAATGTGTATGTGTGTAGATAGGAATGAAATTAGCAAAATAACATAGGAACTCAACTATGTAACCAAATTCATGCTTTTCTTTAGCCAACAATAAAACATTTAAAACTCATTCTCAAGCAGTGATTCAGGTCCTTTCAATAAAATCCCTGAATTGGGGAGGGTGGAGTCTTAATACCTCCAGACCATCCACACCTTCTCTCCATTACAAAAGCCAGATAACACTGTCCAAGTCAGGAAGATCATAGGGCTGGTTTGTCATGAAATCTCCCCCACAGACATCTCCATACTTTATAGTTCATATAAAGGCTTTATGGTACTTATGTTGTTTTCTGTTCATTTCCTAATAATTTATAACATTGCATTTGCCTTTTTCCACTCCCCTTGAATGTTTCCAGTTTTTAGGTGATGTTTTCAATGCTACTCATAATTCATAGCCAGTTCAGGGCCCAATACTATCCAAATTTCTGGTGCTGATGCAGCCCCAAGAGACCTTCATGACTCCCCCAACACCACAGAATGCAGCACACACCCCATTGGGACAGCTACATCAGTGCTGGAAAATGAATAGGATTTGGCCCTCAGACCTCCTGAGTTTACCTGTGGTAAGAATTTTTTGCTCCATTTTCACATGCTCACATTACATCTGACATAGCTGTTGAACTGCATTCAGAGCTCATGAACTGCATTTCTAGCACCGGTGTAAGGCCAACGCAACTCTGAGGTAAGGGAACAAGCATTCCCTTACCTTAAGGAAGCCTCCATGACTGCTTCCCCAACTGCAGGATGCAGCAAATGCCCCATCGGCACAGCTATGTTAGTGCTGGAAATTTGGTTAGGATTGTGCCCTTAGTTACTCAAAGTATCCTATATTCTTTTTCAGAATTGAACATCTTCTACGAGGGGCTCGGGATATATCTGAATTTCTACAATGGCAAAAGCAAATGCGTGAGAAAGATTTAGACGAACAACTGGCAGAAGAAGAGTGTAGGAGGTTGCAAGGAAAGCTAAGCTATGAGGAGGCTATCCTAGCACGTCAGATTTGTATACAGGAAAATCAGAAAAGGGCTGAGGAGAAGAGGGAAGAGGTATTGTATCATAAGAATGCTGTTCAGATTTTATCTAGGCCTGGTTTTCAAAAAGGATATGCCACACGTTGGCATGTTTGATGGAAAAATATGAAGGGAGATGATAAAAGTGGATTCCTGAATATTTATTATTTAAAGAATTTATAACCTGCTTTCTTATGTTGAAGCAAATGCCCAAGGTGGCTTACAAAGTTCTATATAAAATGTACAATGTATACAAACAATGAGTAAAATCATTAATTAAAAAAACATGTATAGTCATCCCCCAGTATCCCTTGATCTGCTTATCTGCAATTCCCCACAGCTCCCCTGTCCCCCCACATGCCCATTACTTATGTTTATGTTCATCACAGTCGCGCAAAATGGCTCTTGCTTTATCCAAGTAAGTAGATATGCAGCCTCTTACAATTACTGTACGCATCTTGCGTTAACAGATAAATAAGCCTAGAAGTGAAAATGAATGTTAATAGGAAACTGGACGTTCCCAGTAGTAGACCAGTTGCAGCATCAGCTCTGTGGTGCAGCATATGTTGGCTCGCCAGAATGTTCTATTGCAGTTTAGAGACTGCAATGAGGAGATGGAGAAGAACTGGAATAATTCACATAAGAATACTGCTACAGTCCTTGTGCTTGAGCAAGGTGCCTGGCTAGCGCCAGGAACATCCAAATGAATACAGCACATCTGTCACATGTATTGCATTACTTTCAGTGAAATATGTACACACATGTGCATTCCAATGTAGCTACTCATGGGGATATCCCTTCAAGTGCCACTTCACTGAATACAAGGTAATTGACAGCCCAATCCTAACTCCCTGCATGGCAATGCAGTAGCGTCAAAGTGGAGTTTGTTGCATCCTATAGAGGAGTTTGTCATTTGTTGCTTTGCCTTAGGGAATGCCCCTGCTGGTCTGGTTGATCTACTCAGACCTGTGCCAGTGATATCGCTGATGGAAGTCTGAGTGGACCAATTAAACCAGATCAGGTCTGGGATCTGGGTTAGGAATTGGAGGACGCCATGCCACTAAGCCTGCCCCCTTTCCAGGCCCAATCTCCATTCTACCACTTTTCCTGCCTCACTCCCAGTGGCGTAGCTAGGTCATTTTGCACACGGGGCCCATAAATTTTTGACATACCTCCCGACAACATTATTTGTTTATATTTTTCACGTTTTGTACTGCCTTCCAAAGAGTTCCGGGTGGTGTGCATGGTTCCTCCACTTCTTTTGTCCTCACAACAACCCTATATGGGAGGTAAGGATGCATCTTGCTCCCTTGCACATAGTACTCAGTAACATATTGCCCCTGTAGCTGGAGATTCAGTGTGGCCATCATGGTTAATAACCACTGATAGATTATAATCTACCAATGAATATTTAGAATCCATTTTAAAAGTCATCTAAGCCAGCGGCCAACACTACCCAAACTTCCCACCAGTGAATTTGTGTCATTAGGGTTGGTGTCACCTGGTGTCAATCCCATTTATTTAGAGTTCAATCCTATCCAACTTTCCAGAGCCAGTGTAGCCATGCCAAGGGGGTTTGCACTGCATCCTGCTGTGGGGATGCAGTCAGGGAGACCTCCTCGAGGTAAGAGAACATTCGTTCCTTTACCTTGAAGATGCATAGTGTCTACATCAGTGCTGGAAAGTTGGATAGGATTGGGCCCTTTTTAAAAACTGTTTGATCAGTACAGGTTACCCAACAAATCAGTAACCAACAAAAAAAACCAGTGGCCAACTTGATGATAAACAACTGAATTATAGTATTAGCTCTGATACATGGAAAAGGGAGCTGATATAATAGGTTTTGTTTGTTTGGCTATAACAGCTATTTTCAACCATTATCATCTCATGGGCGCACTGACATGGCTCTAAAATTGTTAAGGCACACCATGAGTTTTTTTGATAAGGTACACTACACTGCTGGTAGGGGGCTCAATGACCCTATTAATAAATGACCCTCCCCCAAACTCCCACTGCACACCTGCAGTCCATTTGTGGTATACCAGTGTGCAATAGCACACTGGTTGAAAATTGCTGGGCTATAACTTTTGATGGTACACATATAATTCAATAAGGCTTCTTTCATTACATTCTGCCTTAAGTTACACACTGAGGGCGCAATCCTAACCAAATTTCCAGCACCGGAGTAAGGGCAATCCAACGGTATATAGCATGATGGTAGTAGTCTGTAAACTTGCGATTTTTAAAATTTGGGGTTCAGTGGTGACACCACTCAAGATGGCACCTGGGGCACCCCACCCGCTGCCCCATAGGTAGCTACGCCCCTGCTCACTCCCACCCTCTGTGCAATCCTACCTGGGGCGGTGAACATCCAGTGTCTGTGCAGAACCTGCCGCTAGCCACTACCAGCAGTGGCCAGCCTGAGTGCTCTGGCATGCTAGTTCTGGCAGTATAACAGGCCATGAGATGAGCAGCATCTTTACTCAGATTGCATTTGGATGCACACCTCCTTTACAACTGGAGTTTCCTCATCAGCCAAGTTGCATGAGCATAGAACTGCTGCAGTTGCGCCCCTGCTACCCAGGGGCCAGGGAGCAGACTGCTGCCCCTCCCCAGACAAACTGCCGCCCCCTTCACCTACCATGTTCCAGCACCTCGTGTGATACCCCTCTGCCTTCTGAAGGCTTTCTACAGCCTTTGGAAAGCCTTTAAACAATACTTCTGGTTTTCACCAGAAAACCAGAAGGACTGTTTAATGTCCCTCTGGAGGCTTTAGGTAGCCTCAGGGGGGCCCAGGGACAGTACACAGGCCTGTTGCCTGGGGGCATTCCCCCCCCCAGGCTAATGGCAGGACCTCTACTGGCCTGTTGCCACACAGATCTCTTTAGCTGAGACAAGGAAACACGTGGGGAGTGGAGAGTGAAGATAAAGGGAGGGAAAAAAATGTGGGCACACAAAAATGGAGAGTAGTACGTAACGACAACAAGGAGAAAAAAAGTATAAGCCAAATAACACAAATCATGAGGTGCCTTCTCTGTGTCAGGCCAATGGTTTGTCTAGTTCAGTACCACTTACGCAGACTGACAGTAGCCCTTCTGGTTTTAGGCTGAGCTCTTTATCTAGGAAATGCCAGGGATTGAACCTGGGAATTTCTGTATGTGATATGTGTGCTCTGCCATTTTTCTGAATGCTTGTTATATTACATAGATAAGCATTTATTTATTTTTTTGCAGTTTGTCTTTGTTGCGGTTGGGTGCTACTTGTGTGAATTCACACAGTTGGCAGACCAAACCAACAAAACAAAACAAAACCCCAGCAGTTTAAATAGTGTAGGTGATTCTATCTACCATTCCACTTACTAAATATATGTCTGAGTGAGGCATGAGATCTGAGAATGAAGCTACTATTCCATCAGTCAGTCTCAGTTCCCATCTGGCCTACCATAATTTTTAAAGAGTCAGAACACATTTTCTAGATGCCGGGCAATTTTAGCCTTGGGTACTAACTCTGGAATGTAACCCTCATATAAGAAGAGGGGCAACAGTACCTATCATTGTTTTCAGCAAGGTGTTGAAAATAACTAAAATCCAGTTTCCTTACCTGTGACTCTGAGAAATCCTGGGATTTGAAAAATGAGACTTTTAATATCAAGAATGCTTAAATTAAAAATTGTAAAGCAAGAATCTTTCATATAATAACTGAATTCTTTGGTTTCATAAGAATTGATCAAAGATATTGTAAGAAATCAAAAGGTTTGGTGCAATGCAGTAGAACTGATTTTCACTCCATAACTTGTACCAGATGCTATTTATTATTATTGTCTTGCAATTTTGTTTGGAGTTTAGGAAGCAGAATTGAGACGCCAGCTTGTAGAACGAGACCTTCAAGACAAGAAGGAAAGAAAAAAACTGGTGCAGCAGGTGGCAGAAGAGCGCAAAAATGTGAAGCATGCACGTTCGAAGCTCCAAAAGTCTAAACACCAAATAGGTATTAGTAGTGTCAAATTTACAAGTATTCTGAAAAAGCAGGTTTTTCTTGGTTTTGTTCATCAGACTTTGTTAAGGTGGGAGAAAAGGGGAAAGAGAGAATTGTTTCAGTAATGTATATTCTACGTTAAGATATTATAAATGGCTATTCAGAGGTTCATGTCAAATGTTTCGGCTTGTACCCTGGCTGAAACCATATCTGAGTCAGTTGGATCTGGCTATGGTGGTTCATGCTTTGGTGACATTCCATTTAGACTATTTTAATGCACTCTACATGGGGAAGCTCTTGAAGATGATCTGGAAGTTACAGCTAGTACAGAATGTGGCAGCCTATGTGGTTGTGCGGGCTTGATAGCAGCAACATGCAGTGAGGGTGTGGCAGGTGAGGCAGAATTGCCCTACTGGAGTTATTTGAAAAGTACCGCCACTGCTGTGATCATGCAAACACTTACAACCCACAGGCTTTGAGCAGCTGAAGCCCATAGGTTGTAGGGGTTTGCAGGATCACAGCCACAGCAGCGGAGACACTTTTCAAAGAACTATGGTAGGGCAATTCTGCCTCACCTGCCACACCCTCACTGCATGTCACTGCTTGATAGTTTGACTCAATTGAATCACTGCTACATTGGCTGCCCAATCATTTCCAGGTTCAAGGTGCTGGTACTTATCATTAAAGCCCTACACAACCTGTGACCATGGTATCTCGAAGGACTACATACTCTCATATAATCCTGCCCATTCTCTTAGGTCACTGGAGAAGGCCCTGTTGAGAATCATCAGACTGATAACAAACTGAAAGCACTTTGCTCTTATCAGAGTTTCCTTGGGCCCAGGTGACTCCGTTGGAATAAAAATGCAGAGCAACTGTACAAGGACATCTTAATTGGAGGATTGGGTGCAGCTGTGTGAAATGCCTTGTAGTAACTTTTTGGCATTACCCTACCCATCAGGAGGTTTAGGCATGACCCCCTGACTGGCCGATTACTCTGTGGAAACTATAAAGATCCCTTGTGGGTCACCCAGTTTGGCGTCCAGCCAGGCAGCTGCTCCATCTGTTTTGTTCAGTGGGTTTTTGACTATTCCTCGAGGCATATCCATGACGCTCCATCTTAGACCTGCATTGCTCCATCTTAGCAGAATGGGTGAAACCCTCTACCTTTTGAAGTGATAAAATTACTTACCTACCTTCTTTAAAATAAATTTTCTTTAAGCTCTATAAAAAAGCTTAAAGAAAAACTCTGTGGTGAGTATGCTGAAGGGGAACGCTTTTGGTATTAGCTAAATCCAAGCCTTGCCAAAGAACACATTACCGTGGCATAAAGTATTTGCTGGTTTTTTTCTTTACAATTCAGCTAGGCTCCTGTCTCCTATTTCCTGGGAAAAAGGGGGTCTGGTAGCCTGGGAAGTTGTGTTGCGCTGTTAGCCCTTCCCATGGCTCCAGATGGGGTTAGTAGATGTTAGTGGGTTAGTGGATGTACTGGAGCTGGTGCGTTAGTAAATTACTTTATAGCCTGACACCTTAGTGAAAAGTGTGCGTGTTTTATTTACTTACCCTCAAAGGCACCTTTGGTTTGTACTTGTGGATAGTCACTTTGGAGAACCTGAGGCTATGACACTTGGCAAAGGTTTGTGTTAAGTGCAATAGTTTCAAAGAAAACTTGGACCTCTGAAGAATTGTAATATCAGACTTTGCCACAGTGGTGCATTAGAAGTATCTGGATTCTCCATGACCCTTCTTACATGGTGGCAGTGATGGGTTGTTTACTGGTTGCATTATTAGCCCTATTGGTTGGGTCCTATTATTAGTCCTAATATTAGTCCTATTAATTGGTAAGGAATTAATAGGTTTTTTAAAAAATGTTGTGTAATGTTGATTTTGTTTTAAAGTTTTGTCCTTACCTGGTATCAATTGATACCAATTATTGGTATCAATAACAACTGATATTGTTACGTTGGAGGTGTTAAACCTCCTAACTCATCTTCTGGAGCTTTTTATAGGTCCTAAAAACATCTTTTTATTAATGTTAGCTTTTGAAGTGGGTAGAGATGGGAATGTTCCTATTTGCCTTCATCTTGCCTATTTCTTTTATAATGTATATTTTTTGCTGTCAGTAGTTTTAGCTTTTGTGCTGTTTTTACTATCACTACTTAAGGTTCTTTTTTTTAAATTGACATGTTACCATTTGCTGCTTGGGTTTTTTAAGTACTGTATGTTTTGGATTTTTTAAAAATGTATATTTTAAACATATTTTAAATTTATTTTTAAATTTAATTGTGTATCAATTTTATTGAGTACGGTAAGCAGGATATAAATATATTACTCAAAAATAAATAAATAAAATTCACTCTGTTCTGTTTAGCCAGGAACACATATCTAACCTAATTACAGTTTTGGCAGAATTTACCAAAATCCTAACCCATGTTACTAATTCACCGTACTTGCTTATCTTTTGCATTTATGTGCAGATGCTTACTTCCATTTTTTCTTTTCCATTTTTCCTAGTTCAAGAAGTAACTGAAGAGAGTCGGGAACTCCTTCGTCAGGCTGTGGAAGAAGAAGAAGAGATATACCAAAAAAGATGTGAATTGATTCAGCAAATAAGAGCTATAGAGCATGTGCCATTCCTTAAGGGCAAATTTGTTGATTTAACCCAGGTGAGCTCATAAAGAAAGAATACAAAAAGTAGTGTAGGTATATATTTGTAACATTTGTACCCTGCCATCCTTCAAGAATTTCATTGCAATGTTTAACTTCACAACAACTCTGAGGTGGATTGAGATAGTGAAAGTCTTGAGGGCATCCAGTGAACTTCATAGCTGAGGGGCAGTTTGACATCCCACATCTAAACCCAACAAGCTAATTACTGTGTATGTTGATGCCTTTCCTAGTTATGACTGTAATTTCTAAGTTATGAAGTCTAATGGTGTCAACATTTAGTCCAGTTTTGGCCCAAACTTATCCTTGCCTTGTGACGGCGGATTGTGTACCTCTCTGGTGCTAGCTGGCAGAAAAGTGCTGTAAAACACCTTGTGATAGCACTTATGTTTGCAGCACCAGTGGGAAAGTCAGAGTGGGTATATTCTGCTCCGTGAAGTGCAGTGGCATGGAGGGGGTGTGAGTGTGAGGGGACTGCAACAAGTTGGGCAGATTGGGCTCAGGAAGGGGGCAGGATCTCCAGTGCATGCCATATCCTATCAGCTCTCCTTGGCCCTAGATGCCAATATGGGTCAACGTGGATTTGTGCCAACTATATATCTAGTATGGGACCAATTTGACCTGTTGCATAGACTGGAGCTAACCCCAGGGCAAGGCAGAGGTAGATCTAAGGGAGGGCAAAGCTCTAAGTTTTGCAAGAAGCCTTACCTTGCAGTAGAAATCACTCCTCTCCTGCACCGTTTTAGCCAATCCTCACAGGGAAAAGCAACATCTTGGCGTTGCTTACTGGCTACAGCAGCAAGGGAGAGGAGGGATTACATGACAGGGTAAGGCTTCTTGCAACACTTAGAGCTTTGCCCCCCCTGTAGATCCGCCTCTGGGGCAAGGAGAAATGTAATCCCAGGATACAGGACAAATGTCCTTGAACCCTGAGATTTTCCACCTGCTACTCCCTTGCTGGATGCAGCATAGCCCATGCTGGTGCCATTGCATCAGTGCAGGACAGTAGGATTGGGCTGCCCATATGTAACTTAAGGAATACCAAAAATGCAGCTTTCATTTGCTGTAAATTTCTCTTCTCTGTTTTCTATAGACTGCTGACCATCGTGTTTTTGGTGAGATGTCAATAGTGGAATTGCGTGAACGCTTAGCTTTGCTGAAAGAAGCTCAGAAGAAGACAGAAGAGGAGAAAAGGGATCAGATAATCCATGAAAAACATGCTAAGGAACAACTTCTTTTGGACAAATTGGAACAAATCTCCAAGTTTAGAGAAGCATTTGGAAGAACAGCTGCATTGAAGTTAGTCTGAAGAAGTACAGCACTATTATATAATGTCTTTGATAATAATTTACTTGTGGCATGACCAGGTTCTTTCCAAATTAATATGCAAGAAATATTTCTATTTAATGTATGTCATAAATTTGGTGAATTTTAGTCTTTCTGTGTGTTGATTTATTCTAGTAAAGTGCAACACGCTCCCCTCCAATGTCTTAATAGGAATATTCAAAACAATACCACAAGAAGCATAGTTTTATCTGTGCAATGACAAGACAGTCAAATGCTTGTCTCATATTTTATTGTATTGTAAATTGTATGATATGCATTTATCTTATCTAAAGCCGATTCTTGAAAAACTTCCAGAGCGTTCTGATGAGTCTGTCCTGCAGTATCTGCTGGCTAGAGATGATAAGCCTTATACCAATCAAGTAGCAAACTTTATAAAATTAGTAATATATAGAATTCTCCCTCTGTTCAATCAACTGGCATAAGTTAATGTTAAATCGGAGGCAAGAGAATGAATGTATTCAAAATACTAAAGTGTAGATACTGAGGATGCCTTTTTAAAGATGTGGGAATATCAGTTTTCCTGCAACAAGGTAAAAAAAGAGATTTGTTTAATGTTCCCCTGTCTTTTTAATAGGTGTCCCAGTATCCATGGTACCCATGGATAATTGAAACCATAGATGTTGAATCAGTGGATATTGGGTCATGCCTGTGTATTCTGTTACTCCACTACCTTTATTGGCATTCAAACATACAAACAAGAATTCAAATGAACACAAAGGCTTGACCACTAGACCAAATTTATCAAGGAAAATGAAGACTACTGTATATTTTTGATAAAGTGTTATCATAATATAATATCAACATATTATACAAGTATTGTATTGATGGTTATCGGCATAAATTCCCAATATGATTTTTAGTTGTTTTTTTTTAAAAACTTCTAAATTTTAAGGACACAATCCAACCAGGGTTCATCACTTGCACTATTAAACTTCAGCACTTGCACAATTTATTTCAGTGGGACTTCAGTTCAGAACTACCATGGGCAGCGCAATCCTACCGTCCATGCAGCGTCGGCGCAATGGGGTTGCGCCGACGCTGCGTGCTTAGTGCTGACGCGGGGGGCGCCGATCAGTAGCCCATCGGTGCTAAGGCCACAGGACTGGTGCTGCTGGCAGCGCCGGCCCTGTAGCACCCACACAGCACCTCCCTCGTGTTGGCCAAAGCCGGCCGGCACGAGGGAGGCACCATGACAGCCCGCCTCGGGGATTGGCGGGAGGAGGGCAGAATGTGGGCAGGACGAGGGTGGGACATGGGCGGACCACGGATTTGGCCATAAGGCCAAATCTTAGGCCCATTCAAGAGGCCGTGTGGCCCCGATTCGGGCTGCACAGTCTCCTTGGATCTGCGCCCACTCTTTAGCAGGTGCAGATCTGAGGAGCGCGTGCTCCCTTGCCACGGGAGGCTCCAGCCTCCCCCCACCCAGCACTGGATTTGCCACTGGCCGGCCGGCCTTGCCATTCCAGCGCTGGGTAAGATTGTGCCCTGAAATGAATGTGAGGCAAAGCGCTTATCTGTAGTTGTCTTATGTTCTTTAAATAGAAATTGTAATATTTTTGTACCTTGCTCACCTACTTATTTTTTTTCCTTGTTCTGCAGGCAGGAAGAAAAGAAAATTAAGACTCGGGTTAAAGAAGGCCTTTTGAAAGATGAACGAGTTTTAGATCTACAGAAGAAAGTTGAGGAAAAATCTATGGAACGTAAAATACAAACTGAGCATTTAAAAAATGAAAAGTCAGTGAGGCCATGGAAGTCACAGAAAGTAAGAAAGATAAAGCTTGCTATTGTTTCGTCCCCAGTCCAGCTCAGAATAAGGTTGTGTGTGCACGTGCATGTGGCTCCTTGTCCAGAGCCATGACTCAAGCCATTTTGACTTGAGTCAGTCTTCTGAGAAGTGAGCCCTGGGTGGCAGGGGGCAGGGCTACCAGGGCAATGGACCGAAAGGGGCTGGGCAATTCAGGAGAGTGCAGGACTGACTGTTTGAGAGCAGGGGCAGAAGGCGCAAGTCGTGTGCAGCAGGTGGGGGGCTTACATTACGAGAACCTAATATTTTGCAGCTCTAGTCCCATTGCAGCTTCCTCTTCTCGTGTAGTCTGCATGATAGCTAGGAAGGAACCCTTCCCCGCCTCCACCTTTTCCCCCCCTCTGGGCTTGTCCAGCCAATCCTAAGGCAAGACCCCTTGGGCTCCTCCTTATGCCTTCCTTCATCCAGTGATAATTGGTTCCTTCAGAAATGAACAAGAGAGCCTGCTTCTGCTTCTCTCCTCTGCCTCCTGTTTGATGCAGAACATTTACTGCTTTATCTGCTTGGTCTAAGTATGCTTGGGAGGGAACAGGTTGCAACCCAAACAAGCTAGTTCAACTTCTGATATTGGTTAAAGGAACCAGCTGTCTGCCCCCACCCCTGATTTTGGGATGCTCTGTTAATTTGAGAGGGAGGGTTCTGCAAGGTGACTTCCTTCTGTCTGGGCTTCCTAGCCTTGGGTGGAGAGAACAAGAGCTTTGTTTTCCCAGTTGGATTGCAGCTTTACTCAGTAGGATAGTGGAGAGTTGGCAGCTGCCATCCCTAGGCACTAGTCCTGGCTTGCCCTCCAGCTTCTCAGTTGCTGACAGTTCTGATTAAATTTGTAGCTTGCAAAACAAACTCTTCTCATGGTCGAGGTTCTGTCATTTTCATTCATATTGCTTCAGTAGCAAAACAGCCTCATATTTTCACTATTTGTAATTTTCATTCCCATAAGAGTCACATCCATTAAGAAAATTGTGTATTTTCCCATCTACATAATATTTCACAATAATCTGTAAATCATTTTGTGGAGTGTGTGCATGCTACAAAGAAAGCTTCTCAATGCAAGGAGGGAGGAAAACTACCGGACTGTCACATATGCAATAGGTGTCTCTACACAGAGTACAAGTTGCATCCAAGTACACATTTGGTAAAAGATGAAACCTTTGATATATGCGTATATGTATATACTACATCTAAATTTTAGTCTTTATGCATCAGTAAGACCTAGCAACTGCGTGTTTTGAGGAAAAAATTTTTTTCCTGAAAAACAATCCTTTCTACCACTTCACACAGTCACAACATGACAATATGTGAAGTTTCATCTGGAAGAAAGTTCAAGAGAAGGGGAGATCATGGAGAAAATAATGTTCTGATCTCAGTATGGCCTCGAGGCAACTGGGGTGTTTGAGGTCATAAACTACTCAAATTATTCAAACATTAATTAAGTTATTAATTGAATGACGTAGTTAAGTTCTTTGTTCCCTTGTTTATTCCAGGAAGACTGTTTCACAATTTTACACTTCTGAGGGTGCAATCCTAACCAACTTTCCAGCACTGGCATAGCTATGCCAAAGGGACATGTTCTGCATTCTACAGTTAAGTAGAGATAGTCATAGCTGCCTCCTCAAGGTAAGGGAATGTTTGTTCCCTTACCTGGGAGCTGCATGGCCCCTACCCCGATGCTGGAAATTTGGTTAGGATTGCGCCCTGAGAGATGTTGCTTCTATCATCTCCCCTTAAGTAACCTTTTTGTGGTGGATAAAAGAATAAGAATGCATAATTTCCCCAAACATATTTATAGTATTATGATATTGTGTATTTTTCTTCCACAGAAATTTTCACTAGAGGACCATTGGAAAGACTTGGAAGCAAGTCGACAACGACAGTTTAAGGCGTTTCAGCATGACTTTATGTCAAGAGAATTGCATGAAAAAATGACTGCAAGTGAAGCTGGGAAGATTGGAACAACTGCTTGCATACTGCGTTCTTAAGTCAGACAAAAAGCATATTTCTGTTTATCAGATGTAGCATAATACCTACAATTTCATTTCTGGCATTGCTTCCATAAATCTTACTATATGATGTTAAAATCAAATTCTACATTATAGTAATTTTAATAGCTGATTTTAATTTGTATAAATAATCTACAGGTAAAACACCCAAAATTTCATTATTCTTCGCTTATAGGAGTACTATATAGAGAATCTAAGCCTTATAAGTCTGGGCAACCAATACAACATTTTGATGGCCAAGCCTAATTTCAAACAACCCTGATCAGAGTTTCCCTGCATGTATTTGCTCACATAGGCATCTGCCACCTGAGACACAGCCTCCCAAGTGTGATATGAAGCACTGTCTGTAATTTTATGTACACTTACTCGGGAGTAAGTCTCATTGGAATTAGTGGGAATTTTTCTGCACATTGGGCTGTTTGAATGTTACAGTGCTTCCCTGGATTGTCTCATTCTCACCCACACCCTTGAAGGTTGGTTTCTTGATATAAGAAGGGGGAAGGCTAAAGCATCTCCCCAAGATATTTTAGCCAACCTCTCCAGATTTCCTCTTCTCCTCTTCCTTATAAAGGAAAATGTTATAGGGGAGAATAGAGTGGTTTGTTGTGTGCTGCGGCCACTAAAGGAGGCAGTAAGTCCAGAAAAGAGGAGGTTAGGGGGTAAGAGGATGGTAGATGAAGTGGCTGGTAAGGTGGGGATGAAGCAGCTAATTTGTTTCAGGTCACCTCATTATGAGACCAGCCCTCAAAAAAACTCATCGGATGTGCTGATGTCTAAATGAGAGATGGGAAACAAGATTACCAGTTGCCATGAGAAGGTGTGAATATTGAAATCACTTCACATGGCTTGACCCATACCTTAGCCAGGTTCTAAGATTATTGCAATGCTTTCTGAATGCTTTCAAAAACAACTTTTAAAACCTTTCCTATTCCTATATTTAATTTGCCTGTACACTTTAATTTTTATTTTAATAAATCTTACTTTACTTTTTTTTCTATAATGGTACTGTTGAAAATTGCTTTCACATTTCATCTTACCAACCCAAGGGATATATTTTTAATGGATGAATGTGCTTTTGGTCGGACAGCTGCCCTAGTTTGATGAGCATCCTTTTCAAGTATTTGAGGATGCTTCACAAGTTCTTGAGTGTGTGCCCCCCCATAAGAATGTCTGGTTTTAAAAGAAGGTTCTGATCCTCTGAATGAACAGATGGTGGCAGTTGCTTTGGGTACGGGGGGATTTTGGGGTGTTCTTCAGCAAAGTTTCCTCTTGGGAACCAAGATCACCACATTGTGTTCCTTATATTATACATTTTTTAAAACCTTGAAGTCTTTTGGATCCAGTGTTCTAAAGCTTTAATGTCAGTCTTTTCATGGAATTCAGTGTTCAAAAGGTAAAGATTAAGGCTGCAATCCTGTCCATGTTTACCTGGCAGAAGCCTCATTGACTATACTGGAACTTATTTCAGAGTAGACATGTAATGCATAAGATTGTGCTCTAATGTTCTTGTCAGAAATTTCTCTGCAGGCACATGAGCTACAGCAGTGGTTCCAGAGGCGGATCTAAGGGGGGGCAAATCTGTAAGTTTTGCAAGAAGCCTTACCCTGTCATGTAAATCCCTCCTCTCCCTTGTGCTGCTGTAGCCAGTAAGCAACGCCAAGATGTTGCTGTTCCCTGTGAGGATTGGCTAGAACAGTGCAGGAGAGGAGTGTTTTCCACTGCAAGGTAAGGCTTCTTGCAAAACTTACAGATTTGTGCCCCCCCCGGATCCGCCTCTGAGTGGTTCCCAAATCTTTTAGCATCAGGACCCATTTTTAAGTCTTTTCATGAGTGTACCTGGCTTTACAAGACTACAAAACAGTTTCACATAACCAGCCGTTCAAACCTTTGTTTTTATCCTTTTTACTAGTGAGGGGGGAATTGCCTTCTGGAGTATTTATTGAACTCTGTGTTAATTGGATCAGGACCATTCTGGTATCCTTGAGTTCCCCTTCACCTGGCCTTCGATAAGAACCAAGGCATCTTCTATTCACAAGTAAATGTGCTCATGCTGCTCCTTCAAATTTCCGTAGAGCTCAATACATTTTCCTTGTCAGTTATCAGCCTATCAGTTTTGCAACCCACCAAAAATCAGGTCATGACTCACAGTTTGGCAATTGCTGATCTACAGGATAAATGTTGTTTTGGCTCAGGTGTGAAAATAACTTAAGACAATTTTCAACAATTTTTTCAAGTTGCCGTTCCAGTTTGGCTGACCGTCTTCATCCCACCTCTTGTTACCACTGATGTGTGGAATATTTATTTGCAGAATTGGGTACAGTGTGCAGGTTCTGTTTCAGGAGGATTGGGATAGCTAAGCCCTTTCCAGCCTTCATCTTCCCTGAGGGAGCAGCTGTTGAAATAAGGGATTTTTTGGGCTAGGTGCAAGGAATAGCATCAGCAAGAATCAAGTCAAGGGGAGCATCTGTCCAAAGTTCAAGAGATTTATTAAGAGAACATGTACTTGCAAAAATTCAAATTCAATAAAATAGTCTTAACCAGTGGATTTGTGTGAAATGTTCCTAATTTGTGGTGGGAGCATGCATACGCTTGTATTTGGTTCACTGAAGAGAAAGGAAAAGGGAATGGTTTTCAGGGAAGGAGACTTTAGGAATGCCCCCCTCTTTGTCCCTATCCTTAGGCTATGGGGCAGGGAAAGGAGCGAAGTAGAGGGAAGGGAGGTTGTAAGAAAGTTACAAAGTGGAATTATAGCTGCCTTCCTGAAGACAACTTGCCAGGCCTTGGTGTTGGGTTCTATGTGATGCTTTAGGAGACCCAAGGACACAAGTGGTCAGATTTGGCTCACAAAGACACTTGGGAAGTCGTCCCCCCCCTACATATTTATTGGACTCTGGGGGAATGCATAGGTACCAGGTGAGGAGGAGGACCCTAATCAGATGTGTTTCTGGAATCAGGATTGATTGGTTGAAGATTATTGATTGACCATAATCTGTGTAAAGGATGTTTGTTCAGTTTCTCAAACCCCCAAATGATCATTGTCTATGATAAGACTGGTTGGGGAGACAGAATGGCACAACTCTTACGAGAACAATGTTGCAAGTTTTATAGCCTTGTGTTCCCAGAAAGCAGCAGGGGTCACGAGTGCCTTACCTAGGTTTTAGAAAGAGCAATATCCATTGTCAGTCCAAAATTTGGCAGGGTGTCTTTTATCTTTTGCTATCTCTATATGTTTTTGTGTACCTATTCTCTAGCATTTTACTGTCTCTATGATATTAACCATAAGAACTTAGAGATTTAAAATGCCATTGCTTCTGATTTGACTTGGGATTTTTACATTTCACACATTGGGTAAAAGCAAAATGTGTTTCTTCGAAAGAGAATAGAGGACAAGATGTTTACGTTCAACTGAGCTTTGCTGACCCTGGCAAGATTGCTGTCCTCTTGCCACGAAATCATACCATGGGCACGATACAGAGCAAGATATCTGCAACATCTTTTTCTGCCGGATCAGGACTTCATATCTTCAACCTGCACCAAGTTTGTGACACTCACCCTAGCCACCAGGAGGGACCTTCAGTGGTGGAGCCAGCCCAACAGGCTCAGTGGGGGCTCCCCCATTCAAGTCACCCAAAGTCATTCAAGTCATCTTTATGGATTTCAGCCTTTTTGGGGTGGGGGGCACACTTACAGAATCAGATTGCTCAAGGGAGGTGGTCCCCATCAGAGACACAGATGAGCATCAATTGGTTAGAGCTAAGGACGATATTTCTGGCCCTGCAGCATTTTTCTCTTTATCT
This sequence comes from Lerista edwardsae, assembly GCA_029204185.1. NCBI lineage: Eukaryota > Metazoa > Chordata > Lepidosauria > Squamata > Scincidae > Lerista > Lerista edwardsae. The sequence goes on from JAJKFI010000034.1 coordinate 7,440,446, forward strand.
GCAAGGGAAGGATCTCCTAATTTACACAGACAACATGACTGCCCGAGCGTACATCAACCGCCAGGGCAGACCACGGTCAAAGACTTTGCAGAAGCTCGCCAGGCAGCTTTCCCTTTGGGCAGAGAGGAATCTGTCGTTGATCAGGGCGGAGCACGTTCCAGGAGTGGACAACGCTGCAGCAATTTGGCTGTCGTCAAGAACGGAGTCCATTGGAGTGGCAGCTGCATCCCCAGCTCTTTGCCATTCTGCACCAGATATTCGGGAAGATGTCACTAGACCTATTCGCAAGTCAGTACAATCATCACCTGACCAGATTTTACACCAAGGGTTGATACAGGGATGCAAACAGTGGTGTCATTCAAATGATTTAGGACCAGGAACTCACTTTTGATTGGCACTTGTCAGGAACCCGGACCAGCCACGGAGCCCGTTAGAATCCGGAACGTCCATTCTGGTCCGTTCCCCCTGAATGACATCACTGGACGCAAAGGGTCATGACACTCTGGCCCGAGGGTCGTCGTCTTTACACGTTTCCTCCAATAAAACTCCTGCAAAAGGTCATTCTAAAAATACGTAAGGAAAGTGCTTGTGGCTCTGTTCTGGCCACATCGCCCCTGCTTCCCAGATCTGATGGACCTTGTTGTGGCTCCGCCATTCCATCTATCAGCCAGGGACGATGCAGGGTCCTGTGCTACACCCACGACCAGACATATTCAAATTAACTGCCTGGAGTTTGAGCAGATTGGCCTCCAGCGACTAGGCTATTCTGATGCTGTGCTCAAGGCCCTTTTATCTGACCGTAGGCCTTCCACCAACAGGGTCTATTCTATCACCTGGAGGATGTTCTCAGGTTGGTGTGAGAGCAGACAGATCCAACCTACTAGAGCCAAGGTCAAGCATCTTTTAGACTTTCTGCAGTGTGGGCTTGACAAGGGCTATAGTACTGCCACACTGAAAAGGCAGGTATCAGCTATTGCCTCCGTTTTGGGGTTCCCAAGGGGGAGGGTTCTGTCGTCACACTCGCATGTCCGCAAGTTCCTCAAGGGAGTGGCTCTCATCAATCCTCCAACTGTCCCAAGGGCTCCTACATGGGATCTCCCATTAGTTCTGAAGGGTCTGACTAGGTCCCCCCTACGTGTTCCTTACGGCTGCTTAAACTTAAGACTGCATTTTTGGTGGGGGTTACATCAGCGAGAAGGGTCTCAGAGATTGCTGCCCCTCTCTATGGCTAAAGAGTTTTGTATCATCTTGGAGGATAGACTGATTTTACGTGCTGATCCTGGCTTCCTCCCCAAAGTAAATTCTGTGTATCATTGTTCAGAAGAAATTGTGCTGCCTTCCTTTTGTCCCGCTCTTTCTAATCATAGGGAGAAGGAGTGGCACATCCTGGACGTCAGGAGGGCAGTCAGCTTTTATCTCTCTTGGACCGCGGCATTCAGAAAATGTGAAAATCTCTTTGTGGCCTTTAAGGCTTCCTTCCAGGGTGGTAAGGTGTCCCCCTCTACTATTTTGAGATGGATTAGAGAGGCCATTGCAGAGGCCTACAGGGCCTGTGGCTTTCTCCACCGCAGGGAATAGCGGTTCATTCAGTCAGAGGAGCCACTACCTCAGCAGCCTTTAAGGCATTCCCCTCATTGGAGTCAGTGTGCAGGGTGGCCACCTGGGCCTCTCCTCACAATTTTATCAAGCACTACAACGTGGATAGCTACACTTTGCAGGATGCCGCCTTTGCTAGGCAGGTCTTGCAGAGGGTGGTATTCAACGATTCAGGTTCTTCCCACCCTTGGGGTACGGCTTGGGCATGTCCCACATGGAAGGACTGGCCCTGCTGTGAGGCACCTGAGAATGGGAAGGTTTGTACTAATCTCTGAACTCCCCTTTTCGGTGCTCCACAGCAGGCCAGTCCGCCCACCTGCAGAACCTGAACGTTTGCATTGTGCGATGATAGCTGGCCTGTTATTTGCTCAAGTTGTGATGTTGATATGACGTAGAAAGATCAGGAACATTTCTTACTTCTACAGTACTTTTTTTAGGAAAGGGGAGACAAACCATTCACAGCTATACTCAAATCCTGGATTTCTCTATTATTTCTTATGGACAACTGTGTCTTTTTCTCCTTGGGAGACAAGGGGGAGGGGAAGCATCAACAGTAATTAGAAAGTCACATCTGGGCATAAGAAACTGCAGCTTTTTTTAAATCTATGCTTGATGCACACAGATTTGATATCTTTCATAGACTTAACAGGTCTGACATTTTCTTTGCCTGGAGAAGCAACTAGCTTGTAGAGCTGTCAGGGGCTGCATCTGGCCCCTGGGCATTATGTTTAACATCCCTGACCTAGTCGATATATGCAGCAAGTGTGTGTACATGTTGGCCTCCACCAGTAGAGGGAGTTGATCCCTAGTGGGTTGTTATCTGTTTAGCATCCCCTTTAGGGGTCTTTCCATTTCTCAGGGTGCAATCCTAACCTGGAGTTAGGCCAGCACAGTTAGGCCAGCAAAGTTTGGCTGGCACAAGGGACACTGTAAAATACATTTGGACTCCTCTCGGAGTCAGAGAGATACACAGATATGCTACATCCTCCCTGACTCCAAGAATGGTTGAAACATGCCTTACGGTGTCTCTTGTGCCAGCCAAACTTTGCTGGCCTAACTCCAAGTTAGGATTGCACTCTCAGTATAGCTGGGGTGGATGGCACACTAAATTTTGCAGGCACCTCAATGAGCCCTATAAATGGCCTTTCCTCCTTACTTAGGTCTTCTAATAGGCTAAGAATTGGTTGGGGATCAGGAACCAGAGAGTGGGGGTCAATGGATAATTTTCACAGTGGCGAGAGGTGAAAAATGGAGTGCCCCAAGGATCTGTCTTGGGACCAGTACCATTCTAGGCAGGGACAACAACATGCAGGAGATGCCTTGGCATTGCTGTTGCCACCCGGTATAACTCAAATGGCAAGGGGAAAGGGTGGCTTACGCGGCACATTGAAGCACCTGCAAAGCATAGTGTGCAGCCAGTGGTGTCATTCAAATGATTTAAGAACAGGAACTCAGTTTTGATTGGCACTTGTCGGGAACCCGGAACCAGCCACGGAGCCCGTTAGGATCCGGAACGCCCGTTCTGGTCCGTTCCCCCGGAATGACATCACTGTGCAGCCCTCTGGCTACGCTATTGCTCTCTCTTTTTCTGCTTGCCTGTAACAATGGCTGCAGACTGCAGTCCTTTCATTGTTGCCATGAAATGTTGCTATGAAGTTAGGCGCCACCCTAACCTGGAATTAGGCTACCTGGCACAAGGGACACTGTGAAGTATGTCTGACACTCTTGGAGTCAGAGAGGCAGCACACAGACATGCACCATCCTCCC
>JAJKFI010000034.1:7459118-7514773 GCA_029204185.1 Lerista edwardsae
ATAACCAGTAGTAACATCATCAAGTAGGAAGTGCCATCATTGTAACATAATCACTCCTGGAATGCAAACTGGCATTCTTAGACTGCAGCAATTGCACAACTATGAAACATCCTGACAGAAAACAAGATTAGTACAAAATATTATGGAAAAGCACTGAACTTAAAAACAAAAGTCACAAACACCCCCCCCCCAAAAAAAAACCCTCACTTGAAAGTTCAGACTTTTAACACTCAAAAAAAGAATAAAGCAAGGTCTGCTGCTTCCAAGATGGCTTCATTCCAACTTTCTGCAACCCACCTGACATCAGGTCACAACCCACCAAGTGGGTTCCCACTCACAGTTTGAGAAACACTGAATTAGTTGATTTGAAAATCCCATATTGCTAAACTATAATGTTAGTTCATAGCCAACTGTCTTTTGATACTTTCAAAAATGTGTGGCTATTGTTCATGTACATGACAAAGTATAACAGACTCTGAAGCTGTATACTCGGTTCTTGTTTATGGTAGTTGCATTCTGAATGCTCCAAGCGGTACTTAAGGGGTACCTCCATAGCTTAAATGGGAGGTCACCACTGAAATGATTTTCACCACTATTTTCTCTTTCAGCTGTGACTTTATATGACTGTGTTCTGTCTATCCTTGAGTTTCTTCTCTAATTTCTTCAGAAAGTTGCGTATTTGCTGAACAATTTTTCAGATGATGCCAATGCCTTAGGGAAAGACTTTGTATTGCACATCTGAGTTATTTGCAAAAAGAAACTCCATTTTTATATTTACTCTCCTACAAAAATTTGTCTGCTGCAAAAGCAGACTTGCAAGAAACAATCTGATTTCAGTAGGGATGGAATTAGACTAGGCTGAATAACCAGAATTAATGCTTTGCAGTATTTAGAGGGACTTTAGTGTTTACACTGAGGCCCCCAGCTTGAAACTGACCAGGACTTCATAAGTGACTGTGGCTCTGTCTCAATTAATATGTGCTATCGATCCACCAGCATGTGCGAGAATACACTTCCTTTAATTAGGATTGGGCTAAAAAATTGCTCAATGGTGTAAGCTTTGCATTGTGAACAATTGCATAGCTGAGGGGGTTCACAGGACCCCCAGGTGGCACTCTTCCAAGGGCAGCAATGCTGCCCCTGCTATAGTGATCCAGTCACCACAGTCCTGCCCCCCCTTGCTCACAGGCCCCGCCTCCCTCTGAATGAGACCACACAAGGCTTCCATGGGCCTCAGAAGGTCTTAAAATGCCTTAAAGTTGCCTTAAAATGCAACTCCAGTTTTCCTCTGAAGGCCTTAGAAGATCTCAGAACACCCTCCAGATGTTACCTGTAAGGGGGTGGCCCTGGAAGGTCATTAGCCCAGGGTAGCATTCTTTCCAACGGCACCACTGATTGTGAATAAGAGGATATTGGTATAAATCTAGTTTTGGATTAATTTTACTTTCTTTTTCCATGAAACAGAAGGTTCTGTAGATAGTGATCGTGGGAGTATGATTGACAGTGAAGGGAAAGATGAAGAGGTAAGAAGACAAGAGGATGAATTTTTCCTAGATTTTTTGTTGTTGGCTTCAAAGAATTCCAATGGTAAAGTCTTTCAAATTGTGGGGATTTGAGAATTGTTTCATTGGTGGACCCCAAACCCTGTTTGTGGGCTCCAGTAAGATGGTGGTCCAAATGAAATACCTGAACATTCTTAAATATTAAGAATATTAATAATAAATATTAAATTTTAAATATTTAATTTTTTAAAAAATTATTTAATCAATGATTAAAAATAAAATATTTAAAAAACTAATATTACTATTTAATATTCTGCTTAAATATTCTTTAGTTTGAATTAAGTTTTGAAGTTGCATTTGCCTTTCAGGAATTGGAAGAAGAATTTGGGAACATAAGTGAGGAAGAACAGAAACCGGTAAGGATATAACTCTGACCTTTGCTATGCATTCAGCTTATCCAAACCCTGTGCAAAGCAGGTAAGGAGTAGGCCATAGAGCTCTGACACTGGAATGACAATACAAATGGCCTTTTTCAGCACACCTGGGACTTATGACCTACTGCCAGGCCGCACCAGTCTACCTCATGCTGCTCTGGCAATAGCCATCGCAAACTTGGTGCTGGTGCTGGGCCTCCTTGCATTTGGTGCTGGGCTTCCATGTTGGTTGGACAGCAGCTGAGATCAGTGATGTCATCTACCGGGCGAACAAGCGGAATGCTCCGTGGGCTGCCCGCCCACCCGTCGCCATTCGCCGCCGCTCCGTGATGGACACGGCGTTGCAAGGCGCTCCTGGCCTCGGAGGGGGTGCCTGCTCGCCGACGGGGACAGGTGGGGGGCGCACTGGGTGCCTGAGTGCCTGGCACCCGGCGCCCCCCCACCCATCCCCGCCGGCGAACAGGCGCCCCCTCCGAGGCTGGGAGCGCCTTGCAGCGCCGCGTCCATCATGGAGCGGTGGCGAATGGTGACGGGTGTGCGGAGCAGCCCACGGAGTGTTCCGCTTGTTCGCCCGGTAGATGACATCACTGGCTGGGACCCATCGACTGTAAATTCCCTGCTGAATTGTGGGGAGGCATTCTGGGGCATGTGGAAGGTTGCAGGAAGGGGATGTTTCTGGGCAGGGCAGGGCGGTCTGGGGGGGTACTTCAGATCCAGGAAGATGGCAGTAGAGGCTATTGCTTCATCCTCCCCACCGCCGGGCCTTAGTGCCCTACACAATTTTCCTTGGTTGTGAGCCAGCTAAATACTTCTCCTACTTAAATAGCTAATGCAGATCTGAGTAGATACATAAGGGCTGCTATAGCTGACATGGGGTAAGGGAACAGATGTTCCTTTACCTCAAGGGGACTTCCAACTGTCTCCCTGGCTCTGTGGGATACAGTGATGACTATTTCAGTGCCACTATACCATGGGGCAACAGCCTGCATAAGATTGGCTGCCCATCTTCTCCTTTATTTTGTAAGATATGCATATACAGCAGGCCCTCATTATCCTTCCTTCATCATCAGAACCTTTATTGGCACCCCTTGTTATCCATGGGTTCAGCATCGGTGGAATTTGAGATTCCGTGGCTGACGAATCCTCTGGGGTAGAGTCCAGCTCTAGTGTGGGCCAAATGGTGGGGTAGGGGCTATGAGTGCTGAAACCCCCCCCCCCCAGGGGAGGGACCACCTAGACCCTCTAGACTTGACCGGAGCCCAGCTCCAGTCAGGTTTGGATGTGTGTGTCGAAAACTGTGCATTTGAACACCTGCAGGGTTTTTTGGAACAGAACTCCCACATATAATAAGGGCCTGTTGTACATTCTTTTATTCAAATTGTTATACTATTCAGCTAGAAGGGAAAAAATACAAAACAGGTTCAAGGGTCAAAGTTGGCATTGTGTATTTATAAAAAATCTCCACCTGTTTGTTTTTCAACATACAGAATTTTACAACTTCCTGAAGTTTTGTACAGTATGTTAACTCAGTCATTATTATCACTTCCCAAGCTTTCTTTAACTATTCTTATAGAGAGTGGCTGCTTTCCCATTTCCAGAACTTTGCAATCATTCATTTAGCTATGTTTGCCTGATTCCGTATTAATTCGTTTGCTGCCATATTTGTTTGCCATATTATTTTATTTTTTGTTTATTTTAAAAACATCCAAATTCAACCAAAACCAAGATATTTACTGTAAGTACTTAAACACATAGAGGTGTTTGAAAAGTCTATTTATTTTACTCAGAAGTAAACCTATTGTATTGCATGAGACTTAGGCTTATTCACTGGAAACAAACACCTCTACACATAATGCAAGATTTAAAAAAGTAGCAACAGTCTGGTATTTTCCAACAGATGTACTTTGTCTACAGAATTGTTCAGAGTCCACTGGTTAAAATATCATTTTACAGTTTGATATTTATGAAATACCCCTTTGGTATGAGTTCTGGAAAAATCTATCTAAATTTAGGATGAATGAGACCAAGAGATGAGGATGAACAAATTGGGGGGGGGGGAGCCCTCCCCCTTCTATGTTTGAGAGTGATTCACAGTGTATTTGCATGTCTGTTTACCCATAGTGGGTGGAAGGAGTGGTGCAAGAATGCTTTCCCTTCCCACCCCCATTTTCGGCCAGTTTTAGCAGGCCTGCTGCTTTTCTGTCTTATTTCTGAATATGGCTGGGTTGTCTTTGAGGTGAGATCTGAACAGATAGGGCTGGAGATACCATAGTAAAGGTAGGCCTTCCCAACTCTTACTTACCATTACATGCATTTCTGGTTGGAGGCCTGCTGTGAGCCCCCTGTGCCAGCTTCTACCAAGCCCTTAACTAGTGCACAAAAATGGAAATTCTTCCAGTAGGGGGCTTTCAGAAGAAGACTCCACCTCACATTAGTGTTTGTGGGAAATCCATCCTAGTCAAAACTTTTTGAGACTCCACAGAAGTAAAAAAACATTGGGAGCCACAGCCCTAGATTCCCTCCACATAAATGATAGGGGATTATTTCTTACAGTTGGAGCAGAAGTTCAAGTTTGTGCAAGTTTTAATTACAGAGCTGCTGTTCTTCAAACCCACCCCATTCCAGTTTTCAGTAGGTATGCGTTGAAAAGACTGAAAACCCCATCTTAATTACCACCCACAGTGAAAGTTAAGATACACTTGGAGGGCCTTTCTGCTGATGGCAACAAAACTGATTTTTTTTAAGAGTCTCTGAGCAAACAGCATAGTATAGTGTGTGTATAGTTAAAGAAATTTAAACCTGAATGTAGCTTGACTCCAGGCACTTGGAGAGGCTTTTTGGGGAACAGAACATGAGAGCACATGAGGATAGGACCTCCCTATGAGAGTGGAGATAGGACCTCCCTCCCTGACTATGATGATATACAGTATTACTTGAGTTTGGATGAATTGGTTTTGGCAGGAAGAAAGCTGAACCTGAATGATACAGTTGCTTGACTCCAGGCACTGGGAGAGGCTTTTTGGGGAACAGAACATGAGAGCACATGAGGATAATAGTTATCATACAACTTGGAACATTCTGGTTGGATGCTTCTGTTGTCAGCAAAGGAGCCCAGTCCCTGACAATGACTTTAAAACTGGTTAAATACTGTATATCTCACTAAAAGGCAACCTTCTATTCAAAATGGACTGCTGAATGTAATATTTACCATTTTTCAGAAAATATCTCTAATGAGTGATGAAGATGAAGATGATCTTTTTGGTGACTCTGAAAAAGGCGAAGAGGAAGAAGAAGGTGACTTAGAAGACAATGCAAGGCTGGTAAGGAACTGTTGCTTGGCATGCCTGCTAGCTTCATGCAGGAAAACTGTTTCAAAGCAAATCTTTGTTCTGGTTTTAATCCTGGTTAAAGCTGATGTAATTGTGTGTTCAGTGTTAATCAAAAAGCAGAACTTCATGTTTTTCGGTTGGCCCTAAGCAGCCCCATATTTAACAAGGCTAGTTTTTGTGAAATTTAAAAGTACACTGAGAAAAAATCAGTGTTGTGAAAAAAGACTTGTGACTCTAACTTGTGTTTTGAGGTTTTGGCCTGACTCTCATGAGACTCGAGTCTCGCATGCCAATAGCACGTGTCAATCCTCCCCTTGGTAAATTTGCTGTCAATTTAAAAAGCTCCAAAAGTCTCGAGTCATCAGGAGTGGAGGGGAGTCGCCACAGACTTGTGCTATGACTCATCACGCCTATGAGTGCTGAGTATGCTATGAGTGTGCAGCATCACTCCAGTGCTATGACTGGAGACTCCTGACTCGACTCGACTTGAATTTTGAGACTCATTCACAACCCTGCAAAAATGTTCATGTTCCTATAAGTGGTATGAATATATATTTTACTGGTGATTTCTTCTGTATCATAGTCTCCTTCCCATAATTGCCATGAGAAGTAGAACATACTTGCCAACTCAGACCAAGGATAAATCTAAATCAATATCTTTCCATCACTAGCTAGACCTACCGTATGTCTCTGGGAAGTTCACAAACAGGTCATGAGGGCAGTAGTCCTCCTTTATGGTGTATGTTTTCACTATATGGTGCCCAGTGATATCAAACTTCTGTGCACTTTGGCATAGTGACTAAGAAATGCTGATAGAGCTACCATCTTTGCATCTGTCCAGACCCCATCTAACAGCCCAATCCTAAGCTTCTTGCTATGTGCTATGCACAAAACTGCTGGGTTATGTGGGTGCCGGGATATCGCTGGAGGTCTCCTTGGGGTAAGGGAACATTTTTTCTCTTACCCCAGGTAGACTTCAGCTTGCAGCAATAGATTTCCTTGGCTCTGTTCCTGCTGTTGAGTGGGCGCAGAGTTGAGGAGGCCTATGTCTGGCTGTCCATCCTGGGAGGAAACACACGATCAATGGGTTAGGTGCAAGGGATATGCTATCTGCCATCACAAGAATACCAGCAGGAATCCAGCAGAGTGCAGCAGGAAGTGCCCAACGATCTCTGAATGCTGCAGAGACCTTATGGAGGCTGCAGGGATCTTCAAAATGGTACCTGAACCAGCATGGACCCCTTAAGCATGGCTGGAGGATGCTTCTGCCAGCCATTTTAAAGGGGTCAGTGTTGGTCACAGGTGCCATTTTGAAGATCCTTGCAGCATTTGCAAGGTCTTTTCACAGTGGATAACAATGACAGAAGTGCAGATAACAAGGAAAGTAACGTGCCCCTCACAGATATGTGAAATCTTATATAAAGAGGAGTGACTGTATGTTTCACTAGTGGTGCAACTGTTCTTTTGTGATGGGTTTCCTTTTATGGTCTCCTAGTCTTATGTTTTCATAGCTTAAAATGTTTCAAAATTTTCTAAGAAATAAAGTAATTTGTAGCATCTTTAGAGTATTAGCCAATCAAAACTACCTAAATATGTGTGTGCGTTTTCTTTTGTTCCCCTCCTGGTGACTGTTTCAGAGAAAGAAAAGGCCCACGTCATTTACAGATGAGCTTACAGCTCGTATCAAAGGGGATGTGCCATGTAAACAAGCTGAAGAGCAACTGCGTAAGCAACTTCTTCATACGTTTTTCTTCTGTGGTCTGTGAGAGTGAGACATTTTCCATTGGATTAGGCAGGGTATTCTTGCTTTGTACTGAAATTCACTTTATACCTAATCTTTTTAGGAATATTCCAACACTGCTTGTAGCTGCTATCAGAGTTATGAACAATGCCTTAAATTTCAATCCACAGAGCAAGAAATTGAGAAATATTCTAATAAGATAAAATCTGAATTGTATAAAGGGTTGCAACTGACCCTACCTCTTGCTGGTGTGTGAGGGCAAGTAAGGATGGGAGGCCCCAGGACACTCGGCGAAGAAAGTGCATTCTCCTGTTGTATAATTTGAAACAGCCAGATTGGATTCTCCCATGATTGGGCAAGGAGGCTACTACTGATGGGGCACTAAGCCAAAGAGGCAACTGGAGGCTGGTGCACCATAATCCAGAATGGAGAAAATAGTCTCTGTGTAAGATTTTTAAAAAGAAAAGTTTACAAAATGTGGTTTTCTATTTGTTATTATGTATAACATAATGTATTTGCTAAGAAGATAGATTGTATATTAAACCTGTCTGCTTGAACTGTCAACAGATAAGAAAACTAAGATGCTAATAAAAGACAAGGAAGAAATTGGAATTCCATCAGATGGTAGGTTTCTTCTCCCCATTTGCTAAATGTTAGGATGAAGGTGATGCATAAGAAGAGAGCATTCCTGGAGTCAGTCCTTAATGTCTTAGTCTTTCTGTCTGCTTTCGCATTCCTGATAGAGGAGAAGGTGGCATGTGGAGAAGTTTTGGCCATGTTTGCACATTTTACAGTAGCCACTGTTTCAGTTGGCTACTGAAGCTCTAAAGGCTTTTCCCTAGGGAGCAGTGTAAATGTCGCCTCCTTTGCTGGATTTATAGGTCCTTGTTTCTCCCACTGAACATACAGGAAACTGAGAAACTATTAACAGAACTTGACTTGTCTAGGGCTGCCCAATGAGGGCCCAGTCCTATTTCCAGCTCTGATGCAGCGCCATGATAAGGGAACAAATGTTCCATGACTGTCTCCCCTCCCCACCCCACCCCACCCCAGAATGCAGCATATCCTGTTGGCATCAGCGCTGAAAAGATGGATAAGATTGGGCCCTGTGTCCGATTAAACTGAATTTGAGCTTTGAGTCAAAGGGACAAGGCTTTGTTAGTCTATTCCTGTGCCTTATACTCTATAGCCAGAACTTCTGCTGCATTTTGTTCTACTTCCCTGTGCATTATTTAAGTGTGGGGAATTTAGGGCTCTCAGTTAGCACAGGTTTGTCTGTGGAATAACTCTTGGCTTCTGACTAGAAAAGGCTCAGAGGTAAAGCAAATGCTTTGCATGCAGAAGCAGAGGCATACCTAGAGGGGGATCACAGCACTAAGTTTTGAAAGCAGCCACTCCTGCTCCTCTTTGGAGCTATTCCCAGCAGCTAGAGCAAAATGAAGGCTACGTTGGCTCCAAATGGCTCCAAAGAGGATGGAGAGAGGCTGTTTGCAAACCTTAGTGCTATAATCCCCTATTAGGTATGCCACTGTGCAGAAGGTCTCAGATTGAATTCCTGGCAGTTAAAATAATTAGGTAGCAGATGATAGAAAAGTTCTCTCCCTGAAATCTGGAATACAGCTGCCAGTCAGAGCAGGCAATACTGGACCAAATGATCTGACTTGATATAAGCCAGCTTCATGTGTTCAGTTAAGTTAATATTGCACCAGCATGGTGCAATATTGCATGGTTCATTGAACATTAGAGGAGACCCAGATTCAGATTCCCCACTCAGCCATCAAGCTAATTGGATGACTTTGGGCCTCTCTCTATGTCTAAGGTGCATAAAATCATGGAAGGGTCTTTCAGGGCCATCTTCTTGAAGCAGGAAAATCTTCTCTAGCGCATCTCTTAAAAGGGGCCTGTCAAGCCTCTGCTTGAAGATCCTCAGAGAGTGAGATCCTGCCACTTCCCTTGGTAACTGGTTCCATTTTCAAATTACTCTTACCATTAATTATTTCTTCCTGATATCGATCAATCAATCACTAGTATATACCGCTTTTCAACACAAAGTTCACAAAGCGGTTTACAGGCAAATAGTAATAACTACTGATTAGATATCCAGTGGAGATCTCCTCTCCAGCAGCTTAAGCACATTGGATCTAGTTCTACTCTCTGGAGTAACAGAGATAAAATCTTTGCCATCTTCTATCTGTCTCACAAGATTGTTGTGGTTATGTAATGGGGGCAGGGTGAAGGAAACTCTTGTTAGTTGCCCTGATCTCCTTTGGGAAAGGGAGTGAAAGAAATGTGAAAGTATACACTAATACATATATTATTTCTCATTAGATGATGAGGATATATTTAAGCCTCCCAAGTTAACGGATGAAGACTTCTCACCATTTTGCTCTAAAGGAGGCCTTTTCAGTGGTGGAACAGGACTCTTTGATGATGATGAGGTTAGTAATAGTCGGATTCCTGTACAAATTCAGGCTTAAACAGCGCAAATGACGGTCTTCTGCTCTAGTTGGTACCTACCACTGTGTCTCAGTTGCTGGTGCAAAGAGAACATCATCAGACAGAATTAACATTTACTTCAGCATTCTCTTGTGGTAGCTGTGACTGACAATCCCCTGAATTTCTCAAGCTTCATCACTGTTTTCAGTCATATAACCACTTCCAATACAGATGTAGTATTATTTTTATTTATTTATTTGAAGAATTTACACCCTGCCTTTCCCATGCCGAAGCAAATGCCCAAGGTGGCTTACAGAGAACAAAGTACACTGTAACCATGATAAGTAAAAACAAAAACATTAAACTGGAACGGGCCTTCTCTGTAGCAGTTCCACAAATATGGAACTCCCTTCCAGAAGAATTAAGAACTACACACTCCCTCATGGCCTTTTGGAGAGGGCTCAAATCATACCTATCTCGTCTGGTCTTTGGATGATGGTTGGCTGTCTGCCCTCTGTCCCTCTGATGTCGCTCTGGAATCCTGCCATAGTTTGTGCGTGTGTGTGCGTGTGTGTTTCTCTCACCCTCCAAAGAGCTTGACGAAGAGAATTGGGCCTTGCTTCATTCCTGAAAGTCTTCCTGTTAAATGTTTTTACTCATTATGGTTACCCCAGTGGTAATCAAACTTGGAGTAATCTAACTAAAAGCCAGTATAGGTATAGCTTATTGCATTTCCTTGCATTTTTCAAACATGGCTTGATGATCACGAGTCTATAATAGTGCTATAGTACACTGTAGTGCTATAATAGTGTTGTAGTACAATTACTGTAACAAATACTACTGTTATGTTTTGTGTTCTACCAGAGTGACCTTTTTGCTGAATTGCCAAAAGGGAAAGCTGCAACAGAAAACGAAGCACGAGTTCCAATAAATGACGGTGAGGATTTGGGAAACATGGAACACATGTCTGTACTAAACTGTGAAAGTTTCCTTTATGTGATGGACAAGTGTCAGTCTGGAAGACTGTGTCAAGCAGCTTAGAGCCTGGGTATGTCAGAAGTCAGAGAAGCTCAACTGTAATCTTCAGATAAAACCTTTTTTGAGTCTTATTTGAGTCTTTTTTGAATCTTTTTGAATTGGATGATGTTTGACATCAGTTAGTATGTACAGTGTATCTTTCTAATTGTATTTTGAGGCTCCATATTTATGGATTATTGTTGTATATAATTCCACATATTTATGGATTTAGAATCCCTTTGTTGGAATTTGGGCATCGCGAGTGCCCCTTCTCCCTCCACTCCAACCCCGTAATTGGAGTTCCACATCATATGAGGACAGGAATGACATACAGAAGATGGGGAGGCTGGAAGTTGCTGCTAGGAAGGGTTTATTGTCAGGTTTCTTTTATGAAAGCAGAGGATGGGGCAGAGCAGGGATGACCTCTTGGGGTCTGGTGGTCTGATTTTTGTCGTGTCCTTTTCTTTCACATTGCCTCACAATGACCCCTGCCTGGGGCCAAGAAGCCAGGATCAATAGTTACCCCCTTTCTAGAGTTACCTCTCTGGCCTAGGGTTGCTGAGGTCTAGGTGGGGCCAGGTGCAGGAGAAGGGAGTTGGGGTGGTCCTAGGATCTGCCTGGACTATTCCCAGTTTCTATTCTCCATGGTATTTCCTCTTTTACTCACCTCCACTTCCGGTCTTCTCCACCTTCCCTTCTCTGCTTTATGCCTCTTGCCTTCTCACTTGTTCCCTCACCTTCCTCTTACCACTTGCCTCCTGTTTTCCCCTCCTTTCCCCTCACTGTGTCCCCATCCTTCTGCTTGCTTCTGCCCTTCTCTTGCTTGATTCACCCCTTTTCCATCCTTCCATTCAGGTCTGTTCTCATCCTTGCCTTCCCTTCTTTGCCCACCTCCTCTGTTTGGTTGTTCTCTCCCTTTGGAGCTCCTGACTTTCCCCTCCTACCCCAGTCACCATGACCCAGGCTGACTGTGTTACCTGCCTGTTCTGGTGATACCACGCTTACCCAGTGATGATGTCATTGTCCGGGCAAAATACCCATAAGCCCTCTCTCACCATAGTCATTCACACAGTTCTGGATGGCTGTGGATCACATGGCATAAGAAATTTATTTGTTTGTTATTTCCTATGGCCTCAGAGTGGCTTACAGTGTTTTTCTAAATGTTAATATGGATCTTTAAAAGAAAGAAATGCTACATGTTCAGAAGTTTTTTTCCCTTTCTGATTATTTAACATTTAAATTGAGTAGACTTCTATTTAATTCTAAGCAGGAGAGTAGATACTAAGCAATATGCTAGCTGGTATTTATTTGTGGTGGTTGATCCAATTAGAACAAAAGCTTGTTAAGTTTTCTAACTTACCAATTGCTGGTAACAATGAGTAATTAATTGGAAAAATGTTTATAACACTTTTCTGGTGGTCAAAGCAGTGTACAGCAATAAAGATAAAATATAAAATACAGTTAATAAAAATATTAAATAAAACAAATTGCAACAATTAAAATAATACTGGTGCAGTTAAAAGATGTAAAACCAGCAGTAACTTCCAATTAATATGTTCAATATACTGAAAACACTTTAAACAAAATAGAGAAAAGATTCTTTGAGCTAGTGACTTAGTTATTATCAGATACTGCCCTTGGATATCTAAAGGAGGCATTCCTGTAGAGCAGCAGTTCTCATAGTGCTGGGTCGTGATCCACCACCCTGGGCGACACTGGGCTATGCCCCTTTAAGGGGCGGGGAGAGGGAAAAGGCAGCAACGCAACTCCCATGATTCTTCCTTGGCCAGAAGGGCTAGACGTTTACTTATTCCTGGCAGCAGGGGCTTCCGGGGAGTGTGGGGAGCCCCCACAGGGTTCTGCCTTGTAAGCGTAGATTCATGTATGTGCTTCCTCCCCAAATAAAAATCTGAAGAGGCAGTGAAACTCCCATACATCAGCATTGTGGCCCAGCAGTGACTGGGCTGGTTCTGTGCTAGAATACTGGCACACTAACAATAGAAATGAAACCGGTACACGTTCTGTTCAAGGTACCTGGATTCCAAGAAAAGTCTGAATCCTCCAATTAGAGGACTGACAGTTTGTGCTGTCAGACAGAAAAGTTTGTTTCGAATCTGAGTAAATTATTTTTTCCTCAATCAGTTAGTGGAAAACATGTTTCTTCTAGTGTTCCAGTTCGTATTAGATCTGAATTAAGTGGGTAAAATGAATGTTTGCTGCTTAAATCAACTATATTATACTCTCTTTCTAGAGCCTTCATCAACAGCTGTAAGAAAGGTTCCTGCTGGAGCAGTTTCTCTCTTTCCAGGTATTGGGGAAATTGGAGGGCCTTGCTGGCTGCAAAAACCTTCTTTTTGAAACGTTGAGTTTGCGAAATATTGTATTGCAAAATATTCCAGAGCATGCTCTGCATTATAGATACAGTTTAGAAGGCAGTGCTATGCTTATTGAGCCTTACTATTGACCCAAAACATACCCAGAATTCTCCTCATTGCAGAAGAAGGTGGGTATGTGTTCTGTGACTGCTGATAGCTGTTAAGCCGTGGTTCGTCAAAGAAGACACAGAATTGCTGACAAAAAGAATGGGGCTGCCTTCCACACAATCCATGAAGCATTGACCCTTGCCATGGTTGGAGAGGCAAGCAATTGGGGGTTAGCACTACAAACTACATGGGGTAGCATCTTCTGTCATTGCACTATACCTGGGACTTGAGCATGGACTGGTGGATTTTGGACTCTGTACGACATGGCTATTTCCTTTATAGAAGTGGACTGAAATAGCAAGGAAGTCTTCAATTGGGGGAATGAACCTTCATTCAGGAGTTGTCCGATTGATTGACTCTGGGGAACACTGGCAAGGGATCTGCTTGTTACAAGAGACAATATCAAGTCTGATTTTGGGTTCTTCAGGTTCCAGATACAGGAAGGAAAGGCCTCTAATGCCCTCAAGTCTTTTTTCAATTCCGCTCCTGGTGCAAGTGCTATGCAAGGTCAGGTTCTCTCATGCAGAGGTGATAATGGTTGTCCCCTTCTGAACCAGGAGGCCCTGGTTCTTAGACCAGATCAATAGTTTTCATCAACCCAAAGCTTCTGAACCTCATATGCCCATCTCTTCTGTCCCAGGTCATCATTCTCCTCACAGACCCAGGATGTGGAGATCAATTTATTCTTCTCATTGAATAGATTCTGATACATGTACAAGGAAACCCAGGATTCCCAAAAACTCAGGCTTGAAAACCAAAGATCTTCAAAAAAAGAAAGAATTCAAAACTGAATGCTGTTGCTCTTTTACCTGCCAATTATTATGGCATATAGATATGCCTTTTCAGTGGTATTTCTTTACTGAGTTTAAATCTCATATCTTAACTTGACTCTAACTTGTTGACCCAGTTAATCCTGACTTGTACTGTTTTGCAACTGACAGGCAAACACTCTATAACTCATACATGCAACTTACTGTGACAATATGAGCTTACTATGTCCTCCCTTATTTATAGGTAGCAATGATGTCTTTAGTCCCTCCCCATTTCTAAAGGAGAAAGAAAATAAGAAACTGACAGAACCAATCTCAAATAAAGTCTCCCAACTAGGTTCAAGTGTTGGCCTATTTGATGACGACGACTTTGAGCCGAATAAAAAATGCTCTGTTTCAGGTAAGCTTCTTTTAATTAATTTCCTTCTCCCCTCACTGTCCTTTTCAGCAGATAATCAGATTCTTCCTTGAGGTCTCTTCTGATAATTTGCTTTTTCCATTCAGGAGTCTTTCTTGGTGCCAAGGAAGACTTAAGTAGAGCAACAGGAGATAGGAGACGTGATTATTTAATTCAGAGTGCAATCCTAACCTGGAGTTAGGCCAGCAAAGTTTGGCTGGCACAAGGGACACCATAAAGTATATTTGGACCACTCTCGGAGTCAGAGAGGCCAGCACACAGACGTGTGCCATCCTTCTGGACTCCGAAACTGGTCCAAATGTACTTTATGGTGGCCCTTGTGCTGGTCAAACTTTGCTGGCCTAACTGTGCCAGCCTAACTTCAGGTTAGGATTGTTCTATCAGGATTGCACATTCTAAGATCCTTAGTTGCTCTTTATATCTAAAACTGCTTTAACAGCCCTTCTTAATAGTGGTTCAACATGTCAAAATCTTAGCATTGGAGATACAGTAATGGGAAGAGGTTCACCTTTAACATTTCTGGGAGTCAAGTTGCTGTTAAAAGAAACTTGCCAAAAATTATGTAGTAGCACACTTGGGTTTGAGACATGACCATGAGTTACAGGCAGTAATGATGAATGTAACTCTGATGAGTATACCTCTATCATTCATGTTTCTAAATGCTTGTTCCATTCACATGTTACAATGTAGTTGTGCATCTAAAAAATGTAATGTGTGAAGCACAGTAGTGGGACCACTCAAAAGAATCTTGAACTCCTGGGTTCTTTTTTCTTCTCTCCCCTTGCCCTACCCAATGCTACTTATACACATGACTGTTTTCTTCAGTCTGATTGATGATGTCATACATAGTGGGTGACTTTGTTGTGAAAGTGAACATCAGTGCTTTGCTCTCAAACAGCCAGATCTGCAGATGGTCTTTTTGATGATGCTGATGCTGACTTATTCAATGAGAAATCGGATGTTGCCAGTGTTGCAGCTAAAGAACGCAAAGAAGTGGTATCAGGAGACAAGGTAACTATATGGAAGTTTTTTAAAAATTGCTTAACAAAATAATATATTGAGTTCTTGCTCTGGAGAATCCTTTCTCCATTTCGGCATCTAAGTCTAGACAGGAGGGACTTCAGTCAAAAAGTATCCAGCAAACATGTTTTGTGTTAGAATGAGTTACTTCGCTGGAGCAGAACTTGGGCAAAAAGGCATTGTACAATTTATTCTCGAGAAATACAGTTGGAGGTTGCTGAGTTGATTCACTAGTAATAGAGAAGAGTTTCAGAGAATACCAGTGCACTCTGCAGCAGAACTCATCAAGCAGCTTCCATGTCATATTCACAGGTTCAGCTAGTCTTCTGTCACTTCCACTCATACAGGGGGAGGGTCTTTTAACTGGTAAGGTCTTGGACCTCCTGTGTGCACACAATGTGTTCTGCCACTGATGCACACAGCATCTGTATCAGCCTGTTTCTTACATGAAGCTGTCTTCCACAGAGTCAAACTATCAGTCTGTCTGCCTTCGTACTGCCTATTCTGACTCCTATTTCTTTCCTAGCCATTCTATCTGAGATTCTTTAACTGGGGGTTGAACCTGGAACCTTCTAAATGCAGAGCAGGTGTCCCATCACTCAAGTATGGGCCCTGTTTCCCACCTCCCTCTGGTACTAAACCTTTCCATCTCACATGCTCAACTCTGTGGAAATTCAAGCAGCTTATTCTTTTTTTAAAGCAACAGTATAGGATATCTAGAAGTGACTTCCGAGGCTGAAACGGTCCTCTTATTCTAGTGGACCAAAGAAAACTAGCAATTCATAAGTCTAAACTGCTACCCTTATAGAAATTCTAAGGTGCATCAGTCAGTGCTTATAAAAGGTCATGAACAATCTAATCATAACAAGGGAGTCATAGTGACTTACAGATCTCCTGTTTCTAAGCCACTTGGAAACAATGGCTATTCTACTATTTCCAAGGGAAGAGACCTGACCCTTTGTGGTTCATTACATGCATTGGACAAATAATGTGCGAGAGTCTTGTGGTTGCTATAGCAGCCAAGAGCTCCTAGTTGATCAGATTGCATCGGCATGGAAGTTCATTTTCTGCATGTCTCCACATGTAAACAGCGTGTGTCTGGGTCAAGACCAATTTACCTCTGGTCCCCAACACAAGGCATATTGGTTAGAAGTTAACTATGCTGAATGTTTACAAGAGGAGGTTGTTATTATTAATAATAAGAATATTTGTATACTTTGTATACTATTTTTGTCAACAAAAATCGTTCACAAAGCAGTTTATGTAGCAAAATAAATCAATAAATGGTTCTTTGTCTCCAAAGGTCTTGCAGTTTAAAAAGAGATACAGAAGAGACACCGGCAACAGCCACTGAATAAGATGCTATGCTGGGTTGAAGAGGGACCGTTGCTCTCCCCCTGTTAAATATAAGAGGCACCACTTTAAAAGATTCTTCTATGTCCAGTCAGCAGCGGTGGTGGTGTCTCTGTCAACTTTTTTTTTGGTCAACTTATATTCCCATGGCAGTGCACATGAGTATATGGTTGGAACAAATTGAGCCAAAATAGGCTCTTATTGTCATCCAAATGGTTCCATGTTTTCAAACCAGTTTGGCAAACTCCTCCAGAATTGAATGTACATATAATGAAGGCTGCATTTGCCTTTGGGCTTATATTTATAAGCACCAATCCAAAGCTCCTTTCCTCTTGCCTGTAGGATCCAACCATTTCTACTCTCACCAAAGAACTCCCATGCCTCACTGTTCTCTTTAAAAAGACAATCGTCCTTTAATTTCTGTCACCTTTTTTTGTACTGAAGGACAAAGGTGTCTTCCCTCGTACGAGTCTGCGTGAGGCATGGGGAACAAATACCTGCTCCTCAATCGCACATAAACCACAATGTTTGTTAACTTTTACCCTGTAAGCAGCCTTGACATCAAACTAGTGGCAGCGGAGAAGAAACATTTCCTAATACATGTTAACCGCCTAACAATCTAAATAGTCAGAATTTTTTCAAAGCTATGATTACTTAAGAGTTGATATAACTTGAGCTTGCAACCACAGCCAAGCTTCCCCAGGCTCAATGATGACTCCAAACTGTTTTTTATATGCTGCTCTGAAGTTGGGTATAGGCTGCCTGCCATTGGGCTGAATTCAGAAGTAATGGAGGCAAGCAGATTCATTGCTGACTCTTGTTCCTCCAGGGGAGAAGTGCACAGTCTGGAGTGACAGATGATACCGATCTGGAAGGGGTCTGGAGGGAGCAACATAACACTGCTGAGCAATGTCTATTTCCCACATACTGCCTGGTGTTTTTATGTGATCTGCATATGAGTTTTGGTGTCTCTAAGTTTTACTTTTCACGTCCAACATGCTTGCAAAAATGTCTCATCTTCCCAGGGGTTGTCAGTAGCACGAAAGTGAACTGCATTATATGATTCACAAAAAACTTTACAAACTGGCATTCATTTATTTTTGTCTTTTGTATTATTTAAAGAGTCAAGCATCTTCTGCTGAAAACGTTAAGACTGTAACTCAGACACTTCCAAAAGGCCACAAAGGTCTATTTTCTGATGAGGAGGATTCTGAAGTAAGTTCTTAACCCAACCATTCAACTTTGTGTCAAATCAATTTTACAACATGCCCTTAGGTATACCAAAAATTGTATTTTCCACCTTATATTGGATTGTTAGTGTTCAAAGTGTGCAGCTGTAACCAAAAGAGCTGGGTTTATGGGGAATTAATATATTTTACAGCTGACAGCTCTATTAGAACACAGATAATAGGCCAGCGTAATGCAGAAACCCCCATTTCTTCAAGAAGAGACTAAGAGAAATACTTGCAATAAAAATGGTGGCTTTATTAAGAGAAAAATATAAATAGATACACAAATGAATTAATAAGCTCATATAATACCTTAATCAGAGTGTACTATGGTGGTGAGTGCAGTGTAGTGATAGTGTATTTTTGGTGCATTTGATAGAAATCAGGAAAAAAAGGTTTGTAGGGAAGGATCTGTAGGAGTCCCTGCTCTTTTACCCCAAGTTGCTAGCGCTAAAGACAAGGAGGGAAAAGCAAATGGGGGAGTGGGGAGGTTACAGAAGTAAGAATCAAAGTGCAAGATATAGCTACCTCTACAGTTCTCTTGTCCATGGGTCAGCAGTTCGGTGTGCAAGTGGTGGACATTTGAGGAGGGACATTTTGCTGGTCAAATTTCCTTACTATTTAAGGATTTTGGGAGTTGCTTCTATGTGCAGTGGATAAATGTGTAACTTGGTGTATTTGGCGAATGGATAACTTGGGTATGAATGAAAGGAATTCCTCCTAATCAAGCAGGATGTATGTAAACACAGCTGGTAGTGTCAGCGAAAATACACATTACTACCTGGTAGCAGCAGATGTCTAGCAACTTAAACTGAGGTTTACCTGTTAATGTAAAATGCAGATATAATCCAATGTTTTGGTCCAAAATACAGTTACTGGAACTGCATTCAGGAAAGTAAATACAAAATGTGAACACAATGCAAAGATGCCTGATAGGATTGCATTCATCTAGAGCAGTGGTTCCCAACTTGGGGGCCCATGACCCCCCAGGGAAACCAGAATCACTGTGTACCCCTTTAAGGGGAGTGGTTGAAGTAGTGACAGCAGCAACAGCCTCACAGGAATTGCGCTGCCCGCTGCTGCTACAAAGAGCTCTGTTTAAGGTACCTGGCAGGGGGTAGCGTGGCCATCCAGAGGTGTTGGGGCAGCAATCCCCTCTGCAGGCCACCCCACTGCCCTAAACAGCTACCTGCAGCAATCTGACCCACGTCTGGGCTTGCGCAAACCTTGAAGTGAGTGTGATAGTCACAGAGAGCTATTTGGGGCAGCAGCGCAGCCCGCATAGGGGATTGCTGCCACCTCTGGATGGCCGTGCTACCCCCCAGGTACCTTAACAGAGCTCTTTGTGGCAGCAGTGGTGCGATCCTTGTGAGGCTGTCCCTGCTGTCACCGCCCTCCCCTGCAAGGACTTACAGGGTTCATGTAAAGGTTGGGAACCACTGATCTAGAGATAGTGAGATTATCATTCTCCTTCCAGGATTTGGAACTTCTTACCCATTTTACAACCCTACAGATGGATGCTTTTTACTATAAATGTGGCAACCCGTTTAAATTCCTCATTTTCAAAAAATGGAATTAAATGCACATTCTCTGAAAGATAGAAATTTTAAAGCAATGTTAATTTTAAAGTAATAGAAGGAAGGTGAACCTGTGATACATAGATATGGCAGAAGTGAGAAAAGCAGATACTTCATAAAATAATTGGACAACTAGAGACTTTCTTTTGATATCTGCTGAAATATTCAAATGGATAGATGCATTTCTAAAAAGTTGCTGAAATTAACCTTGTTTTATATCCAGCAGGATTTGTTTTCATCTAATCGGACCATAAAATCAAAGAGCTCTTCTGTTTCATCTAACAAAGTGACAGCAAAAACACCAGTATCTTTATTTGACGATGAAGATGAGGAGGTCAGTGGTACCTGAAAGCTGCTAGATTTCTGTTCAGAGTGTAATATTCCTTAATGCAGACCTGCGCAACTTAGGGCACAATCAAAACCAACTTTCCAGCACTGGGGTAAGGGCAATGCAGCTCCAAGGGAAGGAAACAAACATACCCTTACCTTGAGGAGGCCTCCATGACTGCCCTCCAACTGCAGGATGCAGCACATGCCCCATTGGCACAGCTATGTCCGTGCTGAAAACTTGGTTAGGATTGCAGCCTTAATGTTTATGGGCTGATCTCTGTGACTATTTGTGGCCCCCTGAGGAACATTCAGCTGCCTTTTTCCATCTGTTTGTGAGAACATCTACAGGCCTCTCAGCAGTGGGGAAGAGTTACTGTTGTGAAGCCATACTTTGAATTCTAGTGTTCCATCCCAGCCCATAGGCTTGAAATGTTAAGTTCTGTTCTGCTTCATAACTTTGGATGAACATCATCCTATTTCTGTGGCTTCATTGATGCATACTTCATTTGCAGAAACTAGGGGTCAAAGAGAGAGACTGGCTAATGTTTGTTATAGCAAATCTACTTGTCCTTATCTTTTATGTCTTTTAGGAACTGTTTGGATCTGTGCCTAAGACACAAGTGTCAAAACCACCCAAAGAGAAAGCAACAAGTTTGCTCTTCAGTAGTGATGAAGAGGTAAAATGTATAGAAGTGGTTGAAGGGTGACTGGCTTTATAGCATTTGAATTGGCATAAATACAGAGCTTTCATTCTTTTGGGCTTAATTTTCAATTGTTCAGTGTTGAGGCTGATTGTGCATAATACTCCTTTCAGCTGCTTTGCTTCGGAGCTGGATTGTGTTTCTTGTAGAAGTACTGATAATGATGACAAATGTTTTTTCCCCATGCGTTAGAAATACAGTAGACAGTTGTCACATCTAATGTGACTGCTAGGATACTAAGCAGAGAACTTGCTTGGCCAGCTGGTTATATGGGTTCTTTGCTCACCCAAAAACAACCTCCCCCAAACGAACTTTGTTGTTGTTGCTTGTAGTCTTTATTCTTCTGCCTTTTCTTAGGGACTGTCACAGGAAAGGGAAGAAACAGACTGTCCTATAAGACACCATCTCTTTTCTCTTTGCGTGTTGGTTTGGGAAGGCCAATTCTTGAGGCTCAGGCTAAAGCAGCTTTCTATTTCTCCTCCCCATCCACCATGCAAGGCAGTCAACATTCATCCTTTCCCATTCCTCTTATGACTGGAGTCATTGTGTTAGTGATACATATCCCATAAGTGCCCTAGCAGCTTTCTTCCTCTTCTGTTGGCTACATATAGGTTTTCAGAGCTTGGTGCTCTGCCTACAAGTAAGAATGTATGTGCCTTCCATAAGAATCAAGAGTGTTGATGAAGAGCCTTTTCTTTTAAGTCTAGAGTTATCTTGTTTCATAGGACACAGGAGGTGTCCACCCTGTGTGTAGTAAGGGGATGTTACACAAAGGATGCTGTAGAGTCCTGAGATTTTATATGATGACATCTGTGAAATCTCTTTCATCAAACCTGTCTTTTGGGGATGGCAAGTGCCAAAATCCACTATGTACCTCTTCAGTCATTAGGCATGTTGTTTGTTAGGGGACCATTACCCACACATGAGAAGAATGGTTACTTCTCCAGTCCTGGTTGAGGGAATCCTTCTATTGAAGTACAAGTGTACTAGACATGAAAAATGGACAAAAAGCTTCCTGTTGCCTATATTGCCTCTGAACTACTGATTATAGGATACATACTTAAATGCTGCTTTTGTCCATCACATATATGACTGTACCTCCTTTGTATTAAACTGGTTTTGATGTCATAGACTCTGAAAAGAAAGAGGCTTTACATTTTTGCGTTGTTTTGACTTCCTGGATTGGTGGCTGTGTGTCTATCCTGATGGCTTCCCATTAATGGATGCATGCAGTGATTGCATTTGATTTTCCCTACAACCCGCTTTATGAATTGTTTTTTTGAAAAGCAGCATATAAATATTAATAATGATAATATGCACTTAACGTGAATGTGAGGAGTGTGATGAAAACGTAACTGCTGCATTTTTCAGGACCATTGGAATATCACCAAAGAGGTCAAGCCTTCACCTCAGAACAACCAAAAGAAGGAGAATATGAACTCCGTCCGGGCTGTCAGTCACACTATTAACAAGAGTGGCCTCTTTGAGGAGGAAGGGGAGGAGGATTTGTTTGCTATCACTACAGATAGGTAAAACATTTGGCTTTATTTTACCAAAGTATCAAATATTTTAACTTTTAGGTCAGGTCTCACCAGAATCCATAGGCCGGATCCGGCACCTGTCCTAATCCCTCTCCCATTTAAATGGAGCTTACCATTCTGTGGGGGAACATTGCACTGGGGCTGTGCTCTGGCCTGCTGCTTCTGGGTTCTGTTGCCCCAGCTGTTGCCCCAGCAGGCTGTGTGCCTGGGTTTCCAGGCAGATGAAGCTGGCCAGAGTGCAGTTTCAGGGAGATTGGTGGCAAGGTAGGCAGGCTCCCCGGCAGATCTAAACGCTCCAGTCACACCAGGGAAGCTTTTCTATATTAGGGAATGGGATAAGCCTTCAGGGGAAACATCTCTATACCATTCTTTGTTACCAGAAATGTGGATGCCTTTTACTTGCTTCTAGTCAGACCTTGGCAGATGAGTGAGAATGAGGCCTTGTGTAGGAAAAAGATCCAAATTAAGATGACATAGAGTTCAGATACGAGTGAGTCCTCTTTATCTGCGGAGTCGGTATCTGCGGATTTAACCCATTGCAGGTTTTGAACGCATGGCTGAAGACCCATTGAGGACCTCCTGGACATGACTGGAATCTTTCCAGGAGGCTTTCTGAAACCCATAGAGGCTGGACATGACTGGAACAAGGTTCCAGTTGTGTTTGGAGGCCCTGTTGGTCAGCAACTCACTGGTATAAAGCTTGGAAAGTGGTTCAGGGACGATGCAAGTCCCATTTCAAGTGGGACCTACTTCACAGCCATCTCAAAATTGGGCTATTCTGTCTGGCAGTGGAGAAGCTTGCAAGTTGAGCTTGTGTCTTTTCAAACTCTCTTCCCTTCCCTATTAGAATGGGACCTGCTTGTCTGTCAGAGAATCTTTGCATCTGTTCTGCATAAATGCACATATTTAATGATATTCCAGGGATATCTTGTGAGAACCTCAAAATTTCCTATACTACCACAAACTACAGATATACAGTTAACTTGCATGCAGGACTAAGAAGTTTAATGTTTGACAACTTCATTGGGTGATGGCGATTAGCTTTCTTTTTCTTCCCTTGCTTGTTTTAGTCAGAGAAAACCTCAGAAAGTTGCTCTCCTTTTTGAAGATGATGTTGTAAATGGAGACTCACTCTTTGGCTTTCAACCAACCGATCTTCAATCCAGTGTCCAAGCAAGAACGGTACTGGCAGATCAAATTATTCTAGGTTCACTATTCTTCTAGGTTCAGCATTCGGGTCCTGCTGCCATTCAAGGGAAGGGGACTCACCTGCCATAATAATCTAGGATTTGCCATAGTCCTCTGTTCAATCCATCAATATTTTTTCAGCGACAGTTCTGGAAGGAAGACCAGGGGGCTACGCATTCTTCCTAATTTGTAATTTATCCTTGCACCTTATGCTCCCCTGTGGGAAATAGCAACCCTACTTCGGGAAATCCTGAATTTAACTACAAACCTGTGATGGGGCAGGCTCTGTCACCTAAATTGGAGGCCAGGCCTTCTAGGGCAGTAGTTCTGACAAATTCATATTGTACTGTAGATGAATACAGCTTCAACTCTGGTATATAGACTCTCTGCTATAAATGTTTTTTTAAAAAATCTGAATTATTCAACCATTAAACCAAATTCTGCCTAGTCTACAGAGTAGAATTCTAATGGTTCACTTGCTTGAGACAGCTGGAACTTTCTACCCTGTAAATATCACTGTGCGGTGCTAGTGTTCAAGGCACACCTGCAGACGCCACACCTGCACATCCATCCCACCTTCCTGCCCCATCCTCTTCTCATGTGCTTGGAAAATGGAGAGGGCTTGTCTCTTCCTGCCAGCTCTTCTACAGCTTCTTGTAAAGTGGCTGGTGGAGAGAATCCTGGGAGCTGTGAGAATTTTCCCTGCTGAGTTATTTTCCAAAAAGCAGCAGCAGAACTGGACAGACCAAGATAGTGAGATAGTTACAAAGATTGATGGTGGTGATGCTGCATGTGCAGAAGTAGGGGAGGTGGCAGTGAGAAGTAGGGGGGGTGAGCAGAATTTGCAAGGGATTTCTATGGATGTTCAGCTGAGGCTGCCCCTGGTCATGTTTGTTCCTGTTCAGTGGTTTAAGTGTGGACAGTGGCTGGTATGTGGCTGGTATGGCATGCAGCTGTAGGTGAAATCCGAAACCCCTGCTACGTTTGCAGTTATAACTGGCCTTTTGAGATGTGCTTTGTGCTTTTCTTTGAACAAAAGATAATTCAGGGCCCAATCCTACCCAACTTCCCAGTGCTGATGCCACCGTGCCAACGGGCTGCACGCTGCAGCCTGCAATAAGGGGGGCATGGAGGCCTCCTCAAGGTAAGGGGACATTTGTTCTTCAGGGCTGCATTGCAGCTGAATTGGCATTAGAAAGTTGGGTAGGATTGCGCCCTTAGAAATGTTAAAATAGGTGAATTGGGAAAGTGACGGGCTTCTCATCTTTAATTTTTTGGTTAACAGGCAGATTTGCTAGAAACACCTGAGAAGAAATTAGTGGAAGAGAAGGTAGGGCCTTTGGCTGAACCTAATGCATCTCCTGTTCCTGGTCCTGAAGATGCAGGAGTAACAGAGCGAGAAAGGAAGGTAAAAGTGAGCAAATGCAATTTTAAATAAAAACTGAAAAGTGTATGTTTAACAAATCCCTATTCATAAGGGTATAATTGGTGGGTTGATGAGGCTTGGATTCAAATTTCAGTTAGGCTTGTCTGGCTTGTCCTAAACAAGTCAGATTCTCAACCTGATACCTCCTGCTTTTTGCTGTCTCTTCCATGTCCTGAATGTCTCTCTTGCTTCTTTAGAGTTTAGTAAAGTACTACGCAGAGCCAGCGTTGTGTAGCAATTGTAGGGCCTGAATAGGAATGGAGAGACACTTGTTTCAAATCTCCACTACACCATGAAGGTCACTGTCTCAGCGGAACCTACTCACACATTGTTAGGATAAAATGGGGCAAGGGGAGAACATTGTATGCCACTTTGAATTCTTTGGAGAATGCCACATTTTGACAAACTGAGGGATGGAGGAAGATCGAAGTACAAGGAGAAGAATACAAGCACCGTTGTGCATACACTGTTTTAATAGCAATGGAGGATTTGTTGTACCATGATTTTCACAGGTTTGCCAGAGGGAGCGGGGAAAGAGACGGCAAAGTGTCGTATAATGAGGGCATTCCAAGCATAAGGAGCAGCAAGAGAGATTGGCAGTCTTTAAAGAAACACGAGACGTTTGGGCAGGTGATGGCAAAGTGGGAGGACAGAATGTTGTCAGCAAAGATATATCTGGATATAATGAGAAGAAGGAGGGCTGTGTATTTTAGCTATGGGAATAAGAAGCCAGTATAGTGATTTAAGGAGAGGTGTTAAGTGGATTGTTCATGAGATATAATAGGTGAATATTCTTGGTAGCGGAATTCCAGACAGAGGCAAGAGTATTGTGGTGAACCTTTAAGCAAGGCTGCCCATTCTCCTTTTTTGTCCATTCTGTACACAGAAACAGTGTTGCTTTTGGTGGTGGTGGGCTACCTGCTTTGCTAGAACTGAGAGGGTTTAACAAGAATACCAGCAGAATCCCTGTGATCTTCAGGAAAGGGTGTGTAGGGTGAAGGACTGGGTGGCAGTGTTGGGGAAGTGGAGGGCAGTTTTCGTTGGGGGGCCATCAAATTCATAACCGTTGCAGATTGAAGGAATTCAATGCTGCTGCTATAAATGAAAAACAGGTTGTTATCAGCATATTAAGAACACCGTACCCCCACCCTAACTATCGATAGAATGCCTTTGATGGCTTCCAGCAATTTGCATATACAAGTGGGGCCCCCGTATCCGAGGTTTCAGTTATCCATGGATTGTGGGGGGGGGGCCTTTACCTCCCTTTATTCTTACTTCGGGTTGTTAAAAAATCTTCTTGCTCATTGGTGAGGCCAGGGGAGAACCCTATACTTAATATAGGTTCCCTCTTATCATGGTTTCAGGTATCCACAGGGGCCCTAGGAACCTATTCACCTCCCCCAGATACTGGGGCATGCCTGTAGTTGTCAATATGGTGTTTTGAGATATAGGACCTGACCTGAAATGCAAAGGAAAAATATATACCCAAAATTTGTTTGCAGGTTGCAAGCAAGGAAAAAGTAAGTTGGGAAGCAACTTTGTGTTACCTGAGAGGGAGTTTATAATCTGTTCTTCCCAATTGTGCAGTCAAATAAGGTAGCTTAAATATAGCTTGTTGCTGAATCTGCCCTGGATCCACTCGATAACGCAAATTGGGTTTATGTCCCTCAGCCTCTTTTGGAGAAAGATGCCAGGAGAAAGGTTAAAAGTGTCTTCAGCTTGTTTGACGAAGATGAGAAAAGTGAGGATACGGAAGTTAACAGGAGTACACAAAAAGAAATTGAAAAGGTGAGTAATATGCAGGAAGCTCCAGGAGGCCTGGCTGTTTGGCATTTTGGTACAATGCTGGGAACACAGTAAGCTGCCCTTTCCTGTCAGACCATTGATCCATTTCAGTCAGCATTATCTACACCAGCTGTTTCCAATCTCCAGTCAGGCACTACTCCCTTAAGGTAGGTGCAGTTAGTACAGCACTTCTGGGCTTTGCTGCTGCCACCAAAATACCAGGAGGGAGTAAGTAAAAAAGTTCTTTTTAACTTTCCTGTGTTTGGCAGTGTACTAACAGCATCTACGGGTCGCTGGTTGGGTCTCTACCCTCCTTAAGGGGGTAGCATCCCAAAAGTAAACGTGGATACCTGTCCTGGGGGTGGGGGGAGGTTGTGAATCCCAGGTTGGGCCAAAATGAGATACACTGACTGGCAATGACTCTTTGTGGTTTTCTGTATCATAACCCAGAGATTGAATCTGGGACCTTCTGCATGCGTAGCACTTGCTGTCCCATAAAGCAAACAGAACTGTGTTCAGAATTTGCTAGCAAAGACCACTTCTTCCAAGTTGTATGTATGGAAACCTTTATTGGCATAAACTTCCGAGTTGAAGTAGGGCAGTCTGATCCACCATCACTTTCTTATGGTCAGGGTTGTATGCACAGTTAGGGTGACTCACAGCGCAATCCTGTACATGTCTACTCAGAAGTAAGCCCAATTGTGTTCAGTGAGGTTTACTCCTGGGTGAGTGGGCATAGGATTGCAGTGTCAGTGACTCTTCTGTTCTCCGTGGTTTTTCTTTTTAAATGGTTCTTGTCCTAGTGTTTTCAGATGTATTAGCTAATGTTTCTTGGAATGATGATTCCACCTGGAGGAATGCTCTTCCAGCTGTTCTGTTACATGGTTTTGGGGAAAATGGGAGTTCCTTCTCCTTGGATCACATAACCTAATGAAGCCCTATTAGCTTCCCTACTTCCACTAGAAAGCTGCCCTACTTCCACTAGAAAGCAGGATTTACTGGTAAGTAACAAAATTCTGGTTTCTGTTGCTGGGTGACAAACTGTGACTCACTGAAGAAAAGATATCTCACATAGACATATTCATGCATTCAAAGACGCAGCTGGAAAATTGGTCTCCATAATATGGAGTTTGCTAGTTAAGCTAACAGATTTATTAAACATATGTAATTTCTTCCACATTGTTTTGCTGGGGTCATAAACTGTATTTTCTTTCCAGCCCCCAGAAAAAGGTGTTTGTCCCAAGAGCACAGGAGTCTTTCAGGATGAAGAACTTCTCTTCAGTCATAAGCTGCAGAAAGACAATGATCCTGATGTTGATCTTTTTGCCAGCAACAAAAAGGAGGTCAGTCTGTTCAAAGCACTGTGGCAATGTTCGCTTAAAAATGGGCCGTCTTTGAAATAAAATAATACAAGCAAAAAGAACAACTTGTTACTACAATAGCACACTAACTTAGAAAACGTTGGTCAAGACCTATTGCTAATGGTTTTAAAATGTATATCTAAGAAATATACAGATGTCCCCCCATATCCATGGGGGATGTATACCAGCCCCCCTCCACCCTGGATACAGACACAGCAGATATGGAAGTACTCTCTCCATGCCCCCCTGCACCAATTAACTTTGTTTTAGTCTTACCGCTAGTGCCAAGGTTCAGTATTTCTTGCTTTTACTAGTCACTATAGGCATGAAGCTTATAGACAGGCAGGAAGCCTGTACCCTAGGTGGGACAACCAGAGAATGTTAACAAGGAAGCAGGAGCCCTACTTGTAGGTTGAAGTGGCAGTGTTGGAAAGCCCCTCATTGATGAGAACTAAGCCAGTCTTACCAATATAAGGCAGCCAGTTTTTTTAGTTGTTGAGATCTACAAGCATTCTGCATCTATTGCCCAATAAAGGAATTTATGCATGTTTAGGAATTAATGAATAGGGGGAAAAAACTATTCAGCAAATAAGTGACCTTGATTCTTTCCATGATATTTTGTTAATTTAAGGTTCCAAAGCCCAGGATAAAACTATCTTCAGGTGGAGGGCTGTTTGGAATTGATGATGATGATGGTGGTGGTGAGGATAATCTCTTCAGTACTGCTAAGTCAAAGACCCAGGTACTTACAACGTTTTTTAAACAGGAAATTTAGAAGGACAAGGGGATGCCTTACATTTGCTAAGCATTGCCACATTATCACATACTCTGTCATTTTGTGGTGTTGTGTGTGTTTGTCTTTAAATCCTAAATTCTGCAGCTGTGTAGGCCAAACCTGTAACTGGAAGAAATTATTTTCTGCAGCTCATTGTGTATTGTATGTACTTCCATTTTCTCCTATTTTCGACGCTCAGTGTGGGTTATATAAATTTGTAGGGAAAGAGAGGCAACCTTTTTGCTCACATTCAGTTCACATATGTTGAGAAAAGATGACTATATCTCAGCAGCAGAGACTGAAGACTAACTCTCAGAAAGAGCAGATAAATGGTAAACGTGACAGGGCTATACCATTTCAACATGATTTTGGGGATAGGTGGGAAGTGTCATAAGATCAAATTCTCACTCACTCACTCACTCACTCACTCACTCACACACACACACACACACACACACACACACACACACACACACACTGGCACAACTGCATCAGCACTGAAAAGTTGGATAGGTTGGGGGGCCACAGAGTCATCTGTTTGAAAACTAGACCAGTTTCCTTCCACCTAATTTATCCATTACTGTTTGGCTCGTGAGGCAAATAGATACAGCTCATCTGCATTATCCAGGGGTTCAGCATCCGTGGATTTCATTATCTGTGGGTGCCGAACTTCCCCCTGAACTCAACTGGAGCTGTGCTTTGGTCAGGTCTGGAGAGCTTTCTGAGACCTGCAGAGGCCGTGTGCACCTGTCCACAGCCTCTGCAGGCCTCAGAAAGCCACCCAGAGTCATTTAAAGGTGACTTCTGGTTTTCTGAGGGCCTCACAAAGCCCTCTGGATCCAGATTTGAACATGCACAGTTTTCCTTATCTGCAGGACTCTGGGAATGGAACCCTCGCAGATAATGAGGGTCTGCTATATTTGTCTCGTGAAATACTGTAGCTCTGGTAACAAAGGGTTGATTCAAGTACATTGTTTCTTGCACAAGCAGTACTTTCTTGTAGAAAATTGGTTGTAGGCAATTATGTACCACGAATGCA
Organism: Lerista edwardsae; assembly: GCA_029204185.1. Taxonomy (NCBI): domain Eukaryota; kingdom Metazoa; phylum Chordata; class Lepidosauria; order Squamata; family Scincidae; genus Lerista; species Lerista edwardsae. The sequence continues at coordinate 7,488,574 of JAJKFI010000034.1, forward strand.
CCTTTTATACATTCTGCAGCAATCTACTACAGTAGCACTCTCACAGAATTAGATATTGCAGAAAACCAATGTCCTCTCGATTCCTCATTCCTTTTTATTTTGCTTTTGATAGGTAGCAGAAAAGAAATTAAAGGGCAGCAGCATGGAGGACAATAAAGTTCTGGAGAGTGATCAAAGTCCTAAACGAGAAGAAAAGTTAAGCCCTGAGACTGCTGAGGTTTGTAAGTTCTAACTCTGAAGATAGGTTCAAACATATAGAATTTTTTTTTCATAGCTTGACTGTAGAAAAGTTTCAGGACTCCACATGAATATGTGCACTAATATCGCTGGATTCAGGAGAAGCTGGCCACTTCCAGTGCTTTCTGCTTCCAGGTTGAGCCTATTTATCAGCGGATTTTTAATTCATGAATTTGGCCCAGCATGAATTTGGCCCTGGATACCCCCTTAGAAGGAATTACAGATGCATCAAAAAACCCTTCCGGATGCAGCCTTGGCAGGGCTCGGAATGGGGGATTTCCTCCCCCAACCCTCTGGATCTGACTGGAGCTGTGCTCTGGCCAGGTCCAGAGGGCTTTCTGAGCCCCACTGAGGCTGCGTGTGTGTGTTTCCAGAGGCTGTGTGCAAATGCGCACAGCCTTAGTGGGGCTCAGCAAGCCTTCCAGACCTGACCGGAGCTGTGTGGGTTTTAATTAAATGTGGATTTTTTTATCCATGAGGGTTCTGGGAGCCAAACCCATGTGGATAAAAAGGCCCCACCTGTACGTCACTCTCTGAACTATCCCCTCTTGGCTTATGCTTGCTAGACATAACTCATACTCACCTTTAGGGTCCTCATCCTTGGTCACCCAGTTAATATTGCCTCCTGTCCCTTCCACGTGTTGGCCCTAGTCTGTGGGACTCAGGGGTGGGTCTGTGCTTTTTGATGCTTCTGAGATTCCCCCCTTAAAATGTGTGTGTTCATTGAGCTCATTCACTTGAATTTACTTCAGTTTAATGTAACTTTATGCAGAAATCCGCTGGCCCTGCTGCAAGTAAACATAAAGAACCCTCATCTCGGATTGGAAAATTACAAGTAACTAATTTTACTGACATTTTAACTGTCACATACGTTTCCTACTACTTTTAATTGTAGTTCTTCAATGAATCTTTTTTGTTTCTAACTTGGCCCTTGTAGATGCTACTTTTGAGTCCTATAGTTTGCATGTTTACCAGGATGTGCTTTTTTTCTTTGGGGAACAAAGGATTTCTGGACAGGTTTAAAATTACCAATCTGAATGTGAGATACGTTGTAAGGGTGGGCAGGAGGCGTTCAGTCTGTGGCACATGCACTATTCTTGGCTGCTTCTGTTTTTCCTGATCTTTGCCCTTGTCAAATGTAGGAACATTCTTGCTGATCTTCTTTTCTTGGGAGTTTCTTTGTGTAAACTAATGTATTACTGCCATTAACAATAATTTCCATCATTTTCTAAGGCAAATTTGGATATTAACCCAGCAACTTTGCTGCCCACCGGCACTTCCAAGCTCTCCAATGTAAAGACACCTCCACCATGTCCAGAGACCCCAGGCCATGAGTCTCATAGCATGCAGCACAGCAGAACAGCTTCTGCTGCAGGAAGCAACGAAGAGACAGGAGTCAGCTTTGATTATCCCATGCAAGCGGACACTTTGCAAAATGCCAACAAGGTAACTTTATAATGCAAACGTTGTTGATCTGGTATCTTGAGAAATGATATCATTAACCTTATTGTAATTGCAGGGTAGAATCAAGATGTCTGGGAAACGAAGGCCGCCTACCAGAGCTGCTAGACGACTAGCTGCTCAGGATAATGAAATGAACACGTCAGAGGACCCACCCTTACCTCCATTAAAGGAAACCTCTGTACCACCAGCTATGCAATATCACCGTGACAGAGAACTGTATAAAGAGGAAAACACTAAATTGCCTCTGCTGACTAGTAGCACTGATCAGCTGTGTGAGATAGGCCGGAGCCCTGTCTCAAAACCAGTATCGGCATCTGATTTAGGTGATCTCTTTGAGTCAAATGATCTTTTTGCTAACAGTGCAGTGTCTAAAGTGACCTTAAAGTCAAAAGCAAACGTGGAAACAGAAACTCTGGCAAGTCAGGTTCCTAAAGGTGCTGAGAGGCTATCCCTTCCACTGGCACTGGATGGACCAAACTCTGAGGACCTCTTCCAGCCTGTAAAGCCTTCAAAGAAATCTAGTCCTGTGTCTTTCTTGGAGGACCAAGATGATGTTTTCAGTAGCAAAAAAGCTGTGAAAAGAAAAGATACAAAACTCACTGTTCGGTCAGATCAAGATCCTCCAATGCATGATATTTTTGAGGTAATGTTGGAAACTTTTCCCTTCAGCTCTAGATACTGCTTGATTTGTATATAGTTCATTTTGTTTCTCAGCTATGTAGACATGGGCAGTCGTGGAGAAATGAATGAACTCTTTAGTTGACAATGGAATACAATGGTTTCAGGTCCTCATTTTATAACATGAAGTTTGCTACAAAAAGACCTGAAAATGCAGTTACTTGTGGAAGGATGTAGGACACATAGGCATGTGTCACTTCTTTCTTGCTGGTGACATGTTTAGCTTGTGTCTGGTGGCCTGCCTCTGAATGCAAATTTTGGAAATGGTATGATGCTTTTGGCAAGTGAGTTGTATCAGGGCATAATCCTAACCTGGAGTTAGGCCGGCACAGTTAGGCCAGCAAAGTTTGGCTGGCAGAAGGGACACCGTAAAGTATGTTTGGACCACTCTCGGAGTCAGAGAGGCTAGCACACAGATGTCATCCCTGACTCTGAGAGTGGTCCAAATGCACTTTAAGTGGCCCTTGTGCCCGTCAAACTTTGCTGGCCTAACTATGCCAGTCTAACTCCAGGTTAGGATTGCATCCTCAGTCAAGTTCATACCAATTTTTCTTCATCCTTTTAGTAATGCAAAAGTTTATATTCTGGCTTTACATGAAGTTTCCCATCTGATGAACTCCACACATGATTTGCATTGCACTCATCTAATTTCAGTGGTGCTGCACCATCAAGACGTCTCAAATAATTCATTAGATCTTTTTATCATTAAATATTTTTTAATTGGATGGGGGCAGGGACGCATGACGGCCTAGTCCCCAGCCAGGGCGTCCCCAATTCAGGGCAATGCTTTGCATGTTCACCTGCGCCTGCAAAATAGCAGGCGCAGATGTGAGCAGCCCCATAGGGCTGGCTGGGGCTTACCTGGGTGCAAGGGGAAAACCTCTCCTTGCCCTGTGCTGAGCTGCTGCTGCCTCCTACTGGGCTTAGGAAATGGCCCTGCTACGTCAGCCTTACTTAGGATTGCGCTGTCACTCACTCAGATACCAACATCACTTACCTCATTTATAGTCCTATTCTGTGCAGGATTGGGCTGCAGCTGTACCACTCTGACAATGGAACAGAGTTCCACTATTGCAAAATGGCTGCCAACAATATGCGGTGTGCTCCATTGGCAGCCATTTTGGGAGCATTATCACAAGAGGTGGCAGCGCTCCCTGTCTGTCAGTAGACTCCACTGTACCTGCCAAAGCAGGTAAGGCAGCGGTAAAGGTGGGGAAGGGGGTGAAGCTGGAAGGAAGGAGGAAAGAATAGGGGTGGGGAGGCTGTGGATCTGGAAGTGATGGCAGCAGCCTCCTTGTTCCCTTTCATTCCCAAGAGGTGTGCTAGCTAAAGAGCTGGCACAGGTCCAATGAGACCCATTGCGGAACAGGAGCCTTACAGAAGGGTAAAGGTAAAGGTTTCCCCACGACCGAATGGTCTAGTCATGACTGACTGTAGGGGGCGGTGCTCATCTCCGTTTCAAAGCCTGTAGAGCCGGCGTTTTGTCTGAGGACAAGCTTCCGTGGTCATGTGGCCGGCATGACTATACGCCATAGCGCACGGAACACTGTTACCTTCCTACCGAAGTGGTCCCTATTTATCTACTTGCATTTAGGTGCTTTCGAACTGCTAGGTTGGCAGGAGCTGGGTACAGGGATGTAAATCTCATTTTCTCTCTGAAGCCGCCCAATCTGCCCCTACTGCCAGATACAGCAAACTCCTTTTTGGTGTGGCTGTACCAGCAGGGATGGAAAGGATAGGATGTGTTACCAGAGTGTGGAGATTCCTGTCACATAGAACTGTAATCTTTGAAGCTGATCTAATATGGGGAATTTGGGTAGAATGTATCGCTTCCAAGTCTAACACATTAACTATTTAACGCCATATAATTATGGAAATATTTGATTTGCATAGTGGCTTATTTGCAAGGCAAGGTGAGCAGCTAACATCTGGGTTATTGCGAAGCATCAAATAGACACAGGGTATGTGATAATAAAGGTCTACCCTATACTGAAGCTCTCTTCCTTTGCTCCAGGATGATATATTTGCATCAGAAGCTGTTAAGCCATCTGTCAAACCAAAAGAATTGGAGGCAAATCTGTTTGATGATGATGTTGACATCTTTGCTGATCTTGCTGTAAAACCAAAAGAAAAGAGTACCAAGAAAAAGATGGAAGCTAAATCCATATTTGATGAGGATACTGGTAAGAAGTTAATTTAAGCAGTTTGATCTACATATCCTATATATGTAGTTATGTAGGAAGAACTATACAACAAATTGTATAGGTTACAATTATGTAAAATAGAGCACGGGATGAAGAAGAGCCGTACTGTGATAGGGTGAAGGGGATGCTGCCAAATATTATTGAGATTTCCTCAGAAAACCAAGAGAAGACCCTGAATGATTCAGGTTTGTCAGGAAGGTTAGAGTTCTAGGTTTTCACAGGAATGCTTTAGTTATTTAAAATGTGGGCAAGATATTTGGGCAAGATTTAAAATGTGGGCAAGATAAATGTGGGCAAGATCAGCAATTTGAGGATCAAAATTGATAAAAAGCTAAGATCTCCTTATGCATATGCCCTTGAAAACACTTCTACCACAGAAACATCAATCATGGGTTTGTGTACGGTCCAGAGAAAGTTAGTTCCTTTTAAAGTTAACATGGAAGAAATACTTGTAGCAATAGGAGACTTCAAGGCACAGCCATCGTAAAAGTCTTTTGAGCTTAATGAGGTATTTTGTTGTGACTGTGTTAGTGTTTTAAATTAATCTGCACATCAGTTGGGGGGGGAGAGATCATTTTACAGTTGTTGTGCCTTGAAATCTCCTACTGGTACAAGTATTTCTTCCATGAATTGTATTTACTGAAGAAACTAGAACATGAAAAATTTACACACACTATTGTTGGGCTCAAGTGCTCTTTGACAAACTCAACAGCTCCTATATCTGCTGCTGTTGATCACTGAACGTCTTAAGTGATGGGTTCAGAATTGTTTTCCTTGACAGTTGGTACAAGCTTGCTGTGGGAGGCTGGTGGTCAAGAAGGGTTTTTTACTCATCACTTTTCCTTATGCTGATAAACAGTTGTAACCTTTAATGGGAAACTGTCACAAAAACTAGTGATTAGCTGTTTCAACGTCAAATTGGCCTTGATGTTTTTAACCTTGAAATCTTTCACTCTGTCTGGTGGAAACTTCGTTTCTTTTTCAAAACCAAATACACCATTACTAGTAGCATGGTAGAGAATTTAAAAGTATATGCAGGCACAGAAGACATATTCAGAGGCTAGTTAATAAAAAGGTTGGTTTAAGAAATCAGATCACATGTGGTTTAAAGTAGTGCTTCGCAAACTTTTGAGCCCCAATACATACTTTTAAAATGGCAATCTATTGTGACCCACTAAACAAAAAGATCTAGAAATAAATATTTTATTAATTATTAATGAATTATTAATAACCAGGATCCTCTGCTCCACAGACAGCAAGAGACCTTACGTATACAGGGGGGCATGTTATCCATTTGTTCAGTACCTGCAGATTAAGGCCCCCCAAACCCTCCAAATGTAACCAGAGCTGTGCTCCAGTCACGTCCAGAGGGTGTTCTGGGGGTCAGGGAGGCTAGGTGCAGTAAAAAAAAAATCACTACTGAAGGTTTCCCTGCAAGGCTTCCAGGCGTCAGAATGCCTTATAAGGGCATAAAACCCGGGGAAAACCAGAAGTGACTTTTTATGCCCTTATAAGGCATTCTGGGAATATAAGGGAAAGCCTCGCAGGGAAACTGGAAGTAGCATGTTTTGCTTGAAATGGGCATACTAGAGATCCAGGGAGGCTGTGTCCCTGGCCCTCAGAACACCCTTTGGGTGTGACTGGAGCACATCTCTAGGCATATTTGGAGAGTTTGGGGGACCCTAATCTGTGGAGTTAAATCTGCGGAGTTAAAACATCCGAAGAGGTTCTAGGAATGGAACAGATAACAAGGACCCTCATGTATCATGTGTGTGTAGATATTTGCTAGACTTCATTTCTAGAGAATGAAGAACTCCATTTCGAGTTCAAGGACTGTTCTCCCAAACCTTTACAGTCATTCCAGCTTTACAGAAAACTGAAGGAGAGCAAGATATGCAATTAGGACTTCCAGGCCAGACTACTTATTGATTGATTTATTTAGATTTGTATTCCACCTTTCTCCCCAAAGGGCACTCAAGGCGGCTAACAACCACTTAAAATTCAAATGGCTGAAACTGGGTTCACACATGATCTACGCACATCAATTACTAGAGAGAGTCAGAAAATGCGACATTTTAATTTGGGAGTATGAGGATTACCTTATACCAGTTAACAATTTGTTTGCAAACTGGGCAAGGGTGCTTGTAAAGTTTTTTTTTTAATGTTTCAAAACCTTTTGGCCACCCATCAAAAATTGGCTCACGATCCACAGTTTCTGAAATGCTGGTTCAAAGCAGACTTCTGAAGAGCACTTCCTGAAAAAAATGTCTGCTGAAAAAAGGCTCCTTGAAATAACAGACTGCATGTTTGCTTATAGTAAAGTTATAATTCTACAAACTACATGTTATTTCTGCTAACTGGGCAAGAGGCACTTTTCCAAGTGGTGTTCCTCTTATATTTAGCAGGGGGAGAGTAAATGTCCCTCTTCACCCCAGCACAGTGTCTTCTCTAGCGGCTGTTGCTGGTGGTGTTCTGCAGTTTGTTTTTTAGATTGTGAGCCCTTTTGGGAAAGGGAGCCATTTAACTTTATTTTTTTGCCTGTAAACCACTTTGTGAACTTTTTGTTGAAAAGCGGTATATAAATCCACTTCGATTGTTATATTAGTTGCATCATTAGCCCTGATGTGATTGGCTTTGTTTGATAATAGCAGCTATGGAGGGATGCATGTGATAAGACTGCAGTGGGGGCAAAGGATTAAGTCCTGCTTTCCCCACCTCAGTCCCAATCCCGATCAACACCCCCCCCCGCCCCCAGTAGTTGCTATTTTCCTGACAGAAAATAAGAGTGTTGGGGCCAGTTTCACAATTACGTCAGGGCTACTGTTGCACAACTTGGCATATAGAACAAAAATGCAAGTTAATTGTTGCAGATCATCTATTTTTTAGCTCTCTGGGTAAATCTTATCATAAATTGGGAAATTTCTTTATTTATGGGCACTTAGGGACTGGGCAATGGATAGAACGGGGAGGAAGAACTATACTAGGCTTTTGTTCTGGTTGTAGAAGACAAGGAAATACAAACTAGCTATTGCCTTTTTAAAACAGAAGTCAATTGTGTCAAGATGGCCAAAGCTTACAAATCCATGGCTAGTATAATTTTGTTTCATCACATCTGCAGTGTTTTTAATAAAATGTAGCTTTTTTCTGCCCTTGCTGAGGGTGTGGCATTTTAACTTTCCATTTTTTAAAATTTTCTACAGATGATATCTTCTCACCCAGTAATCAGTCCAAGATATTGACCAAAAAGTCTCAATCCTTCCAGCCAGCTTCAGGAACTAAATCTGAGTTCAGAACATCAAGTTCTTTTGAAGACCCACTAAACGCATTTGAAGGCCAATGAAAATGTGGCTATTGACTCTTCCGTAATTCTCTAACTTGCCCAGTGCTCATTTTCTTGCTTCCTAATTAAACAACTTATGTCAGGGCCGCAAATGTTCCTTGACTATTTCCTCACTCACATGTCTAAATATTTTCCTGCATGACAGCTAATTGGATATAACTTTGTTTTTACCATCTCAGTACCATTTAGCAATCCATTCCAGTTAATTAGCTTGTCCATCCCTCGCTGATGTAATCTATTGTACAGAATTTAGATTTTATTATTCAGAGCTACAAAAAGAATAATGATATTGGTAAATGGCATTTGTGAAACCAGTTTTATGTTGTTCTTAGTTTTTCTTTCTCTGCTGTATTGTAAGATGTCATACGGGGAAGCAAACCTAAGCTTTCGTCTTTTTTTAGTTAATTTTGTGATTGGGTCACCTATGATTGATTTCTGGCTATATGTCACCCCCTTCTTTGATACTTTATTATTAGGAACAATGTAGTTCTGTTTTTGTTACAAGGGATGGAATGGACTTTTTCACTGTTGGGGTGTTGTCTGCCTGATTACTCTGTTCCCATGATGCTGTGACATCATGTTTAACATTTTGCTGTTTTAGTAGTAGTAGGGTATGGTACAAAGCTGCCAACTACAGGTAGATTATTCCTTATCCAGATAGCCAAAATCCAGACATCTTTGTCTAAGACTTTTTAAAAAAACTTCCTATAAAAAGAAGGTCTTGTAGCCTGTACATGGGAATGAACACAAGTTCTATTCTCTGCTCTGTGGTGTGTGCCATTATTGAAAAGTGTCAGAGGCCAGCAGACACCCAAATAGGTCACAGCGAAAAGAACAAGAGGAAGTGCTCCTCATTAGATTTATGCAATTATTCTGAAATCCAGAAAAATCCAAAATCCAAACACCTTCCCGTGCCAAGCAGTTCGGATCAAGGATATTCAATCTGTATACTGCCTCTTTTCTAGTAGATTCTTTCTCTACCTGACAGGTTCCTTTTAAAAGCTGTTTTGAAGAGCTATTTCAGGACCACAGTGAAACATCACCCCTTAGCAGTATTTTTTTCCTCCTCCCCTCCACTACTTGTGACACTCCCATTTGCTAGTTGACTTTTTGATGAAATTAGAGAATCAGTTGCCAAACAATGGTTCTATAATAGTACAGTAAACACATTTGTAACTAGGTAAGTACCTTTTAACAATGGTACCATGTGCACAATTCAACCCTCTGGAATCACTTCTGGAATCACTTCTTAGTCAATCCTTAAGGCTGTATGTAAAGGATACTGGCTACTGAGTAGACAAAATGGAGTTGTTCTGGCCCTGCATTTTCATACATCACACTGGGAGAATTTCCTGTTGATAGGTAGTCTGTATATCTAGAATTGGAAGGTGATCCTTGTGGTTGACATGATTGCTCCTAGGTACCTCTTTCAGTAGAGTCCAGTTGGTTCTCTATGCTGTGGTACTGGACCATTGAAATAGGGATTGCTAAAGTCACCTGCTGGATCACCTGCTGAAGCTCACTGTCACACGGCCAGAGGAGAGAACCGTACTGTGAAGGTTACATCTGGGACTGAGGATTTGGTGAATTGCAGAATACTGTATATTGTAAAAACCCCATTGAAAAATGGTGGTTTAGACTAGCCTGCCCATGTAAGCCACCTTGGGCATTTGCTTCAGCATGGGAAAGGCGGGGTATAAATTCTTCAAAACAATAAAAAAATAAAGTGACAACCCCCCCCCCAAATTGAATGAAATGGAGATTGCAGAGAAATTAAATGAATTATTTGCATCTGTTATCCCAGCAGAAGACTTCAGGCAGATACTGCTGCGTGAACTGCCTCTCCTGACTGAGGAATTCAATTGGATAAAAGTTAATAGGGAAGATGGTTTAGACCCAGTCAAGAAATTGAAGGTAAATCAGTCCATGGGCCCAGATGGTAGTTATTAAAGAACTGAAGAATGAAGTTGCTGATCTCTTAACAAAAGAATGAAACTTGTCCATTAAAACCACCATAGTTCCATAGGATTTGAAGGATAGCAAATGTCATGCCAGCCTTTAAAAAAGGAAGGAAAGGGGACTTGGGAAACTACAAGTCGGTCAGTCTAACATCTGTTCCATGTAAGATGGTAGAAAGCCTAATCAAAAATAAAATCCTGAAACATAGAAGAACAAGCATTGCTGAAGAAAAGTCAACATGGCTTCTGTAGGGGTAAGTAGGGAATTTCTGTAGGGAATTCTCTTTAGAATTCTCTGAAAAGGTCAACAAGCATGCGGATGTGGGGAAGCCTGTGGCTATTATATATCTGGATATTCAGGTGTTTGACACAGCAAAGGCTGCTGAGAAAACTTCACAATCAAGGAATAAGAGGGCAGGTATTCCTATGGATTAAAAATTGGTTGAGGGCTAGGAAACAGAGAGTGGGGGTCAATGGGCTATTTCTACAATGGAGAGAGATGAGAAGCAGAGTGACCCAACGGTTTATCCTGGAACTGGTGCTTTTCAACTGCATAAGTAGTGAGGTGGCCAAGTTTGTAGATGACGCTAAACTTTAAAGGGTGGTGAAAATCAGAAGGGATTGTGAAGAGTTCCAAACTAGGGGAATGGACAGCAAAATGGCAGATGTGTTCCAATGTAGGCACGTGTAAAGTGATGCACAGTGGGCAGAGGCGGATCTAAGGGAGGGCAAATCTGTAAGTTTTGCAAGAAGCCTTACCTTGCAGTGGAAAACACTCCTCTCCTGCACTGTTCTAGCCAATCCTCACAGGGAACAGCAACATCTTGGCGTTGCTTACTGGCTACAGCAGCAAGGGAGAGGAGGGATTCACATGACAGGGTAAGGCTTCTTGCAAAACTTACAGATTTGCCCCCCCTTAGATCCGCCTCTGACAGTGGGACAAAAAAAAAAAGCTCAGGAGATTGCTCTTAGAGTGCTAATGGACCACTCAGGGCACAATCCTAAACTGCGTTAGGCTGCAAATCCTAAACTAAGCCAGCAAAGTTTGGCCGGCACAAGGGATACCATAAAGTATGTTTGGACCGCTCTTGGAGTCAGAGAGGTCAGCACACAGACGTGAGTCATCCTTCCTGACTCCGAGAATAGTCCAAACACGCTTTATGGTGGCCCCTGTGCTGGCCAAACTTCGCTGGCTTAGTTGATGCCGGCCTAACTCCAGTTAGGATTGCACTCTCAGTGTGCGGCAGCAGTGAAAAAGGCCAATTCCATGCTTGGGATAATAAAAAAGGGGTTGAGAATAAAATGGCATATATTATTATGCTATTGTATAAATCGCTGGTAAGGCCACATCTGGAGTACTGTGTACAGTTCTGGTCACCACATCTCAAAAAGAACATAGTGGAACTAGAAAAGGTACAGAAGAGAGCAACCATAATGATTGCTGGGCTGGGCCGTTATGAGAAAAGGCTACAATGTTTGGGACTCTTCAGTCTAGAAAAAAAAGGCGCCTGATGGGGGACATGATTGAGATGTACAAAGTTATGCATGGGACGGATAGAGTGTAAAGAGGAGTGTTCTTTTCTCTCTATCACAACACCAGATCTGGGGGACATCCATTAAAATTGACTGTTGGAAGAGTTAGAACAGATACAAGGCAATACTTTTATTATCCAGTGGGTAATTAAGCTGTGGAACTCCTTGCCACAGGAGGAGGTGATGGTGTTAGGCCTAGGGGGCTTTAAAAGGAGATTGGACAGATTTCCTCCAGATGTCTACCACAGGCCACAGGCCATGATGGCTGGTGCAACCTCCTTATTGTAAAAGTAGGCTAGCTTAGAATGCCAGATGCAGGGGAGTGGCAACAAGATGCAAGTATCTGTTTGTCTTGTGTGCTCCCTGAGGCATCTGTTGAGCCACTGTGAGACACAAGAAGCTGGACTAGTTGGGCCTTTGCCTGATCCAGTGAGGCTCTTCTTATGTTCTTATGAGATATCTGTATATTGCAACTATTTTGTACTAGTTGTACTATAGTTGTCAGATTCTCTGGACTTTGATTAAGACCTTTAAACCCTTAATCTCCCCATAACTGAGTTATCCTAAAGGTCCTTTGCACTCATATGAGCCCATTCAGGCCTGCTTGGAATCCTTGGGCCTTGCACTCCAGCCTGCAACTTCTTAGCAGAGCTAAAGCATTAAACAGCCCCCACCCAGCAAAAGTGTCTTCAGTTAAGAGCTTTGCTTGAACAAGGGAGGCAAGCTGAAGCCATTGCTACATAGGCAGAAAACCGAGAGAAAGAGGAAGACGCACGTGTAACTGCGAGTGTACGCTACAACAATAAACGTGCTGTTGTTTATTGGTGTCAGAACGGCCGTCTTCGGAACTACATTTCCCAGCAGAGCTTGCGGTTTTAACGTAAGGTACGTAGTAAAGGTTACCATTGGCAACGACGCGGGACAACATCCGGGATTCCTTCCCCCACCCCAGTAACGACTAACAACAAACGCGAAGCTTCGAGGCAGTCGAAGGCGCGGCAACCACTCCCGCTTGGTTGGAGAAAGCTCCTCCCTCTTCCAATACGTGAAGGGACCCCGTGATTGGACTGCGCTTCGGAGGGAACTTCTGAGTGGTTCGGTTGGGCCCTCTCGCCTACGTCACAAAGAGTCCGTAGATGCGCGCTGGAGGAAGAAGGCGATCGAGCTGCTCTGGGTTGGGCTTGCGATGTAGTTAACGGCACCGCCTGGTTCTGGTTCCTTGTTTCTGGCCCTTCATTCGATTTTCTTCGGATGGCCGCGCGCCGCACGGCGTTTCCTACGCTTCTGTGAAGGGAGGTGGTGGGTAGGTCAAGCTGCCCCACCCACCCCTCCCGGCGACTTAAGGGCTGAGGCGAGGGGAGGGTAGCAAGTGAGGAGGCACCACTAGGTGCCCCCACCGCCCTCTTTTTAAAGAGCTGTGTGTTCGGAGCTTGAGGCTGCTGGCGCGTCCGTCCTCTCTCTTCCAGGGCTGGTTACGGTTGTTGCTTTCTTTGCCTGCAGTTCACTCTACGGGCTTCTTCGTGGATTTATTCAGTGATCCCCCTGAGGGCTTGAATCAGTTAACGGCAGGGATATACTTTTAGTAACTAGGAGCTACTTTTAAAACATCGCAAGAATTAATTTGCCTTTTGTTCAGTGTCATTACCGCTGCTCCTATGCACGTGTCCTGGGAATTAATCCTAGTTTTGCTAAGTGGAATTTAACACGCAGGTCAGTGGCCCTCTGATTGTAGCCCAAATCCTTGCAACAGCAGCGTAGAATACCCAGATAGTATTACATACTCCCTGTTGCAGATCAGGGAGATGCGGTTAACACATAACTTGACAAAGGCCAGCCTTGTAAGCTTTTGATTCTTTCTGGTTGTTTTGTACCTTCTTAGGCTCCTTTCCATTTATTTTTTTAAACTAATGTAGTTTTTTGTTCTAATTTTAATATTTGCTTTTCTGTTTGTCATGACTGCTGCAGAAAGTGAACAAGTGTAATAAACTACTATACTGATACTGAACAGTTTTCATTGCACTTCACAGGTTTGCATCTGAGGGTGCAGCAGGCAAAAATTATTGTGGCACATTGCACTAACTGGTGGATCGCCACAAGGTATTGAAGCTGCTCTCTTTCTGAGGCACCAAGAGTGAGCAGTAGTAGTTCTGTTCTTCTTTGCCTTCAAAGCCTTGTATGTAAAACTACAATTGTCCAAGCTTCTGTTTACTGGGGGACTGACCAACAGTTGCGGATTGGTAATGGTGAGGCTGCAGGTTGCACCTCTTGTGAAACAACTGCACAAAAGTACAATTTTCATTTCAGAACCTCATTTCCCAAATAAAAGGATTCTTGCTGGATTTAGTAGATGTATGTTGAATTGTGCATACAGGAAAACATTTACTTGGCTGCTTTTTTATAAGTGCACATAGCTCTGTCCAAGGTGGACTTGTGTCACATTATCATAGGACCATCTTGAGTTGACTGAGATGGTCACCAAGCCCAGTCTAAGTACAATGCCTCATACTTTTGAATCCATAGGATTGGGCTAAGAGCTGAGTTGTACAATAATCTGACTTGATTAACAGCTTCATATGTGTATCACGTATTATTTTAAATCTATCATTCTCTCTGTAGGGATTCAGGGTGGCTTACAACACAATACAATACAAACAAACCAGTAAAAAAAAAATCAGCAATTAATCCCAAGGGCAGAAGCAACAAACCTCAGAGAGTATAGCAGTTTTTTAAAAATTCAGAAAAATTGTGAGAAGGCGTACATTTTCTGCTTCCGATGTAATCCTAGCAAAGAGAATACAGGTTTATGCTAGAGGACAAGGAAATGCACATCCTGGGGGCTACTATGGAGAAGCCCTTCTTGTTTGTCCCTGTCAACCAAACTTTAAAAGTGGTGAGGCATCAAGTGATCTTCAAAACAACCCCTCCCCAAAGAAGTCCCTCATATGAATAGGATCTCTTCTGATGTGCATCCTATTGTTGGGTAAATCTCTTGTGTCACAAATGAAGTTCAGAGGGCACTCCTGCAGACTTTTTCTCTGGCTTAAAAGAAAACAGCTGCCACCTTGCTTAATTAAGTCCTTAATGCTATTGGTTCCTAAAATTCTGTGATTTTCTGATCCTGTGTCTTTCTTAGGTGCAAATCTTGAAACATGAACAGCAGCACAGATTTCCTGAGTTTGGGGCTGACTTGGCTTGAAGTGGAACTCTATAGTGCCCAGTGCTTCCCAGCTGACTTTCCCACAAGGTGTTTTTAAAGTGTCAAGAATGGCGAGCAAAAAAGAACCGCCCTTTTTCAATGAGGACAACATTGGACCCTTTCATTACAAACTTCCTTTCTATGAGACTATAGAGCTCTTCATAGAAACTCTCACAGGAACATGCTTTGAGTTATGGGTATCTCCTTTTGAAACAGTTATTTCTGTGAAAGCTAAAATCCAGAGATTGGAAGGTACATACATGTCCTTTTCATATTATAAATTCTAATGCAGGTTTTAACTCCTGAAAAGCCATTTCTTTTACAGAAAATAAATTTTCCCAAGGAAAATTATGATTAATTGGAACTAGATTTGCATAGAAGCAGTGTGAAATACCTGGGTTAGTTAGAATTCCAAAACTTTAGTCACTAAGGAGTCTGAACATAATTTTGTTGTGAACTTGATGAGAATATTGCCAGTGATACAAGCTTTTGGTTAACTTTTTGCATTTTTAGCAGTCTCTGAACAAATATAGAAATGAATTATGATTTTTTTCCTTGCATTAGTCAGCTAGTCATTCAAGGTAAGTATAATGAATTATACTTAATGAATTCGGTGTGAGAGTAGATGATCCTTAGGAGGAAAATCCTCCTTATTGAATAGTTGCTCCCTCTTTTCTTCTCCTTGCTGTCCACACAGTGAATTGGAGTTGCAGGGGGCTTGTATGGCACCATTTTCAGTGTTCTGTATCAGAAAATAATAGCATTCTTTCAAGGTCAATGAAACTAATCAACATCAGGTTGTAATAAACTGTCAGATTGTAATAAATAAGCAGACATGGTTATCATGTTTATGCTTTATTTCTGCCTTTTGTACATAATTATACAATGCGTATTGATACAGTGGAAATACAGTTTATTATCCCCATATTTAGTTCTCTGATAAGACTGCTGTGTCTGTGCTGTAGCATAACTGGCTCAACAAGTGATAGTGATTAGTGTCTTCAGAAAATTCTCCACATTCCTCTCATTTAATTTTCCTGGGCACCAAGTATATACATTTCTTTCTGCTAAAGTTGATGGTAATTTGAGGCAATAAAATGGAATGGTTAGCCACAACTGTAGAGGGGCTTGGTGGAAGGTATTGTTATAGCAACATTCATAGCAATTCACCTTTCACTTGCTTTAAAGCATGATTAAGCCATCGTGTTTCAGGCCAAGATGTATCGTACATATGAGGTAATTAATGAGTTAGCCTTGTCTAGAGTGTCATATAGATATAGGTATTTGACAGTGCCTTGTCCAATATGTATGTTCTCCAGTTACCTATTAGTATCAGTATTTTGAAAATGTATACCACACTTTTCTCAGCGATTCAAAGTGGCTTACAGTTAATGTAAATAAAGGGTTTCTGCATTTTATGCTGTCAGTATGTGCACTTTAGTTGCTGCATTGGTGTTATTTTGGGATAAGCTCAACAGTTGGTCATGTGCATTCATTGCTGTGCCCATGTGGCAAATATTCTCCATCTTTAGAATAAAATCATCCAGGTAAGGAAGCTATTGTGGTAGTGTTTCTTCAGTAGCTTAGCTTTGGAAACAATCATTTTACTCACAGTAGTACTAGTGTTTCCTACTGTTATACTTTATGCAGAATCTTAGCAGTGAGATAAAGTACAGTCTTGTTGGACAAATGAAAATCAATAGACATTTTAATCCCTTTGAATATACCTGACTTTTTTTTTGCACCAATACATTACAGCCAATTGTTTTAATGCTAGCAAATTTCTTCAGAATGTTGTAATTCTTCTGTTTTATTATCTTCATGCTATCTCTCACAAGTGCAGAGTCAGTTCTCTGTAAAGATCTGATCTGAGGCTGGGTGAAACAACTGGATTAATATCTAGAAACATAACTGTCAGGAACTATTAACAGTTAGTGTTTTTATTACCCTCTGTTATTCCATAATTTCAGAGTATTTCAGTAGAAAACATTGTTACTTTTTATTCTGGTAATCACACATGCTTTATTACAAAACAGCAGCAGCTACCAAGTCAATGATGTCTAGTATTTGTATTGCTACACTGTAATTATGAAGTTTTGAACCCACTTTCATTTTATTATTTCAGGGCTTGCACAAAAAGTAATTTCAAATCTGATTTCTAGAATTGTTTAATGTAGTACTGGATATACAAACTGTTTTATTGCAAAGTAATTTGTAATATTCCATTTGGCGCATGTTTGAATAGCCTGGTTCAGAGATACAGTTAAATGAGAGAGATATTTGCATGTGGTTCAACCAGGTGCATCTCTGAATTCCTTGTTAAGTCCTGTACAACTACTTTCACTGAGGTTTGAATGTTGTTCCATTGCGGATATGTATTTGACTTGTACTCTATCATGGCTGCCTGTTGTAATGAAGCCAACAGATCAGGGTTACCTATCACAACACTCTCCTTTGTATTACAAGGAACATATCACATGTTTCTTCTCATCATCTGCTGGGTGAAGTAATTTAAGTAATGGGGTTGAAGCAGAGCTGTTTGGTAGGAATTGTTTTCAAATTAGTTTGGTTCATTAACACTGTACTCTGCTGTTAAATCTTCTGTGCTCTCCTTTTCTCTTATACTTTCATGTATCATTGCTAGAAAATTGTATCCTGTAAAACATGAAAAAGAAAATCGAGTTACTGTTTTTATGTTGATGTGGCCCAAGCTTTACAAAATACAGCTAAAAGTCCACCCGAATAAAGGTCTTCTATTCTAGCTTTCTCTTAACAGCTTTCTCTCTTAAGATGCATTCTCTTAACACGGCCATTGATTTGTAGTGTCTTTAACATTAATTACCTCCCTATGGCCTTATCATGGAAAATCTTTGTTCAAAATCATTGAATTGGAACAAAGTCATAAATATAAGCCGCATCATTATTTTGTTACATATAGTACAATTTTCAGTTTCTTTGACCTTGAGAACTATGTGCCATATTTAATTAGAATAAGGATTTTTATATTTTAAAAAGTGACATACATGGTCCACCTGTATCTCCCAATTCATTGTGGGAATTTTAGGAGAAGCCTACTCAGTGAGGGCAACTTAATTGTAAAAGACCATCCATCAGTGAGTATTCCCCTATGGAACCTTTGTCATTTGACTGGCACACTACTGTATTTAACTAAATGAAGGTATAGGTACTTGGAATTCTTGAGTAAGAATTTGTGTTTATTTATGTTTATTTAAAGTTGTCTGTCCAGATGTGAAAATCAGGGAATGTAATATTAACTGGGAATGTAATATTAACTGCTTCTCATCATAATTCTTGAGAATCAAATGTTCGCTCATGTGAGTTTGGGAAATACTGTACTATTTACTAGCAAGTCACCAGGGAATGAGAAGTTGTGCAGATTACTTCTATGAACCCCACACAAGAAACTTTTAATAGCATGTGGAGAGGGGCAAGACTGGTCTTCTCCCATATTCCTTCCAACTGGGTGGCAGAGAGAGGCTTTGATGGAAGCAGGTAGATTTTTACAAATTGTTTGTGAAGATGAGCTTTGCTGATTCTGCCTTCATTCGAAATTTTAGTGGAATGCCCCATTTGTACCTTCTAATCCCATAGTGGATTGTCATCATTTTTAAATCTTGATTTGGTTTTTTCTCTTTAAGAAAAAAATGCATTCTCTTAACATGGCCATTTATTTAAATGTTCATTAATTATCTCCCTATGGCCTTATTTGTAAAGATGAAGTTTGGGCCCAATCGTATCCCATTTTTCAGTGCCAGTGCAACCATGCCAATGGGATGTGTGCTACATACTGTGTAGGGAAATGGCCACAGAAACCTCTTCAGGGTATCGGAACATTTGTTTCCTTATCTTGGAGCTGCACTATGGCAGCACCAGTGCTGGAAAATTGGATAGGTTTGGGCGCCATGTCATTTGACAAAACTGAGATATATGAAGTATCAAATATATGTAAGGCAGTTGAGAAAAGAGGTTTATTTTATTATGCCCTGCGTTTCTGGGACACAAATTCTTTGGTTGACAGATAGCAGAGCTTTGAGATTTCTGTTACTTTTTAATGTTAAATCACATCTCTTAGGATTCTCTTTTATGGCTGTCACCCACCCATGTTTGAGAAAGGAATAGTAATTTGGTTAATTATCCGCATATCTCAGTGGTTCCCAAACTGGTGGGTTGTGAACCACCCGGGGAACCAGAAGCAGGGCATTGCCCCTTAAGGGGAGTGGCTCTGCTCCAATGGCAGCGATGGCACCACAGCTATTGTGGCAGCCCCATTGCCTCGAGGCATGTTTCTCACCTTGGGGGTAGAGCTGGCTTCCTGCAGGGTCCTGGAGGCTCGTAGCCCCCTCTGAAGGGGGCTGATATCAGAGAGGGCTGTGAGCCCCCAGGACGCTGCAGGAGGCCAGCTCTGCACCTTGGGCCAGTTAATGTCCTTGCATGACCTTTGGCCAGTTAATGTCTCTCAGCCTAGCCTACCTCACTTGGTAGTTGTGAGGTTAAAATTCATAGCGGGAGAAGAACACGTACAGTATGCCACCCAGGGCTCCCTAGTACAAGGCAGGATATAAATGTAACAAATTAAATGTTAAATAGAAGCTCTGTTTATGGAGGCAGTATACGGTAGACCTCAGTGCTGGAGATAAATGTGAAACAACTGTGACCTTGATATCCTTCTTCCAAGCTTTCAGTGGCATCTATCAGCTTACTTTTGGAAGCAGATGGTTGAATTGGTTTGGTCTTGGGCTGCTCTAGCATCTTCCTTGTGCTCTTACAACTTAATCTCAGGGGTGGGAATAGACTTTGTGGTTATTTAATAGCAATGGAAGGGCATTGTGCACCTCCAGGACCCTACAAGAGGCCAGGAAGGCACTTCTTTCTTTATGTTTCATGTTTTATAAAGCTTAGTTTTGCCACTGAATATAGTTATGGGGGGGACGTGGTGGCGCAGCGAGTTAATCCGCTGTTGCTGGGCTTTCGACCGCAAGGTTGGGAGTTCGAGACTGCGTGACGGAGTGAGCTCCCGTTGCTTGTCCCAGCTCCTGCCAACCTAGCAGTTCGAAAGCACCTAAAATGCAAGTAGATAAATAGGGACCACTTCGGTGGGAAGATAACGGCGTTCCGTGCGCTACGGCATAGAGTCATGCCAGCCACATGATTGGACAAAAGCACTGGCTCTACAGGCTTTGAAACGGAGATGAGCACCACCCCCTACAGTCGGTCACGACTAGACCATTTGGTCGTGGGGAAACCTTTACCTTTTATAGATTATGGAGCTGTTGCCAGATATATCTTATCAGAAGTTTGTGTATCCTAAACCAAAATATATTTGAATGGAATTATATATTTTGTCAAATAATTTTGCTTAATGTGGCTCTTTATACAGCTTTTGCCTAGATCACTATAGAGTTAAAAAAAACCACCCCAATTTATGTATATTTTAATATAATTTAAGGTATCCCCGTATCTCAGCAGCACTTGATCTGGAATAACATAGAGCTGGAAGATGACTGTTGTTTGAATGATTACAAGTGAGTATTTAAATGCAATTACAAAACATTTCTGAATATTTCCTTTGGGGGAAAAGGCTACAAAACATTTTTGGTTGGTTATTTACAGCATTTCAGAAGGTTGCACTTTGAAGTTGATATTGGCAATGCGAGGTGGACCTATTAATACTAGAAGAGGTAGGTGCATATTACATTTTCTCTGAAGTATTTTTACAAAGTTTGTGCAATCCAACAAAAAATTAAACACAATCACTTTCTGTTGATATTAGTGGGAGATAACTGAACACATGATTTACTTTAATTGAAAATTACATTCTCAACTGAAATTGAGAGTCCCAATATTTCACTTTTGGCTTGATTGTGCTCTTATTGTTTTGCACCCTTATCCCACTGGTACCTGGCCATAGACCCAGTTCTGGCACAAGTGTCAGCAATTCACATTTCCATTCATTACCCTTGCTATGCCAGGTGTTTTAATCTCTGATGATGATGAGGAGAGCAACAGCCCCACCCCTCTACTCATCTTGGATTAGAACTCGGAAGAGGTCAGGTAATGTCCTTGTAGTGCATTGAACTTCAAAGAGTTCAGCACAACCACAGCTTCCTTATCTTCCTTCTCTAACTCCAACCTGAGAGAGGCTACATCTCTACATTGATAGAGGCTACATTGATACTGGATGGTGGGGACACTTGGAGTGTCTTTCCCACCCAGTGCTGAAAAAAGTTCCTGCTGTCTCTGTCTCTCCCACCCACCCAGTGCTGAAAAAAGTTCCTGTTGTCTGCCTCTCAAGGCAGACTAGGCTAACCATTTAGGCACTGGGTTGCAGAGGCATTCCAAAGCCCCACACTTGCCCAGGATCAGAACAGTCCCATTCTTTAGCTCCAGGTTTAGAACTAGAGAGGGGGAAGGTAAGAATAGCTCCTGTATGAGACCCCCCCCAAAAAAAACAAGCTTTGCACAGCTGTGAAGACCATTTGCATCCATCTCATTTTCAAACTTGGAAATGCGGGGATGGGATCAGGCAATTGTCTCTGATCTCACTTAGTGGTGCAGCATGTCAGGGACAGATAATGCAATTCTGTGCATATTTATTCAGAAGGAAAGGTGTATAGTGACACTGCATGTTTTACCTGTTGGTTTTTTAAATCCCAATTTGTTTGGTGTTCAAAATGTGTTGAAGGTTAATTAATAGCAAAAAAAAATTGCCTTAACTTTTTTTATTTCTTACAAGAGCTTTAAAAGAGTAGTGAGAAAAATATAAATATCGTTTTTTTCTGAACTTAGTAATGTGAGAAAACACTGACTGTGATGCACTTGTGCTTCAGTGCTTTTATTTTTCTATATTGTCTGAAGCAGCTCTTAGTTTCTCATGTCACTATGAAATTTGGCCTTAATAAGTGTGCTGAAGCTCAGTGGTCTGATTATAGTACAGAAAGAGAGAGGTGGCTTTATCATTGATCAAGTTAGGCATTGGATCACTGTAAAGAAACATGTACCATTTTGCATGAAAGGGGAGACATGAGAAAGATGAATGGGTTGTCAGAGTACCTAGCAATAGTTAAGTTCTGCTATCTACAGATAGTTTGTTATTTGATCCATAGGTATGTTCCAATGGAAAGATGTTGGAAACACGTAGGACACATTGTTACCAAGGTAGCTACAAGGGGAATTAGATTGCTCCCTGATAAGAAATCTTTTAACTGGTTATAAGTCTGCACTCTGTATAAGTCTACAGAGAGAATGATCATTTCATTTAAGGAAAATAAGACTGAGAACTTCCAGTCAGACAGGGTAGATTTTTTTGTAAAGGAACAGACATCAAAAACTACAGCAAGAAAACATTAATCCTAACAATTATGTGCATGAAGCTGGGTTGTGGTGCAAGCGTTTGCATCCGCTGCACTGATACGAAATATAAGATGGGATAAGTCTTGGGTGGGGGAAGTGGGAAGTTAGGTATACTCTGCTCTCTAGTCCCATTTCCTAGGCTGATGAGAAGGGAAGGAGGATTGACAGAGAGAAGGGAAATTACAGCAGGGAAAAGAAAGGCCAGGACACAATAATAGCTAGCTTCTTGTAGGCAACTGGACCAATTCTTGGTGCAGAATCCTGTGTGGATTGTTTGTGGCAACGATGTTGCCAGAGAGTCTCTGCCTATTCTAAGATGTTACCAAAATCTTGTAGTAGCCTTATTTGCGCCAGAATGAGGCTGGGCAAGCTAGAGGATTCTAGCTATTTGTGTCAGGGATGGGAAACATGGTTGCCTGTGTGAAAGATGTTTCACTTTCCCAAATGTCCAAACTGATAAGAGGCAGAGTAGCAAATTCTGCTTTAGGATGATCTTACACACGCACATTCCTTCCCAAGATATACGATTTGCAGGATTACAGGCATCTAGGCCTTGAACATTAGGCTTCATGTTTCAAAATGAACAGTGTCCATTGATTCAATTACTGCATTGCCAAAACAATGCAATGCAGGGTTGGCGTAAGCAAGGCATTTGGCTTGAGTGGTGTAGCGTTGCATCACAGTGTATACAAATCATGGTTATTGTATGCATTATATTAAAAACAATGCAAATAATAACATCGAAGAAAATCACCACAAGTAACAAACATGCCTTTGTCACTGAATTAGAGAACCTTACCATTACATTATTGCAAAATATTGTTGTTATAGACAGACGACCTATGAGGAATAGATACACAATATTTTAATAATCCTTCTTCCTTTTAGCCAGCAGTAATTGAAGTAAAGCAGTATACAGTCCATAGTGATTGGGTCAGTCGATTCAAAAGTGAAAAGGGCAGGCATTTACTGTCATTACCAGTGAGTGCATTCCAAATTCTAGGGGCTGCCATGGTGAAAGCCTACTAATTCTGTTTCCATCCTACATCGGAATAGGAAGTCAGAGAAACAAAGGGGGGAAAGGTCTCTTATTCAGAAAGTGCTCCAACCCTATCACCAAATCTTAATCCATTTAAGATTTGGGAATATATGTATCATGATGTATCTGACCTGTTTTTTGGAGCACAACTGTTTGCTTCTTGAGCAAAGTTCATGTTGTTGCCTCCTTAAGAAAATAGATCAGCCTATCTTCCTTCAAAGAGGCATGGATGCTGCTGACCAGAAGCCAATTCAGCTTGCCTGTATATCCAAGACAGGTAAGAATGGGAGCACTGTATCATGGAACTGAGGCAGAACAGTTGTAGTTATGGAAGCCTTAAATCCTAAACTTGGAAAAAAAGGAATAACTTTGCCCAGGAGAGGAGGGACTCTCACCATCATTGCAAAGGCATGAATTGGACCCTCTACTCTCTCAACCCACATTAAATTTTGCTGGAACGTTGCCATTTTAGCCAGCTATTTTTAAATTGTTCTCAGTGGTTCTCAAACCTTTTAGCACTGGCACCCACTTTTTAGAATGACAATCCATCATGCCCCAGCCAAAAGTGATGTCGTTCCCTGGGAAGTGATGTCATGGCTGGAAGTGATGTGACATCATCAAGCAGGAAAATACTTAACACCTCCCCCCCCCGTATGACAAAATTAAATCAAATGAGTAATTGATTTACAGTAAGTTTAAAAATGTATTTACAATAAAGAAGAATCCTCCTGATCCCAAGCAGTTGCTGATCTGTTTTTAAAAAATCCCAAACATCCCCAAAGACTACAATCCTAGCCACACTTACCTGGGAGTAAACCCCACTGACTTATCATTGTTGGAAACATATACATAGTAACCTGTTAGATGTATAAATCTGTAACATTTCCTCAAACACGGTCACATACCATGCTAGCATCAACTATTATAAAAATATTATTTATATTAAAAAAATAAAATACTGAAATGAATGGGGACCCACCTGAAATTGGCTTATGATCCACAGTTTGAGAAACACTGTTGTAACTGTTACCAACTTACCAGAGTTAATGTAGATTCTCTTAATTTGGCCATCAGATATACTTGAAGATGTTTTTGTGTTAAGTTTAACATCTAGGTGAAAAATGTATTCCCCACTTTCCTTGGCTGAAACTTTCAAACAGAAACATGTCTTGCTGTTTCTCCTCTCTATAGTTCCCGTGGAAGACCCAATTAGAGACATAGCAGAATACATGGATCCCAGTCGAGACGACACATGGGAGAAGAGTATACCCAGCAAACAGGTTACCTTCTTGGTATACCGGGAAGGAGACCAGTTGAATTTCTTCCGTGTTGTAGACAGGGGCGATGGAACTTTAACACCATTGTCTGAGACTTTAAGGTATATTGAGTTTTGTTTCTTTTTCAGAACATTTTAAAATATTGCCTTAATCAAATAATATTTACAGCACAATCCTATGCATTTCTACTCAAAAGTGAGTTCTACTGAAGCCTACTCCCAGGTAAGCATGTTTATGATTGCGATCTTAAGCTATTACAATATTCTCACGGGGCCTAGAATGTTGCTAAAATGCCCCATTGGTATATGCAGAAATTTCACTTGGATTTGTTTGTTCTTTCTTGGTATAAAAGGAGAGATAAAGATTTGCCTCTGGGAGAGCAAGTGAATACAGTGTGCCTCCTTATCTGTGGGCTTAGTATATTCAAATTGGCCTCCTGGGCATGACTAGATATCAATATTCTAAGTGGCTTCCTGGACATGACTAGAAGGCACTTTCAGTTTGCTGCTGCAAACCAGAAGTGCCTTCCAGTCACATCTGGGAAGTTTTTTTGAGTAGGCTGGGTGGCCAAATGTGACTTCCAGAGGGACATGTGTGGCCCCCAGGTAAGCAATTGTGGTGACACACAACCCCCTCAGGATTTCATTATGTACGGAATTTGGTCTCCCTCTGTGGTCCACAGATACTGAGGGCCCACTGTGTATCCTTTTCTGAAAAGAAAGTACTGCAAATGACAGAATTGTATCTAAAGGAAGTTTTCCTTCTAAAATGTTATTTAGTAGTTATGAAGGAAAAAGAAGAGGGGAAAAAAGGGCAAAATGAATACAGTGCTTACTGTAGTGTTAGCAATAGTGAGCTTTCTCCCTTGCATTCTGCCTCACTGTCCTTATTGGTCAGACTTGGGTTCTTGGGAAATTGGTAGGCTTCCTGCTATCACTGCCTACAATTGGGAAGCCCAGACAGTTTCGGGCCACTTTGGGAAAGACCTTCTCCCCAGGTTAGCAAAGGCCTGCTAAAATCAGAGTGGCTACCCATGGAACCAACAGTAGTGGAACTAAAGTGATCTGGTAAGTGTTCTTCATCACATCACCAAACTGAACTTAGATCAGGTATGTAGCTCCATAAAATATGAGTTTAATTAAAAGGCTTGAAGGATCACTACATGACAGAAAAGTGGCTTGGTTGGCAAAAAGATTAAAATGCAAGCAGGAGATAAAGCATTCCCTTGAGTTACTGAATGTTGTCCACATGGAATGAGCAAAGATCGCAAATGATATTCTGCTCCTGCCACATCAACAAATTATAACAAGAAAAACTACCCAAAATTTACTGAGGATATGCCATTCTGCCTTTAAGTTCTCCTTCCCTCCACTGCGTGTTCTAAATTCTTGAATCTTAGCAGAGAGCAATAACACTCTTCAAACATCTAAAAAAATCAATCTTTTTCCTTTTTACCTTGCGCCCCTGGAAAACGCTGGCTAAAAATTAGGTTGATTTAAATGAAATGATAAAACTGCTTTAGGTTAAAGATAAGTAGGTATCAGATCTCCATTTTCTTATCCAGTTTGGGAAAAGAAAGCTCATGAGTGAGTGTTTTCAAATCATTTTATGTGCAGGCATTGTAGTGGTCTTAGGGGTAAGCAGTTGATGTGAGTGTGCAGCTAATGACTGAAAAGTTTGTGACATGAGGCTTGATCAACAGTTTTCAAACTCTCAAGGAGAGTTTGAACAGCTGTGAGTGAGGGGGGAGAGAGTGAGTGAGGGGGGGAGATGGGTGAGGGCAGCAACCTGGGGTAAGGACACTGCCTGGGGTGATAGGGACTGTGATTGCCTGTGATTGCTTGTTGCAGCGCTGGTCTCTCTCTCTCTCTCTCTCTCTCTCTCTCTCTCTCTCTCTCTCTCT
>JAJKFI010000034.1:7514783-7571101 GCA_029204185.1 Lerista edwardsae
TCTCTCTCTCTCTCTCTCTCTCTCTCTCTCTCTCTCTCTCTCTCTCTCTCTCTCTCTTATCCTTTTGGATGTGTATAGAGAGAGGAAAGTTACAGTCTTGTAATGTGTGTTTTAGAATTACAACATTGGGCAAACAAATAACCATGGTTCCTAAAGAGCGCAGTAGATGCCTTTTTAAAATCACCTTTTACAGAGGAAAATAGCTTTGTTCTGTGGCGGAAACTTCCATTTCCAAGGTCTTGGGATTAATTATGAAAAAATTATTTGGTTTCATATTACAATATTTTCATTATATGTTCTGTGGAACAGATTACCATTGTAAAGTGGGGGGTCCCCATATTATTATCCTTGTCTTTCAAATTTGAGATGACGGGATTGAGGCAAGAATGACATGATTAACGCTGTCGAGTGGGTTTATGTTAAAGGCAAGATTTGAATTAGGAATTCATGTTCACAACTCAGTCTCTTAGCTAACTCTCTAAAGGCCCTCACTGGCCTTCAGTGGTGCTGCCACCATTTTCTTTTCTGTTCTCTTTTTTAGGGAAGTGAAGATACACAGGGGAGAAAAGGTATGCACAGGGAGGTGGGTGTTGGAAGAAAGTTAAAATGGTTTTTGCTGAGCACTTCCCATCAGTGGTTGGTGTACAAGCAAGCATCAGAATTTGGGGAAAGGAGGAGAAAATTAGAAACCAGTCCACAGGTGAAGGTTTGAATTACAGATTGGTCCTGTATCTGGAAAAGTCGAACACTGATATAATGAGACTTAATTTTGTTGCAAATGTTCTAAATCTCAGCAATGATAGCCCATGAATTGAGGACCTTGTTAATTTTCTTTTTTATCATATTGGAAACCTTTTGTCAAATTTTTTATTTGTGGCTGTTAATTTCTTATTTATATTTACAATCATAACCTTATTCTAAGAGTAGGCAGTAAAATAG
Organism: Lerista edwardsae; assembly: GCA_029204185.1. Lineage (NCBI taxonomy): Eukaryota > Metazoa > Chordata > Lepidosauria > Squamata > Scincidae > Lerista > Lerista edwardsae. Next base: position 7,515,723 of record JAJKFI010000034.1, read on the forward strand.
TTGCACTCTCTTCTTGCCAGTGGTGGCTCAATTTATAATTTGTATGCTGATGACGACGAAGATACAGAGGCATCTCCTTCTGGTCAACAGATTATTGAGAACTCCGTTACGATGACTAAAATGAAACTCCTTAAGGCAAAGATGGAGAACATGAATCTCAGCAAAAAGGTGACGCCATTGAACTTTCTGCCCAACCCAGAACAATTTGTACCTTCACATTCCAATTCATTTAAAGAGGTGGCAAAGCTTTGCTTGACTGTAAATGTTCATTATTACTCCTTTTCCATACTTCGTTTAGTTGATTAGATTAAAACTGTTATAAAAAGCATCCTTGCTTAAAACAAAGTAATGCTAGGTGCCTTGCATCAAAAGCAAGTTAAAGCAAACAAAGGTGATGGGTTACGGGATTGACTCTTAACTTGAGATTGACATTTAATTAAATTTGGGGCATTTTTCTCTACCCAGTCTGGAAAATGGGATGAATAGCATTTCATTCCTTTCATGTTTGCTGTTACTTACTTGGACTGGAGAGGCAGGCTGGCCAGCCTGTGCTGCATCCAGACCTAAGTTAGAGGCGGCGGCAGCAGCTTAGTGCAGGACAAGGGGATGCAGGGCCTCAGTAAGCCGCAGGCAATCCAATAGGGCTGCTTGGATCTGCGCCTGCAAAATCACAGATGCAAGTCCAAGCCTCCTGCTGCAGCCCGGGGATGGGGATTTGGATGCAGCCTAACAGCCGCATCCAAACTACATCCCCCTCCCCGGGCCGCCTTGCTCACCTGTACACCTGCCCATGTTCTTCCCCCTCCTGCCTTTTCCCCCCTGCCCAGAAAAGCCCCGAACTTGGCCAGCGCAGGAGTGGCTGCCCTCGCAAGCATGTCTGGGTCAACACAAGTGCTTACGTTGGCCCAGCACCTTTTTTTACCTGGTGCAGTAATGCCTTATGGCACGTTTGTGACAGCCTTGGGCCAACGCAGTGTGTATGTGCTGGCCCACTGGGTGCTTTGGATTGCGCCCTTAGGCAAATGGTATTCTCTGAACTACGTCTACCTGGTGTTCCTTTGTTGCTATTTAATTTTCATTTCCAAAGTTGACAGTCATGGAATTCTGTAAATGCTGCAGGGCATTAAGCTTGATTTTATTCCTATTTTTACAGCTCAGCAAAATTATCAAAGTGAACCCCCATCCTCCAGTGGTTCCTCGTCCATCTAGTGGCTCCGTGGCAGCTGCTCGTCACAGATTTTTACGAGCACTCCCTCACATTGGACAGTCACCCCCTGGGAAGTCGTATCTTTCAGAATTGTCTCAAAGTGCATTTTCAGTGTTGACAGCTGCTGGGAGAAGGATGCCCTCTATTTCTAATGACCTTCTTAAGGAAAATGACAAATGGGAGAATGCTTTACAGTCTCAATCGATTAGTGGCATTAGGTTGCCGTCTAAAACGTCTCACATGGAAAAAGAAGATGGAAAACTGGCCACGAACAACATTGCTCCTCTAGTCCCAGGTCCACTTGCACATTCTGAAAAAGATGCAGAAAATGAGAGAGGTTCTGTCTTGCATCCAAATCTCACAAATGTAGATCTTACAGAAGAAAAGCTTTTACCAAATACAGATGCATTTGCCTTGTTGGCAAAAGCAAATGTTTCTGAGCCTGTCACTGAATTATATGGAATAGGAAAAATGAATTCAGAGCTTGGATTACCTGAGGGGGATGTGAGCTCTCTTGCTGCAGAGAGTCCTAGCAAGAGCGTTATAAAACATATGGCCTCTGCAACAGCCGATATGAGTATTCTTAATTCTCATGAATTAAGTCTTCAGAAGAACACGCACTTGTCCGCTCTTCATTGTTCAGCACCGATGGCACGTTTGAGCCCTCGGAAATCCCAAACTCAGTCTAAGTGTTTTGAGGTTGGGAACTTAAGGTCTGCTGCCTCCCCAACTGTGCTGCGATCACTGGAGGTCCACAATTTAGGAGACTCCTCTTATCCAAGGACTTCTAGATTTCATGGCATCAAGGTAGACTCGCCTGGGAAAAGACCTGATATCCATTCTAAAATGGAGGCAAGGGAGATTACGAAAGTGGCTATCAAGGCATCCAAAGAACCTGTTGTTTCTGTAAATAATTTAGGACTTCTAACTTCACTGGCCCGAAGCACAAGCAGAGATAGTTTTCAGAATGCATGTGGGACCAGCAGATTCCGGACTTCTGGTATTGCATTAAGTACAAACCTCCAGCACTTTCAAGAAGAAAGCTTTAGACTAGCCTCTCCACACAATGATATGCCTGGATACTTTCTAGTAAGTGTTAATGCTTTCTAAGTTCATAAAGTCCACCTTTGTAGTTTCTGGAGGGCCTGACCTATGTTTTTCCTTCAAAGAATCAAAAGCTGGAAATGAGACCTATATCTGTGTGTTTGGTTTGCACCAAGGTCTCTCAGATGAGCTTGTTTAGTGGGTTTTGTTGTGCCACAGGTCAGGGTGTGTGTGTGTGTGTGTGTGTCAGGTTTGCTGGCAGTGTAATAATTGGGGCAGCTGCTTCTCTCCCAGAACAGCAATACTGTTCGTGACTTGCATTACCAAATCATCACGTTATCATGTCTGACATATATATCCGCTGGTACATTTGGCCATCTTGGCTTTTGCTTACAGTGCGTTCAAATGTATGCTGAATTAGATGGCTTTGCTCTGTGTTGGTGGCAAGATATGAGTATTTTCATCTTAGAATTAAAGGTTTGATCTACATATGTAGTGGTCTTTAAATTCTACCTCAATTTGGTAGTCACTGTATTTTTTAGAAACTAGCTGTGAAGTCCAGTTCTGTCTTAATAAATGTCAGGAAGAGGGCTGTAATTGGATGGGGGGTGGGTATTGAGATTACTCTTTGATGTTGAAAAGACACTCTGCTCATTCTTTGTATAAAGAAATAGTTTTGAAAGTATTACATCATCATAGAGAAGTTTGTTGTTTTCACATTCTGCATCTTTGGCTGGTCATTTTGCTCATCTTAAAAACTATTGCAATGTTTTCCCACGTATAATCAGTTTGTCTCCAGTTACCATTTTTATTGTATTGAGCTAAATTGTCGCATGCTTTTCATACAGTGGGCCAATAGCATTTATGGTGCTGGAAGTTACATCATTCAGCAGGAAGTGATGTCATTGAGCCAATGATGGTCAGAAAGAAGCACTGTGTCCTCACATAGGAACCCATTAGCTCCAAATGACAGAAGAGGAAATCTGCAAAACTTGATAATAATTTTAAGATATGAGAGAGCCCAATTATTCAGCAAGAGTCCATTTATCACACAAGCTACCCTTTCAACGAGGCCGCTTTTGCTGTGGTGTGACTTTGCAGCTGAGAGGTGGTCTGTGAAGTGACACCTTGGCAGAAGCAGAGCTGCTGAAAAGGTGGCCCACATGATAATTGGGCCCTCCCAGTCCCTCAGCAGCATCTCCCTCTCTTACCCTGTTTGGTCTGCCCCTTCCCCCATAGCATTCCTGGCCTTCTGAGGCCTCCTTATTTCCCTCCCGGAGCCTTGACACAAGTGGCGCTGCTGAAAGTCTGGTGCTGGTAGAGCCCAATTAACTTGTGAGCTGGATAGAGCGTCCTGTGGGCCTTATTTTTACACCCCTGAGCTAAAGCAGGTATTCTTAACAACATGGTTCTATGCATATTTACTCAGCAGTAAGTCAAAATCAAGGCATACTAGACTTGTAGAAAGTGACCTGGAACTATGAAGAAAAGAACAATAGACATGGACAGGGTCAGGTTGTTAGTCAATAGGCATGGAGAGTCATTATGGTGTATTATTTAGTTATGGAGTGCAAGTGTGCACACGTGTGTATTTGCACAGATAGAGTTTAAGTTCCATTCTGTAACACAGTCACAGTGCCCTAACATTTACTCTAAGGGCCAGGCTATGTGTTATGGTAAATGCTGGTCCTTTATTTTGGGGGAAAAAAATAGCAAGACTGAGTGGGTAAAAAACTAGAGCCAAACTGAGGTGGGTGGCTATGAGCTTCAGTGCAGTCCCCATGTCATGATTTTGATGGCTGCTCACGTCTCCCGCCTGCTATTTACAGTGTAAAAAAGGCTTCTATACTACTACTGTAAACAGTCTGTGGGGAACGGCCATAGCAGAGCTGCGCCTCCAGTAAAAATAAAATCCAGATGGTTGGAGTCCAGAGGCCTGCTGGCACCTTTGCTGTGATATGATTAAATATACAACGCCAGCAAGCATCACAGCCCATAAGCAGTGCTTTCAGAGGAGTTCTGCTGCAGTTGCGCTGAATAAACATTGGCTTTTTCTGACAGTGTGCAGTACTTTCCAACTGTTTTGCAGTTTCATTAGAAGCAAATGTGACCATCTTGTCTTTCCCCCTCTTTTCTTTATATTTATTGAAATTGAATTATTGCAGGAATAAAAAAATACTTTTCTCCTTGGTAGCACAGATCCTTATGGACTACCTGGCCTGTGGCAGTTAATCAAAGTCAAAGATATGTAAGATATTGGTGTCACACCCTTATTACTATAAAGACCTGAAGTTGGAAGGGAATCTTGATTGCCCCCTTTCCATGTTCGATGTTCATTCAGCCATATTCTGCATTTCACAAACACAAATCGAATGATAATATAGTGTTGCTTTGAGCATACATTCTGTTTCATTAAATCAAGCATTTGATGGAATGGTTGCTTTTGGAGCAAATTGCCAGTTCAAGGATGTGTAGCAACACCTACCTCCCCCTGCTCATCGCATGGGAGAAGCAAGCTGTATGTCATATGGCATGGGGAAAGACATTCCAACCTATTTTCTGGAGTAGTCCTAGCCAATGAAGGAGAAGGAATTGAAGGTGCTGGTTACACTTTGTTTATTCAGTTGGCCTCACAAATATTCATGAGCCAGGAATCCTGGATACTTCTTTGAACCTTCTTTCTTTGGATACTTCTTTCTTTTCTGTGTTGCTTGCATCACTCCCAACCTGGGCAACAATTACCAGGAGTTGATTGGCGTCTGGTCTGGTCTGGGCTTTCCTAGCCCTGTGAAGTCTTTCTGTCAGGGTACCTGGTGGACATCTGTATATAAGATTAAGCTTTTTAAAAAGCTGCTAACAAGACTTCATTTCTGTGTTTCTGCTATTGTTTTAAAATGAATGCCATTTGTTTTAATTGTTAGTCTCCTGGACTTGGATTGAATGGAAGTATTGCAGCTTCAGGAAAAAGAATGGGTGAGTAATAAAACTAGAATTCTTCAATTTCCTATTTAATCAAAGATGCAGCAAGGATGATAGCGCAAATTTATTCAGTAAATCGTGTCTGTTAGAATAGGATTGGATTGTACTTAAATTCTATTTTAATGTTGAAAACATGATTTCTCAAGGCCATTCCTTTTAAAGAAACTACATTTAATACCTGCCCCAGGCAATTTGAGAGCATAATGTAGTAAAAGCAAATTTGTGACAGGTGTCATTTTGATTCAGGGAGATGGAATTATGTGCCTGGTTGATTTGTGCCTAGTTTCATGCAAAAGTTTGTGTACGAGCCATTCTTACACAGAATAAGTCTGGACGGGCCTTAGTCTCTCTTCTTCATCCCCATCCTACTACTGGATGAAACATTGTGGTATAGGAGTTCCCACCCTGGGAGTCCTATAACCTCAGGTTCATATTATTCTGATCAGTGAATTTTGTACAATCAAAATTCATTTGATCAAAAGGTGCAAGTATAAGTCCTCTAAATAAGAATACCATGAGCAGCTTTTGCTTGGCTGGACAATCCTTTATGTGGAATATTGTCCTGTATGTCAGTGAAAAACTGTACGGTGCTTCTGTGCAGGTACCTTGTATGTTTTAGTGGTGTTCTCAGATGGGGGCAAAGTGCTAAGTTTTTCAGGCGACTGAATGCCTGTGTAAAGATAGCCCTCCCCCTTGCATGCAGAGCCATTCGCAGCTATGAGAGCAAAGTGGAGAGGCCTCCTATGCTTTGCCCCCTTCTGGGAATGTCACTAGTATGTTTGGAGAAGAAAAAAAATGACTTGTTCTGCTTTTGTCTTTAGTTTGTATTTTGCCAATAAAAATGCTTATCATTATGGTTTACACTTGATAAACATTTTTGTAATAACACTCAGTGACAGACTTATCATCCACTATGGACAGGTCACTTTTACGCAGTGTTCTTTACATCTCAAAGAAGGCTTTTCCTATGCACTGCTTTTCTTGTCCCTCGTTGTTTATCAGCAAATGTAATTAAGAATACTTTGCTTTTTGACAGCAGGTGATGCAACTCATCTCCCACCTGTGCATGGTTCAGTTCAGACCAAAAAGAAAATGGCAAAGCACTGTTTCTTCTGTGGGAAGAAAACTGGATTAGCAACGAGCTATGAATGTAGGTAGGTTGACTTGGCAGCTTAAAACGTATATGTCATCAAACAGAAGTGTAACAAAGCAGTAGGAAAGGTTTTATGAACAATCAGAAGCGGATAGGAAGGAGCTAAATAATCAGATTCAGGTAGGTATTCTGCCAACAGACACTGATCTTATAGTTAGACTCTGGTAGGAGCTAGTGTATTGCAGTGATTAGGCTGTTGGCCTTCTACCATACAACCCTGGTGCAAGTGCTCACTCATCCATGAAGGTTGCTAGGTGACCTTGGTCTAGTCACTGTGTCTCAGATGAATTTTTCTCAGAGGTGAGGGAAGAATTACATAAGCCATCTTAAACTCTTTGGAAGGGGAGTGAGAGTGTGTGTGTGTGTGTGTGTGTGTGAGAGAGAGAGAGAGAGAGAGAGAGAAACAAACAAATCACCGTGCCCACATAGTAGTACTCCAGTGATAAGGAAAAAATAGCAGAGTGCGAACTCTTGGGGCCTACATTATCATGCTCCAGTGGCATGACTCAAACCAGATTGTGTACCCTCAATCAGGAAAGATGGAGGACCCCATCTGCCGCTCCCCAAGCTACTGAGATGAATAACTGAGAAGGGGGATTACCAACTTATAATGACAACATATACATGCTGAAACCATTACATGTTTTATCAACTATCATAAATAGTGCAGGCATAAAAACACATAACACCACAATTTGCTATTTTAATCAAGAAATTTTGGGGAAAAAAATCACCAAAAACACAAACACCCCTACTTATGCTGTGTAGTCCACTGGGAGTAAGGAACACCTTTGCTATCTGTTGGAGGGCTGCTTGGTTGCCTTTATAGTGTCAAGAGAGACACAGGGCAGAACTGTGTTATGATCAGCAGATAGTGCCTTTGCCTAGATGCTCCATGGCGCGGCTTATGTCAACAGATGGAGATGCAGCTGTTGTGGCGCAGTTAATGTTAATTAATCCAGGGTAGGGAATTGCACTGGACTTCAGTCTCCAGTTACTTAAAATTGCCTGCTCTTATCCTGCAAAGAACAGGGAAGCCAAAAGTGTTTGGGCAGCCAGTGCAACCACAAAGGTGGCTGTAGCCATACTGTCTCACCAGTGTGGGAGCTTACCTTGTTGAGGGAACACTCAAAACAATAGGGATATTTACCCTCTATGGCAGACAGTACTGCCACTCTGTTGAGCTAGGATGATTTGAAGGAAGTATTATGGTGATAGTACATATAGTCCAGTCAATTTAGGGGGGAAAAAACCCATAACCCGGGACTAATTCTAACAAAAGGTCTGTCAACTGTTCTTGTCAGTACTAGGTGTACTGATTGACAGGAAAAAACTTTACCAAAACTGGACAACCAGAAGTGGGTTATTTTCAAGATGGCAGCCGCAAACCATGAAAATCGGCCAAAATCATGTAACTGTGTACTTTTTAAGCTTAGAAAAATCCCCACAACAGGTCTGTCAACTGTTCTTGTCAGTACTAGGTGTACTGATTGACAGAAAAAAAACTTACTGAAACCTGACAACCGGTTATTTCATCACACAGTCACTAATTTCAATTGGCCTTGTGCACAAGTAGGATGCAACAAACACCAACTAATCAAATTAATCACTGAAGACAAGAGGCTGTGTGGTTTTTCAAGCACAAGGTGACGCTGATGTGGACATTTCAAAGGCCGCAGTAAATAGTGCCAAGGAACATTCCACCACGCTCATTGGGGAGGATACTGACCTGTTAATTCTTTTGCTACATTACGCAGAAGTGAATGGCAATCCACTGTATTTTAGATCAGACACTCAGTCACGAGGCATTCCAAAAGTGTACAACATCAATTACTTGAAGTCTATTCTGGGCAGTGAGTTATGTGCATAGTTGTCATTCCTTCATGCCTTCACAGGATGTGATTCCACCTCGCGTATATATGGTGTTGGGGGAAAAAGCAGTTTTCCACAAAATTTTAAAAGGGGATTCTGCCCTTCAATCCTGTGCAACTGCATTCACTTTACCAGGCTAGAACCCCACTGACATAGTAAGTCTTGGCAGTCAAGCGATGGCTGTAATTTTTGGTGGCAACAGCAACAGTTCTTTGGCAGCCTTGCATTACCAGACACTCACCAAGAAAGCCATCACAGCAAAATCGTTTGTGAATCCAGAACGCCTGCCTCCAGCTGAGTCTTCTGCAAAATTCCATTGTCTGAGAGTTTACTATCAGACCATGATTTGGATGGATATGGCTAAAGAAATTAATCCTGTGGACTGGGGTTAGAAACTCGGTGGCGGTGAACTTGTACCAGTAATGTGTGATATTACTGCTGCACCAGACAGTCTACTGCAAATTATACACTGCAATTGTAAAACTGGTTGCAGTGGTACCCGCTGCAGTTGCAGAACATACGGACTTCCATGCAGTTCTGTATGTGGACCGTGTCAAGTTACGAATTATGACAACCAGGTGTTAGGTGACCTAGAGGGCAGTGATGAGGATGAATAGAAAATTAAGGAGTTACTGTTTTATCCGCATATTGCTGCAGTTCTCTTAACCTAGTTTAAGGGGTTCTTTGTTGAATATGTAGTTTAAAAAAAAGGAAACGGTTCAGTTCAAATGTGTTATGATAATAAAAACATACAACTTGATATTTGTTATGACTGGTGTTGTATCTGCAATGCTCATTACATTGGAATCCAATCTTCAACCCATGGACCAAGTAATAGGTTGAAATGACTTGACCATAAAAAAACCTTTGAGTTTGAAAAAAGAAAAAGGTTCTAAGCTTAAAAAGTACACAGTTACATGATTTTGGCCGATTTTCATAGTTTGCGGCTCCCATCTTGAAAATAACCCACTTCCGGTTGTCCAGTTTTGGTAAAGTGTTTTCCTGTCAATCAGTACACCTAGTACTGACAAGAACAGTTGACAGACCTTTGGTTAGAATTAGTCCTGGGTCTAATGACATATTGACTGGACTAATAGTATTTGGCAGATGTGCAGGGATGAACTGGGAAGGAGTCGTGCTTGCATGATGGGTTTTCTGTCTGTGAGTCCTCCCACCGATGCGAGGCACCTTGTATTTTAAGCTTCAGACAGCAGTTTGGGACATAAAATATTTTGTAGAAACTTCGCAGAAAATATTCCATATTTTCTATGGAAAATTTCCCACTTTAAAAGATGCATTATGCTGATTACCCAAATTCATATCAGCCATCCCAATCTTGGCTGAGATACCAAAATATTTTTTTTTAAATTGGGGGTTAACATTTTCCCTTGTACCATTTTCCTACTGAAAAGTGTGTGTGAAGCTTCGGTTTGCCTCTGAAGCAGTTATTTCAACGAATAGGGCTATGCAGCTGGCTATTCTGATTTGCAAATAACCCAACTTCCAGGTGTACCTCTGGAATGAAAGTGGTGTGTACCTTGGGGACTGTGTGTGTTCGTGTGTTAACAAGAAACTGGCAGTGGTGGGAAGGGTAACCCATGTTTGTGTGCTGCAGTCCAAATCTGGATTCCTGCCCCCCCCGGCTTTTGTTACATTTTATTAAATTACCGTTTCTGGATTTAAGTGCATCTCTTAATGCCTTGTTCACCTTAAGATGCAGTTTGGCCCTATCAGACTACACAAAACCTTGGCTTTTGGAGCAGCATAATTTTCATAGGTTGTGCAGACAGATCTGACTAGTTATCGGGAATTTCTGGGCACAAGTATAACAAATGGCCCCTCATGCTGTATTGGGGAAAGGCTGTTATTGTGAAGCAGCTTTATGGCTTGTTTCAGTTCTGACTGGTTGACAGTCAAGCCTCAGAAACTTAATTGGTGTCTCTTGCTTGTTCCTGTTTTCTTAGATAATAAGACACATTTGCATGGAAAAAGAGAGCCCATAGTGAGGACTGGAGGAAAGCCATGTGCTTTTCATAGATCTCATTCCCAGAGCAATACCTTTGTCACAAAACCAGGTATTTGAAAAGATCACTAACATGCTTTTCACTTTTCTGCCTTCAGATGCGGAAATAACTTTTGTGCAACTCACCGCTATGCAGAGACTCATACCTGTACTTATGACTACAAGAATGCTGGGCGGAGATTCTTGCAGGAGTCCAATCCTGTTGTCAGTGCACCAAAACTTCCCAAAATCTAAGCATGGTTGTATAATACACACCTGTCTACCAGAGGAATCCTATTACACTGAGAGAAGCAGCAATGGTTTGGACTGCTTTTCTTTTGCTGCACTCCAAATCGAAAGATTTGCCAAGTAACAAAATCATATAAGGCTGCATATAATTGATGAATAATGTGAACAATACTGTGGCCAACACTTTTATTCTCTAGTGAATCAAATTTAAAAAGTAGTTTTTGAAAATGTACATTCTGATTTAAGCGTTATATGTCTTGTGTTAAGTGTTTTGTATTTGAAAATGCCCTTTCACTAGACAGCTCTTTAAAAGATGCACTTTAAAATAAGTTTTTATATATATTTTATAATGAAACTTGAGGGGATTCTCTAACGAGGATGTCATGTAATGTCTCCTGTATTCTGCCTTGTGTTTGTCCACTGTGTGGTATCTTAAGTTATTTCAGTAACAACTTTCCCTTTCCATCAAACTTAACCTTTCAGAGTTTAGGGAGTGTTATATCTGCTGCACTGTGTTCCATTCAGATTGGGAGCCATATACTGTGTACCCAGTCTGGAAATAACATTATCATGTTTGTTACACTATTTCTTATGTGGCAGATATTTTTACAAAAGAGAGAATGTCTCATTAAATAGAAGACACATAACAGCTGATTTTGCCTTTTGTAACCCTAAGCTTTTCTAAGACTTTAGAATTTGGTTTGTTAAAATGTTGAGTGATGTTACCAGAAAAAAAATCTAATAAATATTACATTTTAATGCAGTTCTAAAGAGAGCAACTGACAGTCCTCCTATTTTTACAGGACTCTTACAAGTGGTCACAGTAGTAAGAAATTCTTCTGTTTATTGTCCAATTAAAACCTGTGTAGGCTGGCAAATTGCAGACCATGCTCAATTGATTCTGTTCTTCAAGACACTGAAGTTTTTGAAGTGGGCAGCACTTCAAAGCATTGATTTTGGGGGGACATCCTAAATGTGTTTCAGTTCTAACAAAATCTTCTCAAGTCTTCCTGTACAAATAATAGTCACACAGCCAAAGCTTATACAGTTTGTGCGCATGTAAGCTCTTCCAGAGTTTCTGCTGAACAGGAGGCAGAAATGAAAACAGCAAATGTAACCAGACTTCCCTTCTCTTGGCACTCTTACTGAAAAGTGTCATTGAATGTTGATGTTGAGCATCTCATGTCTCTGCAACATCCTGGGAGAACTTTTTTTACCTAACACTTGCAGAATTATCAGTTAATTAGTGCTCAGTTTTTGCTATCTTCTGCTAATCTGCTGCATTTTTTTCTGAAAATTTGTAGTCTGAGAATGCGAGGTCTCAGCAGAGTTGAAACATGACTGTGATCTGATATAACAAAGGGTTAATAATTAAAGTCATGAAATAGTGGAATAGTAAGCACACATCCATACCATCACTTTTCCACATGTTATCTTCTCTGAACTTTCTTCTTGCACCTTAGCCTTCACTCATGTAATAGCCTGAGCTCTATAGAGAAAGGGCAGGATAACTAAGTTCTAAGTCAGCCATCAAGATCAGATTGAAAATTAACAGTGACAGATTTGGTCCTTAGTTAATGGGAGGAAAGTGGGGTAGTAGCTTTCTCTCACACACAGTTCTCTGCCCCTTCAAAAGCAGTTTTGAAGAAGACTGAGCAGAATGAAAAAGCTTAGGCTATCATACTCTTTCCTCCTTTGTCTTCACAACACCTTTGGGATGGGTTAGGCTGAGCTACTGTGAGTAGCCCAAAGTCACCTACTGAAATTCATGGCTGAGTGGGGATTAGCACCAGAGCTCCCTTGTTCCTGTTCTGTAACGAAACTCCATGAGGTGATGCATGTGTGAAGATGTGAAAGAAATAGAGGCAGCCAATTAGAAGAAGTAAGGTGGAACAAAAACTATACAAAGAAAGTTGGGCAGGGCAGAAACAGGAACATTTGAATTGACTGTAAATCTCCATTTCCATTGCTGAACAGATTCATGTTCCTTGCGATAATATTTTTTGCCAAGGACATGGAACAGAATGAACAATACCTGCAGCCAACCTTTCAGGGCAGTGAAATGGATGGGTGACTATTGTTACCTGACTGCTGTTGCAGTGATTACATTGATCTGTGATAGAACCATCTATTGAGGAGATTCTAAATGGGATAGGTGAAGTGGGGCTGGGCAGGGGCCAGGTTCTCATAATAGCAAAAGTAGCATATGCTGAAAGCCCCACGTTTTTGAGGATCCTGTGCTGTTTTCAAGCTGTCTCTGGTGAAAGCATCTCACAATCTGGCAACCCTGTTGTTTAGATGTAGGTAATTATTGCAGGCGTCATTAACAACACGATACAAATAAATTCATTCAAATTAATTTTTCTGTGGGCACAATCCTATTTGTGCCTCAACACCACTGGCGCTAGCTGTGGCAAACATACTGGAAAGCATGTTAGTGGAAGAGTTTGAGGCGCCCTCGGGAAGGCATGTGCTGGCCTGCTTGCGCCCACAGAAGACCAGTGTATGCCAGAGCAGGTAAGGCTGGTGGGCTGCCTCTATGTGGGCTGGTGAAGGAAGGGTTTATAACATCCCATGTGCCCCACGGTAGCTTAATCTGGCCTGGGGGTGGGCAGGAAGACTGGAACATGGAAGACTCAATATAATACCTTTTCTCAAGCACTCACCATCTAATAAGCACATAGTCACAAGCATGATCTGTTCAAGTTGCTGCTTGAATCTTCTCAAGCAAACAGGTGTGCCTGCAGCACACAGCGTGGTAAAGGATCCTCTTTGAGTACCTTGCAGACCATACAACAGGTATATTTTGGAAATCCTGCAGTTTCTTTGTGAGCCTCAAACCCAGGGCTGCTGTTTGTTTTCAGACTGCATGACAGCTGCAGTACCCAACATGGACAGGCAAAAGCTGGACCTTTTTCTCCTTTCTGTCATGCAGATAGAATCAAGGCCCTTTCACAACAGAAAAGTTGGCACACCCTTGACAGTCAAGCGTGTGAAAAGAATCTCAAGACTGCAGTTGAGCACAAACTGATACTGAGCCAATAATGAGAATTAGCAAAAAAAAGGCTAATGTGATTATAGGCTACTTTAATGGAACCAAAGTTCCCAAGTCACAAGAAGTAATCGTTCTACTTACGTGCTAAAATCCCATCTGGGGATTACTGTGTCCAGTTTTGACTCTGAGCTTTAGGAAGAATATAGACAAATTGCAAAGAGTTGAAAGAAAGGCAACAAAACTGGGGTCTAACGAATGTCCTGCATGTGTCTAGCCTGGAGAAGATTGAGGGGATGTGGAGGCGCTTTTTGAACACTTGAAGACGACAAAGACTCGTTTTCTAGTGCCCTAGAGGGCATAACTAGGTCTAATGAGCTCCTGTTAAAGGAGGATAGATTTCAGCTAAACATTAGGAGAAACATCTTACTTCTCCTTAAGAGCAGTGGCGGCATTCAGCCGGTACGCTGGGCGGGACTTACCTTTGAGCGGCAGTCTGCCTGTTGCGTGACGCCGAGTTCCGCTGCTTTCCCGCCCACTGGAAAGCAGGGCGGGCGGGAAAGCGGCAGAACGCGGCGGAACGCAACGGGCGGACTGCCGCTCAGAGGTAAGTCCCACCCAGCGTACCGGCTGAATGCCGCCACTGCTTAAGAGCAATTCAACAATGGAACTAATTACTTTAGGGCAGGGATTCTCAAACTTTTCAGCACTGGGACCCACTTTTGAAAACAACACTGGGAGCCACCAAAAAGAAAGTTTCACTGTACTGCTCAAGTTTTTGCTCTTATTCTTTTTACTATGGTGGGGGAGGCACTCCCTTCTGGAGCATTTGTTGAGCTCCACACTCATTGGATCAGGATCATTCTGGTGGCCTCGGATTCCCCTTTGCTTGGCCTTCAATAAGAGCAGAGGTGTGTGCCTACTCACAAGTAAATGTACACGTGCAACTCGATTTCACTGTCCATAGGGCTCAATACATTTTTCCTTGTCAGCCTGGAAAAGGGCGGGGGGGGGGTTTCATTTTCGAATGTTGCAACCATTCTGCTGTCATTGCAGTCCTCTCAGCCTGCCCTTCCAAATGAACTGAGGCACGGTTGCCTACTTGTGAGTCAGTGCACACACAGGGCTCAGTTTCACTTTCCATAGGGCTCAATAAATTTTTCTTGTCAGCTGTCAGCTTGTCAATTTCAGTCTCATAACCTACCAACAATCAGGTCCTGACCACTAATGGGTCCTGACCTACAGTTTGAGAACCACTGCCTTACAGGGATAGTGGGCTATTTCTTGCTGAAGGTCTTCAGACGCAGGCTGGGCAGCCATCTGTTGGGGAGCTAAGGAGCCGCTGAAAGTTTTGCTGCCACTTGGAGGCAAGTCCTTTTTGGGGCAGGGGGAGGTGGGAAGGGGACAGGCGGGTGGGGGGGGAGGAGAAGATCAGGCCCAGGAGGAGGGCAGAGATGGCAACGGAGTCTGCCACTGTATCCTGTACTCCCTCCCTGGCCGGAAAGCTCGCATAGGCTTCTTTGATCCTGCACCCGCTCACTAGGGGGCGCAGAGCTGAGAAGACTGATCGCTATCAGTTGCATTCTAACCCGGGGTAAGGGAGCAAAAGCCAGTGGCTTCTCAGTGCCTTTAGGATTCATAGGATTGAACTGCCCATGGCTTACAAGGTTCCCTCCAGTTCTATGTGATCCTACAAGAGTTGTGATGTATCCACAGAAAGGGAACCTTCAACGGCTATGTAGACTGGTCCTTGGGCGCTGCAGAATGCAAACCAGAAGCTATTTTGTTAAATTCAGTTTTGCAGGTGGGAAAAATAAACAACAATATGCTCACACATGGAAGTGAGCAGGGCAAAGAAGGTCATACATCACATAGTAACAGCAAACAGAGGCTATTGTTCTTGGAAAGGTGAGAGCTGGGGGTCCTATTTCATGTCCAACTCTGTGCTTTAAACAAAGGCTAGCCAAAGTCCCAACATTGTTCCATTCATTATATTGGTTAAGTTTCAATTAAGTGTATAAGAGTGACTTAACACATACCCCACTGAGCCAGAAGTTGAAAGTGCTGCTTTTGGTAAGCTTTGTTCCTTAATTTCACATGGCGCAGAACCAACCAACCTGTTATGGGCAGAAGATTTAGTCGAGAGCAGTGGCGTTTCTACAGGGATGGCAAAGCTCTAAGTTTTGCAAGAAGCCTTACCTTGCAGTGGAAATCACTCCTCTCCTGCACCGTTTTAGCCAATCCTCACAGGGAAAAGCAACATCTTGGCGTTGCTTACTGGCTACAGCAGCAAGGGAGAGGAGGGATTTACATGAAAGGGGAAGGCTTCTTGCAAAACTTAGAGCTTTGCCATCCCTATAGAAACGCCTCTGGTCGAGAGGGTTAATGCCTCCGTTTGCCTGAAGATAAGAGCTGAAGTGATCCCTTTCATGGATCACTGCCTTGTCGTGGCGAAGGGGCTTGAGTAGCTCAATGAAGCTGTGAGCTATGCCATGTAGGGCTACCCAAGATGGACAGGTCACAGCAGAGAGTTCTGACTAAACGTGGTCCGCTGGAGAAGGAAGTGGCAACCCACTCCAGTACTCTTGCCAAGAAAACCCCATGGATTACAGAACAAAAAGGCTAAACGATATGACGCTGGAAGATGAGCCCCTCAGGTCGGAAGGTGTCCATTATGCTACTGGGGAAGAGCAGAACACGAGTACTAGTAGCTCCAGAAAGAGTGAAGTAGCTGGGCCAAAACTGAAAGGAAGCTCAGCTGTGGATGTGTCTGTAAGTGAAAGGAAAGTGCGATGCTGCAAAGAACAATACTACATAGGAACCTGGAACGTCAGATCTATGAATCAAGGCAAGCTAGATGTGGTCAAACGTGAGATGTCAAGGCTGAACATCGACATCCTGGGAGTTAGTGAACTAAAGTGGACAGGAATGGGAGAATTTAATTCAGATGACCATTATATTTGCTACTGTGGGCAGGAATCCCTTAGAAGAAATGGAGTAGCCTTCATCGTGAACAAGAGAGTGAGAACAGCAGTACTGGGGTATAACCTCAAAAATGATAGAATGATTTCCATTCGGATCCAAGGCAAACCTTTCAACATCACAGTAATCCAAGTCTACGCCCCAACCACTGGTGCTGATGAGGAAGAAGTTGACCGCTTCTATGAAGACCTAGAACAGCTTCTAGAATTAACACCCAAAAAAGATGTCCTTCTCATCATAGGGGATTGGAATGCTAAAGTAGGCAGTCAAGAGGTAAGAGGAATAACAGGCAAGTTTGGTCTTGGAGTACAAAATGAAGCAGGGCAAAGACTGATAGAGTTCTGTCAGGAGAACACATTAGTCATAGCAAACACCCTTTTCCAGCAACACAAACGGCGACTGTACACATGGACTTCACCAGATGGTCTACATCGAAATCAGATTGATTACATTCTTTGCAGCCAAAGATGGAAAAGTTCCATACAGGCAGTCAAAACAAGACCTGGAGCTGACTGTGGCTCAGATCATCAGCTCCTTCTTGCCAAATTCAGGCTTAAACTGAAAAAAGTAGGGAAAACCGCTAGGCCCTCCACGTATGACCTAAATCAGATCCCCTACGAATATACAGTGGAGGTGACAAATAGATTTAGGGGCTTAGATTTGGTAGACAGAGTGCCTGAAGAACTTTGGACGGAGGTCTGTAACATTGTACAGGAGGCAGCAACTAAAACCATCCCAAAGAGGAAGAAATGCAAGAAGGCAAAGTGGCTGTCTGACGAGGCTTTACAAATAGCTGAGGAAAGGAGAGAAGCCAAAAGCAAGGGAGAAAGGAAAAGATATACCCAACTGAATGCAGATTTCCAGAGAACAGCAAGGAGAGATAGGAAGGCCTTTCTAAATGAGCAATGCAAAGAAATAGAGGAAAACAACAGAATGGGGAGGACTAGAGATCTTTTCAAGAAAATTGGAGATGTCAAAGGACAATTTCATGCTAAGGTAGGCACAATAAAGGACAAAAATGGCAAGGACCTAACAGAAGCAGATGAGATTCAGAAGAGGTGGCAAGAATACACAGAGGAACTCTACAAGGCCGATCTAAATGTTCCTGATAACCACAGTGGTACAGTCACTGAGCTCGAACCTGACATCCTGGAGAGTGAAGTCAAGTGGGCTTTAGAAAGCCTCACTAACAACAAAGCTAGTGGAGGTGACAGCATTCCAGCGGAATTACTCAAAATCTTAAAAGATGATGCTGTCCAAGTGCTGCTCTCCATATGCCAGCAAATTTGGAAAACCCAACAGTGGCCACAAGACTGGAAAAGATCAGTTTACATTCCAATCCCAAAGAAGGGCAATGCCAAAGATTGCTCGAATTACCGCACCATTGCACTCATTTCACATGCTAGCAAGGTCATGCTCAAAATCCTACAAGCTCGGCTTCAGCAGTATGTGAATCGAGAACTACCAGATGTACAAGCTGGTTTCCGAAGAGGCAGAGGAACTAGAGATCAAATTGCCAACCTTCGCTGGATCATGGAGAAAGCAAGAGAGTTCCAGAAAAACATCTACCTCTGCTTCATTGATTATGCTAAAGCCTTTGATTGTGTGGATCACAACAAACTGTGGCAAGTTCTTGAAGAGATGGGAGTTCCAGACCACCTGATCTGCCTTCTGAGAAACCTTTATGCGGGTCAGGAAGCAACAGTTAGAACTGGACATGGAACAACCGACTGGTTTCAAATAGGGAAAGGAGTACGACAAGGCTGTATACTGTCACCCTGCTTATTTAACTTATACGCAGAGTACATCATGAGGAAGGCAGGGCTGGAAGACTCACAAGCTGGAATCAAGATTGCTGGGAGAAACATCAACAACCTCAGATATGCAGACGATACCACTCTACTGGCAGAAAGTGAGGAAGACCTAAAGAAACTTTTGATGAGGGTGAAAGAGGAAAGTGCCAAAATTGGTTTGAAGCTCAACATTAAAAAGACTAAGATCATGGCAACCACTCCCATCACTTCCTGGCAAATAGAAGGGGAAGAAATGGAAGCAGTGACAGACTTTATTTTCCTGGGCTCCAAGATCACCGCAGATGGTGACTGCAGCCATGAAATTAAAAGACGTTTACTTCTTGGGAAGAAAGCTATGGTGAACCTAGATAGCTTAATCAAAAGCCGAGACATCACCCTGCCAACAAAGGTTCGCATAGTTAAAGCGATGGTTTTCCCAGTAGCCATGTATGGCTGTGAGAGCTGGACCATAAGAAAGGCAGAGCGTCGAAGAATCGATGCTTTTGAATTATGGTGTTGGAGAAGACTCTTGAGAGTCCCCTGGACTGCAAAGAGATCCAATTGGTCAATTCTCCAGGAAGTCAAGCCTGATTGCTCCCTGGAAGGACAAATGCTGAAGCTGAAGCTCCAATACTTTGGCCACCTGATGAGAAGAGAGGACTCTTTAGAAAAGACCCTCATGCTGGGAAAGATTGAGGGCAAAAGGAGAAGGGGGCGACAGAGGATGAGATGGTTAGATAGTGTCACCGAAGCAATGAATATGAAATTGGGCGAACTCAGGAAGCTAGTGGAGGACAGGGAGGCCTGGCGTGCTGTGGTCCATGGGGTCGCGAAGAGTCGGACACGACTTAGCGACTGAACAACAACAACAACAAAGAGCTGAAGATCTGAAGGTCGCCAGTTCGGGACTGCCGGAAGTCTCTGTGAGCGGCAGACCTCGTTAATTGCGGCTGATTAACAGCTGAGCTTCAGCTGCCTTGTGTGAGGGGGAGTTGTGCCGAAGTTCAGCCGCTTCTCTGGTGGGAGCAGGGAGGATGTTTATCAGCCAGCAAGAAGACAAACGGGTGACCAGAAAGAAGGATTAAATCCAGAAAGATCCATCTGTATGTGTGTAGTTCTTGAAAGATAGAACATTTCTGTATAAATTGTAAAAACCTTTGGGTTTCTGAATAAAGTCTGCCCATGTAAAACATCTTGAGTTATAGTCACTAGAGAAATCTGGTGACCTAAGAAAGGCGGTATATAAATCCAAGTATTATTATTATTATTATTTAAAAATTCAGCATCTACAAAGTATGAGCAATCTTCTAAACCTTCATTCAGCTTCTGGTCCCAATTGTTAAGACTGGGCAGTTTCAATTTAAAAAAATAAATCTGGGCATCCAAAGTTTTAGGAATGTTGACCTACTTCTAAAGAAGTAGATGGAAAAATTGTGTGCTGCTTCCAAATATGGTATGATGGAATCCCCACATTATTTATTTTCCACGTCTTTATAGAGCCCTTCCTGCAAGGAGCTCAGAGTGGAGTACGTGATTCCTTCCCTCCTTTTGTCCTTGCAACAACCCTGTGAGGTAGGTTAGGGTTAGAGATAGTGACTAGCCCAAGATCACCAAAGAAGCTTCATAGCTGAGTGGGGATTTGAATCTGAATCTTCCAAGTCTAATCAATCAATCAGTCATATTTATATACTGCTTCTCAACAAAAGTTCACAAATCCAACAAAAATCTCAAAAGTCTAAATCCAACAGCAGACCCACCGCACCATCCTGCCTCTGATTAGATGAGGACAACAGCCCCTTACGTGCCCTGTGTTATGTGTGGCACTTCAGCCACTCTACTCAAATACATTGGTTCCATATTTACTCTCAGCTGCCAATATTTTTTAACAATATTTAATAAATTAATATTTAATTTAAACAATATTAAATTAAATATTTAATTTAATTGCCCAGCAAATTCTCTTCGTTAAGCAGCAAATGTTTGATCTAACCAGTTATCACATTGGGAAAAAAATTATATTGATGCAGGATTTTGAAAACTTTCAAGCTACACAGTAGGCAGAAGAGAATGGTAGCAGCTTGTCATAGAAAAATATTGCAATGTATATGATGAACATACAAAACATGCAGTACATGTATTGACCAGGAGATGTTACAGTTATGTAAACATCTTTTGTGCAACCACATTTTTTACATACAAAGTTATGAACGTTGTTTACTTTTAATGTAAAACAATTAATATTTCTAATAATTTTTTAAAGGTGAACTAGTTCTCTTTTATAATAAGCCCTCCTCAAAGCTGAAGAGAAGTGTTCGTTTGCCGTATGTGGTGCAAGTGTGGAGGGAATATGGGGCAGTTTCTAAAGGTGTGCTCTGCCTTGCGTGTGTGCCAGATCCAAAATAATCTGTTATTGATTTTTGTGGGACTTCCTCATGACACTAGGAGGACCTGTGAAGAACCATGACACTGTGCAGAAAATTGGGGATTGCTACAAATGTTAATGTAATCAATTAACAATATGGGACAGAAAGGTGAGGTATAAATTCTTCTTCTTCTTCTTCTTCTTCTTCTTCTTCTTCTTCTTCTTCTTCTTCTTCTATTATTATTATTATTATTATTATTATTATTATTATTATTATTATTATTGATGAAGATGAAGATGAAGATGAAATTTCTTCAGGGGATCTCACATGGGGAAAAAAGGAACAATGTATTAGAGAAGGCCTATTCTCTTGAGAGCGGCACCTAACATTTTATCTTGCAGACCTGTTAGCACTATGCTGTAACGCAAAGAAGGCCCAATTAGAATGTCTGGTTGTGAAAGGGTCAAGCAAAGTATTTTGTAGAAAACACAAGCTGTTTTATATTTAATAATCTAAAAATCCTCTTTTTCAAGAGCAAGCTGGAGTGGAAAGTTTCTTAGTAAAACTGATTCCTTGCTAAAGGGGAAGTAACAAAATCACATACCCAGCTCAAGCTAAGCAAAAGCTGACAATGTTTGCAAAAAGCCATAAATAAATTCTTAGTTCATGTACTGCGGAAATTCCCTGCAAAAGTTATGCTAAGGTTGCTAATAGTTCCTGTAATTTGTTAAGATCTTGCTAAAACAGTAAACACGTGTATTGCAAATTGATGAAGTACGTACTTTGCTAAATAAGGTAAATGTAAAGAAAACTGTGAAGCCAGTTCTGGGAAGGTTGCTCATAAAATGAGGAACTTCGATTGGAACTGTGCTCTGTGATTTGGACCGAAAGGTCCCACATTGCCCAGCTAGTGCAAGCTGAATAAAGGCTATTTGGAACTCTTGCTAAAAGAACTGAGGTCTGACTGTTTCCTTACGAAAAGGTGCCTAACAGCCTCCTTGATAAATAGGCTCACAACATCACTGTCCACACTTTTAGGATTCCGTCCTTATAACTGAGTGAAGATGCCAGCAGAAACACTCAGAACTGCACAGAATGGGCAATCATTATCAATACAGTGCAATAGGGGCCATTAATGGTACAAAACTTCCCCATTCTTTGCCAAAAAAGGGGGTGAGGTGAGGCAAAGTGCAATGAAGCTTTGGCAATCCACAGTCTACCTTCTTACCTCTTCAGCTCTGTAGCACCTAACTCCTTCCTCCACACTGTCCTGATTTGAAATGAACATGCTCCCAGCATGTTCCACTGGCTCTTGTCTATTTCCAAAAAGATGGCATGGAGCACTGAGGTTCAAAGTAAGGGAGTGGGGCAAACACCAGGTTGCTGTGCTCAGCCTCTCCCTACCCGCCTGGCTGTTCTCCTTAGCAGCTGGATGGACAATATGTAATACTGTTATAATGAATCATTTGAAATATTTCTGAAAGTAGGACTAATCTAATCAAAGTGCCCTCAATAAAGTTACATAAACCAATAACTCTCAAAGAACTTCATGTGTTTTTGAACTAGTGATCTATAAGTCTTGATGCATTCCTGGAAGCACCCTGCTTTTCCTACAGCTTCTTGCATATATATCAAGAAAGAGGCCGTTTGTGTTCATTCCATATGACCTGTTTCAAGAAACATTGAAGGTCTGCTTATTTATAGGAGGTCAGTGGAACAATAGCACATTGCTACGGTGTTTAATGTAAGTGCTAGTTGTTTGATGACCTGCCAGACCAAAGGCCACCTGAACAAAACTCTGTCCGCAGGTATCCCTGGCTCAAACACTCCTGCAGCGATCTGCAGTATTTGGCACTTCACAAAGGAATGCATGTGTTCGGTTGTCATAAAAGCATAGTTCCAGAAATTGTCTTGAAAAACACACCTTCTCGGCAGTGACCAGGACAAATTAGACCAGCTGCCCATTGGCAGAATCTGTTTGCTGGGAATTTGCGAACTATTGTTTAAACTCATAGTACTATATAAATTCAGCAGTCAGTGTTTGTGAGCCTGAGCGGCTTGTGAAACTGTGACGGGATTCTATAATGGTGAGTGCCTGTTGGGTTTATCTAGCTATTTCATTGACTTGCATTGATTCCCATGAGTCAAACAGCAGACCTGATCTATTGTAACCCACATAGATTTCAATACAATGTACTTCTGAGGAAGGCTGCAGTTCTATGTGAGTCTAACTCCTTATGATGCTAAGCATAGGAGCACCAAATGCGATCAGAGTGATCTGTGCTTAGGAGCACAGCACATACTTTCATATGGCTATAATAGCAATTTGACAAAACACATGGAAACATAGACCCTTTCCCCCCTCCCTTTCCCTTTTTCCATTTTCCAGAAACTTCTGCTGCTTTTCTTCTTGATCCTTGTCGTCACAACGACCTTGTGCAATGCACAATGCTTCATCAAACCATCCAGCAACAAGGGTAAGAACTTCCATTCAGTTTCTAGAACTTAAGGTCATGGATTCAATAGATGATATGCTAAGAAGACCAGGACAAATACCAATCCATAGGGCAACTGACCTCATGGTTTATCTAACCGGTAGAGTAACTAAAGCTGAACTGCAGAAGCACTCTCATGTGGGGGGTGCATTTGCAACATGGAGTAGAGAGAAAAAAAAAAAGATAATCCCTGCCCAACAACAACCTACAAAAAGGTTTTTAAAGGCCATTTTCACTTTGCACATGTCAAATTTGACATTTTTGTTCACATTTCTTCCAAATACCATTTTGGTCTTTGTTCTTCCTGTATCTGGACGGTAACATGGAACAAATGCAGCTGTCGATGCTCCCCAAAGTGTGCAGCATTTTCTTTTGTTTTTCTCCATCGTGTTTCTTACTCACCTGATTATTTAGTTATTGAATCATTAAAGTCATATTCATTTGGTAACACATTCCTCCCATTTTCGTTAGTCCCATTCATTTTTCTTTCCTATTGATAGGGGTACGTTTTTGGGGTGATTTTTTTCTCCCCAAAATTCCTTGATTAAAATAGCAAATTGCGGTGTTATGTGTGGGTTTTATTCTACATTCTCAATCCAAGTTGTCATTTTTATTGATTTTAAATGCTTTAAAAGTGTACTAGGTAGATGATACAGATGATATAGTGTCAGCAGATGCAGCCATAGTATTATTTCTAATCGAAAAAGTAATCTATTTTAATTTCTGGAAAATACCTTAAACACCCAAACACAGTGTTTTGTGTTTTTATTCAGATATTTTTAACACCAAAAGGTGATTGTTAATGTCCAAAAAGCTGTTTTCAACAACAACAACAACAACAACATCAACAACAAAACCTCCCTTACCTATTTATTTCAGTGAGGAATTCAACCCACTACTTTTGTGTTTTTCATTCAGTTTCCAAGACATTTTCAGGCATCGCTTCATACTTGTAGGGGAACAGGCCTGCTAGATTTGAGACAGACAAAAGGCCTCCATTTTGCACTCAGTTGGGTGAATTGAAGTGTCATCTTTTTAAATATAATTAAACCACAACTCACGAACTAAGGTCAGTTTCTGCCAATGAAAACTAGTTATTGCATATGATACAAAGAAAATCTGTTCACACCAATGCTATTTCAAAGCCAAAAAGAAAAGAAAAAATGAAAACAACAGTCTGTCCAAACTCATGTTAGCAGTTACTAGAGCAAATCATTTGTGACTAGGGCAGGGTTGTGTGGCATCTATAAGATAATTAGTACAGTAAGTTTATTTGTGCACCAGCAAGTTAGCTACACTTAGCAATATATAGACAAAAGGGCTAGGTAATGTGGCTGACTAGAGTGAGCCATATTTTTGTTTCGAATCAGCCCTTCTGATTCTATAGCTGTTGCTCTGTTCAATGCAGGTTGTTCCCGGCTGGGAAAGATGCACCAGGTTCATACTGTGTGGAAAACTAGGGATTGCTTCAGGTGCGAATGTAAACCAGGAGAAATGATATGCTGCAACTTGTAAGTTCACGTTTTAAAAACTATTTCAGCATTCTGAATGTTGACATGCCTTTCCAGATATGACTAGTATCTTTGTGGGTTATGTTATATGTGTTAATCCGAATTTATTTATCTAACACAGACTTACATGTACCCCAAACAAAACCAGTTTTCCATTGCAGCAGTTACCTGCTGCTTACATGCCTGTTGTACCCAAAGACCATCCCCTTCTGCATTGATGGTTAAAAAGCACTCCCTTTCCATATCTAATAAAACTGCTGTGAACAGTTGTTCAACCTTAAGAAAATTTATTGCCTTGTTGGGTCCATCACAGGTCTATCTAGACCACATTCTGTTCCCAAAAGTAGCTCAGTAGATGCATCTGGGAAGCCAGGCATGAAGACAACAGCCTGCCTGCTCCTGTTGTTTGTCTTCAGCACATTGAAGGACACACAGACACAGCCTCTGAACAGAACTTTCTAGAGTTACCTTCTAGGGCCAGTGATGGGCAGTACCATTAAACTACAGGTAGTTTTCATGAGTTTGAATGCTGATTACAACAATCTAATGAAAAGTAGTGTAAACTATTTAGGGCCCAGTTCTATCCAATTTTACAGAGCCGATGAAGCCACAATGCCGCCCTGAAGTAACAGAATAAACATTCCCTTACCTTGAGGAGCCATCCATGACTTCCCCCTCCACAGCATGATGCAGTGCATGCCCTGTGGGCACAGCTGCACTAGTTCTGGAAAGTTGGACAGCAGGAACTTAGAAGAAGTTCTCTTAGAAGAAGAGGGGCCAAGCACTAAGTTCTGCTGACTGCACCACGTAATCCGGCCCTTTCATTCGCCGTCAGAGACAGTCTTGGTGGCAAAAGGAATGTGGAGCGTCTCCTCTGTGTTCCTGCTGCCAGAACTGGCTCTGACAGTGAGGGCGAGGGGTGGATTACATGGCATGGTCGGGCACCCGGCAGACCTTAGCACTCATCCCCCCCCCATACACAACTATTGGATAGGATTTGGCCCTTAATTAAACTATTTCTGTTGGTAGTACCTGCTGTGCTGACTGCTAATAATTACTGTCATCGTTCAAGAAAAAAGCTATTCTTTAAATTGTTCATTATCATATTAATAATGATTAATATTACTAATTTATTATTATTAATTAATTATAAAATAATTAAGTATTATAGTAATTAAGAATTAATAATAATTAATATAATATTACTAATATTATTGATGATTAATCATGATTAATCATATTAATTTTCAATATATTACAATATTTATAAATACAAGGAGGCATCCATCCAGATCTTTTTTGTTACCTTAGGTAGACACAGTGCAGACACCTGCTTTTGATACATCAATGCTTGTGCAAGCAAGTAAATGACACTGAAATAGTTTGGATGGTGCCTATAAGTTCCTCTGATAATTTCAGTTGATTAGGATTGCACTTTGAACAATAATTTATTTGCTTATATGCAAGGGTGGGGGAATATGGAACATCGGTGATAGACTACTGCTCCATTGACTCTAAATGCAAATGTAAATCTTTGAGGTTATCAAGATTTCCTTGAAATGTATGTTAAAATGGTATTTCTTCAGGTTGTGGATGAAGAAGGTGGAACTTTCGAGCGATGTGTTTGTGCCATGTGGCCAGAAGCTAGAGCAGAAGGGGCTAAGCAGATTCCTTTTTTGACAAATTCTGAATTTGACAAGGAGGCCAGTTCAGGTGTGCTACATGAAGCTGATCCACAGACACAGCCAGCTTGAGAAAGTTATATTTGTTTATCCACCATTTCCAATGCAGTTCTCAGGTGGAGGTGCAAGGGTACCAACTGTTTTCACCTGCAGCAATTGTACAAATTGCTGGAGGGAAACAATGCCTATAAGGATCTATGTATCAAGTCAGATGCCTCCTTTCCATGATTACGAATGCAAAGACAAAATGTCAAGAGTGACTGTGCATGCTGTGGTCCCCTGGGGATTGATTTGACTGTAATGTTGTAAATTTCTATAGCCTCACCTTTGCCATAACCTGACCATCTGTCGTTATTTAGAGTTTTTAGACCTATCAACTACGACAAGACGAATTGCGTTGCCATGTTCCACAAGCCAACCTGCTCTATTCGGGTGGTGAAGAAGACCAATCCTGCAGAAGCTTGCAAGGTCTTTGCTGGAGTTGGTTAGTTGGCATCCAGTAATGGTGGAGTTCCATTTTGCCCAAAGCAGTTTAAAAGGGTCTTTCCCAGACCCATGTTTTTCAGAGTACTGATTAGAAAAACACATTCTTTGTGATCAAAGTATGTTTCTGCATCAAGGAAAGTTGTTTCCTTACTACCGTTGCTACAGTTGTTTCCTTACTAAATCAACATCCATTATTCTCTGACCATAAACTCCCTGCTATAAATCTTGTTTGGCTGGTAAATGTTGCAATATTTTTTACATTTTCAATCTTTTAGGAAGAACCACCACATGTATTCCGTAGTCTTGATTCAAAAGAGATTTGTGAGATATGGTGATGCCATTGTTGGATCTTTTCCTTTTGTTTGTTTGACATATGTGCACTCCTGAATACTCTTGTATTTTCTTCCTGATATTGAGTATGTCAGTGGTTCTCAAACGTTTTAGCACCAGGACATTTTTAGAATGACAATCTGTCCAAGACCCACCAGAAGTAATGTCATGGCTGAAGTGTCATCCTTGTGACACCAGAATCTGCTGTTTTCCTGATAAGTTATTTTTCAATTATTTTCCAATAGCAAAGTAAATCGGAATTTTTTAAAAAGCCTATTTACAACCATGACACAAGCAAAACAACCACACAGCCCTCCTCCTTTCCAGCCTCCCATTTGTCCATATTTTCAAAATGGCTTCCCCAGATACTGTGTGACACACCTGAAATTGGCTCACTGCAGTGGTGTCATCTGAATGATTTAAGAACAGGTACTCACTTTTGATTGGCACGTGTCGGGACCCGCCCACCGGAAGTGACGTCATAAGCCGAAAGTGAGGTCATGGCAGGAAGTGACATGAAAAAAGCTCTTTTTGAGGCCTCAGATGATTTTAAACTGACCCAACAGTTGCAACAGTATTCCACAGCACCCCCAGCACATGTTAAGGAGGCCTGGCATCATGTTAAAACCCCAGAGCAACTCATTTTTCAGTGGCAAGGAAAGGAAAGGCTCCGCTCGCTGCCTGCCTGCCTGCCTGGCTCTGAGAACATGCAGGCAACTCAAACATGCAGGAAATTCAAACGTTGAAGAGGGCGGAGTCGACGAGTGGGTGGGCGAATGGGCGGGGCCAGCTGCAATCCTAGAAACAGGTACTCGCATACCCCCGCGTACCCCCTGCATGACATCACTAGCTCACTGGTGGGTCCTAAACCTACAGTTTGGGAACTACTGGAGTATGTAATTTTTATCCTGCCTGTAGCAAAAATGTATTCAGTTTCCAGTTTCTTATTTTAGGTTCTCAGCTCATGGAGAGCTGAGATTGCCCATGGTTCAGATCAATGCTAGAAGCAAATAAGAATTATAAGGTACTAAAAGACATACTGATTCCCAAGTCTGATTCTGAAAGGAATAGAATGATTTCTATTTGGGTGATTATATCATCTCCAAATATCCCCAGAGTGGAAGATCTGTGAACGATGTGCACTTCATTCCAGCAATTGTGTGTTGTTCATTCCAGCCCTTCCCCTCCTTAAAATAGCCTTGGCAGCAGAAGGGGTTGGGGCAGGTGACTCACAGGTATGTGGGGACTGGCTTCTATTGGATCAGTGATTAAAAAAAAGACAGTGGGATTTTTTTTCAGGAACTGCTGTTGCACATGGAATAGTTAATGCACAGTTGCCAGTCATCAGAGCATCCATTTAGATGAATCTAATATAGTGCTAATGTCTCACACATCCAATGCATGGATACAATGCCAGCTCTCCATCCAATCTGGGTAGATCTACTGAATACCTGTATAGGGATATTGCAGAGGCAGATCTACCGGGAGGGCAAAGCTCTAAGTGTTGCAAGAAGCCTTACCCTGTCATGTAAATCCCTCCTCTCCCTTGCTGCTGTAGCCAGTAAGCAACGCCAAGATATTGCTTTTCCCTGTGAAGATTGGCTAAAACGGTGCAGGAGAGGAGTGATTTCCACTGCAAGGTAAGGCTTCTTGCAAAACTTAGATCTTTGCCCTCCCTTAGATCTGCCTCTGGGATATTGGCAGTGGTGGAATCTACCTGCGCTAACAACTGGAATGCAGGAAATAGCTACCGGGACGCACGGTTGATTGGCAGTTCCTCCGCACGTCCTCGCTTCCCCAGCGGTCCGCTGCCTGCCTGCCTGCCTGCCTGCCTGAAACCTCCAGCTGCGGGCATGCAGGGTGCAGGTGCGGCCAGCCCCATACGTGTATTGCAGGGGCGCGCGGCAGCAACAACTGCAGTGAGCAGAGCCAGCCCTACATGGAACAACCAGAATGGTGTTCCAGAGTGTCCTGGCTACATGACATCACTGGATATTGGTCAGGAGCAGCGGTGTTATGCTGCCGGAATGCTGGGTGGGACATCTGGGTGATTGACAGCCCACCCATTGCGTTCCTCAGCGTTATGCTGTTTGCGTAACGTACGCAAGTGGCGTAATTGGTTATGCAAACGGCGTAACGCTGCAGAACGCGACGGGTGGGCTGTTGATCACCCGGATGTCCCGCCCAGCGTTCCGGCAGCATAACACCACTGGTCAGGAGTTATGCATCTGGAATGGAGCCATTCCATGGTACAAGACTGTCTTTTGTATGATTTCATTTGGCCTCAAACTAACTGGGCAAGAATGAAATCATTCTATTCATTAGAGCCAGAAATGGTGATAAATGGCTAGCATTCTATGCTAATAGCTTTAATTAAATCTGCACTTCCAATATCATCCAGGCAGGATACAGATGGTGGGAAAATTGTAAAATGCTGGTTTATAAATATGGAACTTGGAAAAGAGCTAGGAGGTTGTAGAAGAGTTTCCAGAACCTGAATATTAGTTTATAGAGCTCAGTGAAGGATAGGTTTTTTGTTTATTGTATTAGCGCCCATATGTCATATATTGCATTGTATAGGCATAGTGGTGATGGAGCACAATTGTTAGAGAGACACAACCATGATATTCACCTCACTCACCTTTCCATTACTTGTCTTTCTAATCTAATGATCCCCATATAGCTCATAAAAGCCTAACTGTTACATTCTAGGAAACCTCACTATCTTTTTGCTACCTTTGATGGTCTCAAGGCTTACTTCTTTTCTCCTCCACCCCTCGCTGCTCAACTTTGCCTCTTTCTTTACTGATCAACTTGAAACCTTCTACTCATCTTGTTGTCGGAGCCTTGTGGATGACCTCGTGGTGTCCCTCCTAATGAAGGCTCCTGCTCGGCGCGTAACCTGAAGGAAACTGATCCTCTAACTGGACAGCGAATGAAATTAAGAAAACATCAGCACTGGGTTTGATGTTAAATTGAAGCTTCAAAAAGCAGACTTTAATTAAACAAGCTGCAAAATGCTCCGTGAGAAAAAGGTCTCCGGACTTGTGTAAAGATCTTACATTTGGCATTGCATTTTATAGGTTTTTAACAATGTAATCTGTTATCAATTCTTCCTCGCAAGGAGGAAGGGGATTACAAAGGCACAATTTCATGTTACAAGAAGTCTACAGAAATGCAAAAGGAGCAAACACTTAATTTCATCAAGCAATACAGATACAATGGGGTGTAGCAGGGTGTGTGTCGCTTCAGATTCAGGGTGGGAGGCTTCATAGCAGAGTCTGAAAAGAATTGTCCAGGTGAGCCTAGCTCCTGGGCAGATAAGAACTTGATTTAATTTCAGGCAGGACTTGTCATTGTATATACCTTTTGTCAGAGACCAGATTTGCATTTTTAAGACTCTGAGGGGAAAGGAGACTTACAGTTGTCTCTGGCACCAATTCTTAATAGCTTTAACCAGTGTTGTCATCCGCAAATGAACTCCCAGAACACTGGGAGGGACGTGGGTGGGACTTTTGCATGATTGGCAGCCCGCCCGTTTCATTCTGTGGCTGCCCTGGCCTTGAGGGGGGCTGCCCCCGGTTGGTGCGGCCCCCCGCTGCTTGCCCAGGCACCCAGCGCACCCCCCACCTATCTCCCCCGGTGAGCAGGCACCCCTCGAGGCCAGGGCAGCCGCGGAACGAAACAGGCGGGCAGCTAATCACGGCGAAGCCCTGCATAAGTCCCTCCCAGTGTTCCGGGAGTTCATTTGCGGATGACAACGCTGGCTTTAACTCTTAGGATGAGACCAAAAATGGAGTTAAGCCTGTACATGTGCTTGGGAAAGGGAGGGTGTCTACAACCTTCCCCCACTCTTGATGGGGTCCCATGACATCCTGGCCTGACCTTCCCCTTTCCAAGTCCTGCGTTATGTGCATCTGACCATTGAGCACCTGACCATTGAGCATAGCAATGCAAGTGTTTCCTGGAGGGCCAAAATAACCACAATGGGGTACAGAGCCACATTTGAGAGGCTGCCAACAGTTGGACTCCAGCCAAGAAGTGTTTCCCACCAAGAATTACTGCTGGCCGCTTACTAGACACTTGAACACCCTCTACAACAATCTCTCTAACCCAATGCTCTTCAACCTTTTTCCATGCCATCACTCAAACAAAGAAAAAAACAAACAAGTAAAAAAGACTGGGGACCTATGGCCTTATCAGCTTTGTAAAAGTATGCCTTATCTCTTTTGAATTGTACAATTATTGGAGGAGATCCCAGCACTCTCCTGCACAGGTGCTGTGTTATGCTCATTGTGAGAGAGGGCGGGCACATTTTCAGGCATTTTCCGTACCCCCTGTGCCCTTCAAAAATCTGTTCTTTGCTCTCATGGCCACAAATGGCTCTGGAATGTGAGGGGGAGGGGCTGCTTTAGACAGGTATTCAGGTGCCTGAAAAACTTAGCACTCCCCCTGCAAGGAAAGGCACTGTTTGAACTTTCCTCCTTGTCCAACTACTGCCCAGTTTTCTATCTGTCTTTGATCTCCAAACTCCTTGAATGTTTTACTCTCACAATCTTCTCTCCTCAATGCTGCTTTTGAAAAAGGTTATCACTTCCTTTAGCATGACTCCATTTTTGCCTTCAGGCTCTATGATTTTGTCATCAAGTGGATCTCTGCCTACCTGTTTAGTCACCCTTTCAGTATTTCCCAGGGGGAGGGCACTTTCTCTGCTTTCCTTCTCGGTGTTGATGTGCCTCTGTTGGTGTATCTGCTATTTACACATAAATCCCATGAATTTCTATCCCTCATATGACACCCAACTTTACTTGTCTGCTCTAGAACATTTCCCCTCCACCCAGCCCAACATCTTCAAGTGCCTCTTTAATATTTTGCCTTCGATACTTCACCTCTGCCTCAGGCTGAATATTCCTTTTTGCTTCCCAGGGCCTGTTCTCCTTGTAAACGTTCCTTATCCATGTACAATGCCACCATCCACTCCACCAATCAGGCCTGAAGCCTCGGTTTTCTCTTTGACTATTCTCTCCTTTGAGCCCCATAGTCTGTTGCTAAATCAGGTCATCTCTCTCTTTTACAGAATTACAGTCTTTCCTCTCTGGTCCACACCCTGATATTCCTTCAATTATTGCCGTTTTTCTTCTTCTACCCAATTTTTCAACCCCCGGAGCAAGTTCATTGTCCTCATTATATGCATCTGATCTAACGAGATTTGCCTCATTGATAAAAAGACTGTCATTTATTCAGTGAGGCTGTCTGCTCCTTCACAATTTCCTCTCCTCTCCATCCTTCTGCCTCTGTGCCACATCCATCTTACTGCCAGGACCTCAAATTCAGTTAGGGAAGCTAGCAATAAATAGTGCGTGTTAATATTCAAGTGCTTTGTGCATATAATCTCCAGGAAACGCTTTCTAGCTAGCTTGGATGTTAACAGACAATTGTCAATGAGCTGATAACCATTTTTGTGGATTATCAGTATTTCTAGTGATGGATTTAAAAATACAATCTTTCAGTTTTTTCTCAACTTGTCTTTGACAATTTCTGGTTGATGTCATGCTAGCACAAGAACTCTCTAGTGCAGTGGTATTCAAACTGTGGGTCAGGACCCACTTGGCAGGTTGCAACCTGATGTCAGGTGGGTTGCAGAAAGCTGGGAGCAGCCAGCTTGGAAACCGCAACCCTTACTCTTGTTATATTCATCTTGTGAGTGTTAACAGTTTGAATTTTCAAGTGAGGGTTGTTTTTAAGTTTTGTTTATAGTTCAGTGCTTTTACATAATATTTTGTCCTAATCTTGCTTTCTGTCAGGGATTTTCATGGTTGTACAATTGCTGCGGTCCAAGAATGCTAATTTTCATTTCAGGAGTGTCATTTTATTATGTTAGAATGACAGCACTTCCTGCTTGATGATGTCACTTCCTGCCACAACATCACTTGCAGATTAATGACATCATTTCCAGTGGGTCCAGACACGAGTGCCATTCTAAAAAGTGGGTCCCGGTCTAAAAGGTTTGAATGCTACTGCTCTAGTGAGAACATTTGGTGCAAAACTGGTGGAATCCTGAAACAAAAGTCATTTGGGGCTGGGGGGCACAAAAGCACCAAAATAATTTGGCAGGACGGCTTTCCATTACAGTGGTTGCACCGAATGTTTTTTCTTTGAACGTTAAAATAACCAAAAATCTCTTTGTATTTAGAGCTTCCGTGTCCCTACCAACTCATGGCTACCACCAGCATTGTGAGGGAAAATGACAGTAGCCAGGAGCCAACTGTAGCCATCGCTAAATGAGAGCAGGTTTAAAAGAAAAAGTTTAAAGGAAGAAAATAATGCACTGCTGTCACAACCTTAATGCTCCTATTCTATTTATTTAAATATCCCCCAAGCTTCTAAATGGACCTTCACAGTCTGCAAAGCAGACTGAGGAATTTGGCTGGCCATTTCACTAGACTAATCTAGACTGATCTAATAAAGGCAGCATTATATCCTGAACTGCCTCAGTCTCATAATAAGGGGAATGGAATCTGACTCCTCCAAACAACCCCTACCCTCTCCTCCTGAGTCACAATTGTCATCACCAAATATCTGGGAATATTTGTAAGATAAATATGTCGGTGGACCCTTTGCTAGTGTCAGCCCATTTACCCAAATCTTCCTGAGATATTGAATCATGACCTACAGAAATGGTGTAAAGGAAGTTTAGGAGCCACTGCTCTAATCTATGGCCCCATTAGCAGTTTTTTTTTAAAAAGGTGTATCTTTTGATATTTTAAGTATGTCTTATGAGCAATTCCAAATGCTGAGCAATGAAACCAACGTCGTCTAGTTGCAGGTCTTGCTCAAAGCAACGAATGCAGCCTTAGCTTTTGAGAAAAGCGTACCCATTCCTTGTCAAGCGATAATAGAATAACAACTAAAAAAAAAAATCAAATTTGAAAAATAACAAACAGAAATAGTCACAAACAGGCATCATGAACAATAACCTTAATCATTGCCATAATCGCATCAGTGTGCTAACTGAAAATGTTTGGTTAGCATCATTTCCAGCCATTTACAGGAAGAAAATATCATTTGAAATGACTCCAAATGGATCATGTGCTGATGGTAATGTCTTGTTGCTAGGCTCATGTGTTACAGCAAATTTTAAAGTCATTATTATGCCATAACATGTTCTCATGTAGGACAGGTTTGCACACCTTGAGGACTATATGCCCAGCCTGACAGCCTGGTCCATGCTGTCATTAACCCCTGATTTCAAGGTTTTCTGCTCCCAGCCAGGAAGGTCATGATCCCCACAATTCCCATGCTTTACAACAGTGGGTTCCGAACTTTTCTGACTGGCAGTGCCTTGATCTACTGGGCTCCCCCTTAGTACTACAATCCTATGCATTGTAGAGGGTGGCGGCTTTTTCATGAGGTTCTCCTGGCTGGTTTCTGCAGCTTCCTGGGGAGTTATGGCTCACAATATGGAAACTATTGCTTTATAGGATAAGATCAGTTGAACCCAATCTCAACAACACGCACAGTTACGACATTTGCACAGAAAAGATACTGTTCATTGTTTGTCATGGCTGTACCCCTCCATTCCTGTTAGGACGGAAGAATATGTGACTTTATTTGCTTGATCTGACATGGTTGTTGTAGGTATGGCCAAGGCCGCTGAGAATTTGAACCCAAAACATTAACACACAAGCCCGACACTCTCTCCACGATCACATCATCTTGAATATATTTTCAGTATAGTGAAATAACATATTTGGTTTAACGGTCCACATCACATCATTAATAAGAGATCACCGAGGTCCACACAAATACACTTAGCAAAGCTTTTGGCTATATCATGGCAACAGTGACAATTAATTCCTTTTCATGTCCAAAAAGCTAATCGCTGCAACCTCAGCCCTGTGGAGTCACCTAGATACAGTGAAACCTAACCAAGCGTCTTAAATCTGTTTCTTACAGTTTACTACACCTGAATAAAAATGAAGCAGAATGTTTTAGCCTCCTTTACTCCTGATGCTTTTGTACTAGTTTCTGTGTACAAAAGGATATTTACTTACTATTGCAATAATCCAAAAGCAAATGCCCCCGTACAGTACTAAAAAAAATGTAGATAAGCAGGACAAATCAATATCACTCCTTTTGCAAACCATTCTTCCACGTGGGTCCTTCAGCCTGTTTAGAACCAACACCCCCGTTTTTATGTGTTTTCATTTTAGTCAGACACAGATAGCAAGTCCTGGTTTTTACTTACCTGCTCCTGTGCCTTTAAAAGCAACCGGAACAGCAGAAATTAAACTGGTAAAGCTTTCCTTGTTCCGCCTATTCCTAGGAAAAAGTTTCTCTGGCTAAACTTCTGTGATCAGGTTGTTAAAGGACAGTCTAAAAACAGATGTATTGTGTCTTATGCAGAGTTCTGTTCAACAATACACGGACATGGCATTTTAAAAGAGCTGTTTTTGAAAACTGGAAGTCCACTCCAAGTCCCCTCACCGTGATGAAGTGGTTCCAGTGCAGCTTCTGCTGCATCCCATGGGGAAGTTTTGGCTGCTGGTGGTCTCCTTAGGGTAAGGGGGCATTTGTCCCCTTTCCTCAGAGTAAGCCCCAGCAGCCGCTATGGGTCAACTCAGACCTGTGTCACCTCAATCACTGGTACACATTCAAGTTGATCCATGCAAATGGATCAGGCCCAGAAAGGGGGTTGGGATTCAGCATGCATTGCCACTGATTCTGCCCCGCAGGTCTGATCCACACTCCACCCTGACCCATCAATGCCCCATTCCACCCACCCAAACACTGTTCTGCCAGCCCCATCCTCTCCACTTCCCTCCAACCCTCTGTACTGGCTTACCCCTTTTGGCGGGTCTCCGTGGATCTGCCAGCTCATACAGGAAGGCGGCAGCACTTCCTGCCTGAGGGCAAAGAACAGGCAGGAAGATGGCAGCATGCACTTTGGCTGCTTTACAGCAGCCAGCTTGCCAGCTTTATGGCTGCTTTACAGCAGCTAGTGTTGACGGAACATAGGATTGGGCTGTCCAATAGTCTCTAAACAGGAAGCTCAATTAGGGTTGGCAGGTTGTATCAAGGTTGCCAATTGATTTGGAAAAAAAGTGACTTGATCCTATCCTGTGCTTTAACAACAGCTTGATTAGCAGAAATGAGCAGGTTTCAAGGCATGAGGACAAGTGCTCTCACTTGCTAATGCCAGTAGTTCAAACTGTTCATAAAGTTGCAGGAGCAGGGATTGGGACTGTATAAAAGGCTGGAAACCTGACAGAGGTGGGCTTCAACGTTCAAGAGCTGGTACCCACAACAAACTCCAACCTGCAACACTGCCAAGCGCCTACCTATGGACAGGACATAGGTAAAGAGATGAAGTCTATGCACCCAGCTTCAAAAGGTGAGAGCTCACACAAAGAAAAAATTAAATATACAAGTATTTCACACGGTTACAAGTGCCTGTCACCAAATAGTACATCCAACATGAGGTCAGACACAGATCGTTCTTACACAATCCAGATGCAAGGAAAAACTAGAGCCAGAATAACAAAACGGACTCCACTAAACACAGCTCTGTTTACCCATTGTCATAAAACCAACACACAGTTAACATAGCATTAAGGAATTAAATGTGGTTATATTCTAGAAAACAAATGTGTACCCATTTTACAGATGGAGTATACGGGCAGCCCAATCCAGAACTATCAGACCGCCCAGGAATGCAGCGGCAGCCAGATGGCTACTGCTGCATCCCGCGGTAGCCAGGCAGCCCAGGTAGGCTCCGCGGGGAAAGAGGACGTTCGTCCCTTTTCCCTGTGGTAAGGACTGTTGGGTCGGTACTCGCTCCTGAGCCAGCTTTTTAGCCAGCACAGAAGCAAGGATCTCTAATGCCTTGTGGCAACAGAACCCCAGCTACATAGGAATGGCACCATTTCTTTTATGACCATGGGAAGAACATTTCTGTCTATGACTTGAAATTCCTTTTAGACTAGTAGCTGCTCCCAGCAGAGTCAGACCGTCTTAGCACCTCTCGTCCTGTTGATTTCTGTCAATGACTTTCAAGCCGCATAACACTCCTGTTTCTGAAGCATCTGTTCATATGTTCTTACAAGTAGGGTAAGAACCTCCCTATGTACTGTATGGGTATCCCTCCATGATCTGACTGAGTGTATTCCTCTTGTAGGGAAAGGAATGCAGAAATGTATTTCTGGGCACTGGGATGTATTCTCTGTGTGAACAGTACAGCAGTCAATGATGATGACTTCCTCGGTACACCCTCCAGAAGTTTGCAGTGTGATGCTTGGCATACAAAGGTTCTGCAGTTGCTGTCAGCTGAAGAAAGTTCAGAGCAACATGGTTTTGTGAGGTTGAGTTACAGTCATGTCTGCTTAGTATTGGCCCTGTGGCAGTCTGTGCCCCTTGGGCTACAAAAAGAGTACTGTCATCCTAGATGTTAAGCAGGTCTTTTGGTTGACAAGAATCTTGAGCATCTGCCAGTATCACTGTTCCGAACCTGGTTTGTAGCAACCAGTGCCTTCCGAAAAAGTTTGAGTGTCATTCTACCTGTCTGTCCAAGCATACTCTCACATCTGCCATGAAGAAAGAAGCTGGCTTTTTGTGTCATGTATAAATGCCATGGAAGTGAGAGAGAAATTAGAAAAAAAAATCAAACATATGTTCCAGTTAATGTGTTCTCTTCAGACCGGAGTTAATTAAAACATACTGATTTAAGCTTCAGTTGTGAAATCAAATTAAGCCTCTGGTCTTTGAAGAGTTCTCATAGGAGCTAGATGGGAGTCTGTTGCCTGCTTAATCTTAGGGAATTCTTAGAGACTTCTGTCTGCATGGTTGATAGAGAGAGATGCTCATATTCTTGAACTGAAGACTTACTGTGGCAGCTCAGAATCAAGGCCTTCATGTCTTTTCTGAAGTTATTGTTTAGAAAACCGTAGATGATCGGGTTAACACAGGTAGATGCCATTGCTATGAGATGACACAGTGAGAAGATCAAATCATGGAGGCAGTGGGGAATGATTTTGTAGCTCCAGTCATCGATGCTGTTGAAAACATGCAGTGGCAACCAGCAGACTGCAAAGGCAACAACCATAGATGCCAGCAGGACATTGATCCTCTTCAAGGGGACCATCTGGCAATTGAACTTACTCTTCTCAAACATGCCCTTTCTCTTCCGGAGGCGAAGGTAGATGCGCAGATAACACACCAAAATGAAGATCAAGGGGATGCAGTATTGCAGCAGCATCAAGGCAGTGAGATAGGAGAGCCTGAACTCGTCCGAAGACCATATAGGGCTACACACAATTTTGCTTGTGTAGACACCTGTTAGGAAGAACTGCTTGAAACCTGCATCGAACAAGGTGTAGTTAGTCATGAATGGAAGGGACAAGAGAGCAGCAAGGATCCAAATGCCTGCAATGCCCAGATAGGCTTGGGAGAGGCTGGGCCTCCAACCCATTGGATTTATGATGAGCTGGTGTCTTTCCAGAGCAATGAGGACAAGTGACAGGATGGACACCGTCATCGAAGTGCACTGGATGAATGAAGTCATTCTGCACATCACCTCCCCAAATACCCAGTAGTTTAACAGCACAGTGACAATGGTGAATGGCAGGCAAAAGATGCACATGATCAAGCCTGAAGCAATCAGATTGGTGATAAAGATATTGGTGACGATGGCTTTCTCCTTCTGTCTGGCCAGGATGGAGAGAAAGCATGTGTTTCCTAACACACCTAGGACCGTCTCCAAGCTGTATGAGGTGACTAGGAAGGCAGTAATATCTGTGGCATTCTTACAGAACTGGGAGGTGTTGTTGGTTTGGGGTGGAAACATGGTGTGAAAAGCAATGGTCCTGTTCATGATTACTAAATAGATGCTGGATGACGGGTTGGAAACCTTCTTTGATCTTATCCCAAGTGGAGTCCCACAGGATTGTCAGAATGATCTGCAAAAGGAAGAGACTGTTTTAATAGAAACTCTGAGAAACAGGTGCTAAGAGTCAGACTTTACGGAGCTCATGAGATGATGGTGATGGTGGTGGTGGTGGTGGTGATGATGATGACGATGACGATGATGAACATACCACTTTTCAACAGGAGTAGTTCACAAAGTAGTTTACAGTACATAGTAGTTTACAGTACACAGTATACAGTACAAAGTAGTACAATACATACACTTGATTGAAACATGGTGGGGTGTGTGTGCAAAGCTCTGCTAACTGGGCAAAGGGGCATCTTTGAAATGGCCTTCCTCTTATATGTAGCAGGCAGAGAGAGCAATTGTCCCTATTCACTCAGTGCAGCATCTTTTTAGTGACTGTTTGCTGGTGTTTCTGTTTATCATTTGGTAGATTGTGAATTTTTTGGAGGACAGAGCAAATTTATTTGCTATGTAAACCACTGCGAAATTCAACTCTTGTTGAAATGCAACAACAACAACAACAACAACAACAATAGCAGCACTCCTCCTTGTAATTTGGAAAAATTTCAAATACAGTACTCTGAAATCCTGACTTGCAGAAGGAAAGCTATATGTTACTGCCTCTGTGTTTTCTCAACTTGGTTTTGTATGTTTCCATTACTTATCTTTTCTGGTACTATCAAAACCTTTGAAAAAGCCTTCCAAGCACAAACATAGTTTGCTGTGGAATCTTCACTCACATGCCCAATTATGTAATTGTTAATGAGAGGTTGAAAGCACAGTCCTGGGCATGTTTATGCAGAAGACACTCTCATTGTATTCAATGGGGCTTGCTCCCTAGTATGTTTCAGAATGCAGCCATAAGACACCTTGACTCAAGAGACCTGTCTTAAGCCTCACACACTTTAGCTAGTTTCCATTTCATTATAATTATGCAGTTAGAATACAGTTTCCTGCCAAATAGAGGACCATGTGAGGCTGTGCATGGAAAAAAATAATTCATTGTACTTCATCCCCTTGGATAAACTACTATAGCATTGGCTCAGTGCCATTTCCACCAATATAATCTTTCCACAGGACTTGACTACTGAGGACAACCACAGGTGTGGCTGATGATAATTTTTCATAATCCATGATATTCATGGATTATTACTCCATGTTCACTTTTGTAACCATGAATAATTTCGGATGTTCAAATCATGCTTGCAGGAAACCTGTGGGCTGTGCTATACTCTATGCTTCTGGGAAGTTGGCACTCATATATTTGTACATTTTCTACACTCATTTACACATTTAAGCCAACATCCCAACATTTATGGTTGCATTAAACACAGCTTCCCTGATGATTCAGGAAATTAAGTTGAAGCTAATGAAGTTACATTTCTTTACTTGCATTTTTTAAAAATGCATGCTGGACACACAGAGGAAATCATGTGAATCATGCCAGAATGCTCAGTTGTTAAAGTAGCATAATCCCTGAAGCTAGTCTTCAAAACACGCTGAAGAAATGAAGTGGGCCACATTGGTTAAAAATCAATCCATCAGTCTGGTTGCATGCTTCCGCACCACCATCAATTTGCACAGGGAGTCAGTCTTCCTTGTGAGTTCACGACAAATAGAGGGCACACTTTGTCCTGCTTGCACAAGGTCACATTAAAGACCATGGCATCACTGTGTTGAATCATATGGGTCAGAGAATGGCCCCTTTCAATGGCCCGTAATCCACATTTCCCCACTGCCAGCTTTTCCATAAAGAGCTGGGTGTGCTTGGAGAGC
Source organism: Lerista edwardsae (assembly GCA_029204185.1). Lineage (NCBI taxonomy): Eukaryota > Metazoa > Chordata > Lepidosauria > Squamata > Scincidae > Lerista > Lerista edwardsae. Next base: position 7,556,568 of record JAJKFI010000034.1, read on the forward strand.
TCCTCCCGTGCACCCCTCATTCTGCAGCAACTGGAAAGACAAACAATGTCTTCTAGCCACTGACTTTCAGATCAGGGTGTCCTTCCTACCTGGTTATAATGAGGGAGTTGCCCAGGGACTTTCAAAGTCCCAGGGCCTTCCCAGGAACCTGTTCTCTTCAGGGCAAAGAGCATCCAGATAACGACAGCATCTACTGAGGACTTCATATGGCCAGACAAAGCATTCAGTTTTCTGGCTCATCTCCCCAACCCCCAGCCCCCTGAAACATCCAAGGGTTGCTTTCCAGAGATCAAAATTAGAGATCTTTTCCGAGATCCAGCTGTTTTCTAATCGTAGAACAGAAGTACAGCACTAGCTACCTACAGCAGAATGCTGAAAAAATGTATTTATAAAAGACGTACCTTGTCACAGCCTTTGGCATCATTTGTGCAAGTACCCACCAGGCACCTTTGCAGGCAGAATCAAATGGAGCCACACATCATCAGCAGATCAACAGCCACCCTGCTGGGCCCGAAACTTGCTCTTTTCTGTGTCAGTAGAGTCTCTCGATGCCTGTTCTTCTTCTTCTTCTTCTTAATCTCTTTAACTACAGGGGGAATTTAATTTAGCCGAGAACTTTGAGAGTGCAAATCTCTGGCACCCTCTCTGTTAAGGTGGAGCATCTCAGAATGCAGGCGAACTGTAGCTGCAGCAGAGAGAGAGAGAGAGAGAGAGAGAGAGAGAGAGAGAGAGAGAGCACATGTGTATGACAATGTTAGGCTCACATGATGAATGTGGCAGACACAGAATATACCCGGATGTCCTGCACACAACCTTTTTTGTGACTTGTACATCCCACTCTGGAGTATTGACAGAGCTCTTTGCACTTGTGCTAAATGATCTTACCAAAAACCAGTTCAAGTGAACGTGGCATTTCATTTTATGATCAGTCTGAGGGGACGTCTGTCCTAAGCTGAGGGTTATTCAGAGTGAGACAGAAACTAAGGCAGAGCATTAAGAACATAAGAAGAGCCCTGCTGGATCAGGCCAAAGGCCCATCTAGTCCTGCTTCCTGTATCTCACAGTGGCCCACCAGCTGCCTAAGGGATGCTCAGTAGAAAACAAGATGCTTGCGTCCTGTTGCCACTCCCTTGCGCCTGGCATTCTAAAGTAGCCTATTATTAACATAAGGAGGTTGCACAACCCATCATGTCCTATAGCCCAAGATGGACATTTCCTCCAGAAATCTTTTAAAGGCATCTAGGTGAGATGCCATCACCACCTCCTGTGGCAAGGAGTTCAACAGATTATTTACCTGCTGGGTAAAAAAGTATTTCCTTTTGTCTGTTTTAACTTTCCCAACACTCAATTTCAGTGGATGTCCTCTTGTTCTGGTATTGTGAGAGAGGGAAAAGAACATCCCTCTTTATCAACTCTATCCCTCCCGTGCATAATTTTGTATGTCTCAGTCATGTCCCCGCTCAGGTGCTTTTTTTCCAGACTGAAGAGCCCCAAATGCTGCAGTCTTTCTTCATAAGAGAAGTGCCCCAGCCCTGTAATCATTTTTGTCACTCTCTTCTGCACCTTTTCCAGCTCCACTATGTCCTTTTTGAGATGCAGTGACCAGAACTGTATGCAATACTCTAGATGTGGCCTTACCATTGATTTGTACAATGGCATGATAATATTGGCTGTTTTATTCTCAATCCCTTTTTAATTACCCCAAGCATGGAATTGGCCTTCTTAATTCCTGCCGCTCACTGGGTCGACACCTTCATCAAGTTGTCCACCAGCACCCCAAGATCTCTCTCCTGAGCTGTCATAGATAGCTCAGAACCCATAAGCCTATATGTGAAGTTTTGGTTTTTTGCCCCAATGTGCATCACTTTACACTTGTCTACATTGAAACGCATCTGCCATTTGGCTGCCCATTCCCCCAACTTGGAGAGAGCCTTCTGGAGCTCTTCACAATCCCTTCTGGTTTTCACCACCCGGAAAAGTTTTGTGTCATCCGCAAACTTGGCCACCTCGCGCTATGCCTGTCTCCATTCAAGGGAATCGGCTCAGCCGGGAAAGAGGAGGAATAAGCAAAGGTAGAATGATGGCTGAAATAACAAGCTGAGATAGCAAATGGGCAGTTGAAAGGAGCGACACCAAAAATAACTTCTCTAGCTGCTCTTCAGAGAATTGCCCAGAAAGATTGGGGGTGAGCATTCACTTGTAGGCTGGCACTCTGTCAAGTGATGCACTGGGAAGTACACAGAGCCCTCACCAAGGAACTTGTCTTTGTTTCCTCCTAAGGCCTCTCAGCAGTACACTCAGTAGTGCACTGATGCCTTTTGTAGCTGGCGCTGAGGCAGTCAGTGTCAGTGTCAGATCCTCACCTGCAATGGCCAATACGATTGGGCTGTTAGTTAATGAATTAGATTCAGGGCCCAATCCTATGCATTGCAGTGGCGGCACTGTGATCACAGATATGTCGTAAAGCATGTTTGTGGCACCTGCGGAGCAAGCAGCACCGGCAGGGAGGCCTGCACACCCCGCTGGTGTTGCCAAAGAAGCCCCAGCTGCTGCCAGCAGAAAGGTGCGTGCCAGGCAGTGCAGGGTATGAGGAGGATGGCAGGAGGATGGGGGGGGGAAAGCATTCTTGGGTGGTGGAGGGGCAGAACGGGGGAGGGACCAGTGGAGGCCCCCTGCACTGGATCCTATCTCCCATGTTGGGCTTGAAAGCCTAACATGGGGCTTCTCAAATCTGCAGCAGCAATTTAGGTGGTGCAGACTTGAGAAGTTCCATTGCTGAGGCTGGGACTTTACTTGGGGTAAGGGGAGGAATGTTCCCTTCCCTGAGGAGACCTGCAGTGGCTTCCCTCACACCGCAGGATACGTGACACCCATTTTGATATTATAGGATTGGGCTCATAGGATTGAATCATAGGATAGGGCTGGAGGTGCTTGAAACGTTCCCCATTGGCAACTGTACAACTGCTGACAAGGTAGACTAAAGGCTCATCCACCAAAGCTGTGCTGGGATGATTCCCACCTCTCTTCAATTGCTTCCCTTAGATCAGTGGTTCCCAACCTGGGGCAATGACCCCCCCAGGGATGGCATCCACACTTGCTTTTGGGATGCTAACCCCTTAAGAAGGGCAGTGACCAGACTGGGGACTCATTGGTGCTGTTAGTAAGGCACTTCCAGGTTTGGACGGTGCCGGTGCCACCAAACACAGATCTAAAAGGGTTTTCTAAAACTTACTTGTGTTTGGCAATGGCAGTGAAACCTGGATGTGCTGTACTAATGTCACCTTCAGGTCCCCAGTCTGGTCACTATCCTCCTTAAGGGAGTAACACCCAACCAAAGGTTGGGAATTGCTGCCTTAGATGTTCAAGTGTAGCAGGTTTTCTACAAGGAAGTATGTATGAATTAATAAAATGCATGTGCATTTTTGAGACAGCCTGTATATCGAGACAAATGGCATGTGTGAGATATTCTGTACATCCTATATCTGAATATATGTGGACTAGAAACCTGCATCAGCTCATCCCTTGAGTGCAACACTGCCAGATTGCAGGCAAATTCAGGCAGAATTTGATAATGGAAATAACATCCAGATAGGTTTACAAATAGGACAACTCATGTGGGGTCATCTTCATAAAAAAAGACTAACCCACCAATATACAGTAAAGTATTTACCACTGAATTCAGCTCTGATATTAATGGGGGAAATGTAATGTTGGTTACTGTCCTCTAGTGGTAAATAATAAAATAGCAAGAGATGTGTTAAAATGGTTAAATGGACAAACGGTGGACTTGGATCCCCATCACTTTGCTTATGATGATGTAATGTCAGAAGGAGAACCATGGTTAAATATCTGTATGTATTGTGTTGTCTTAGTGTATTATTTTATTTGACAATGACAATACTGATTGTATTTTATGCAAAGTGTCTTAAGTCTGGGAAAGGCGAACTAGAAATATTTTAACAAGTATGTATATAAGCTAACAATGTTACAGTATACACAAGTGATAAAATCCATAAGCAATGCAAAAAGAGGAATGTCTATATCTGGCTGAATGATCTAGTAGAAAAGTTCCCATTCCGGTGAAAGGCCTGTTAGTTTTGTGTTTCAGCCTTCAAGCCACTTCTGCTCCCACAGGAAAGGAAAAAAAGTCCTAGCTGGACAACTTTATCCTATGCAGTAGATGAAAAAGCTGTAACCAAATGTGTATGGAATACAATTCTTGCCCACGCCTGTTCTAAGGAGCACACAAACTCTGAAACGATGGAGAGGAGATACTACCAAGAGCCACTGAATAAGATGCTATGCAGGGATGAACAGGGACAGCTGCTGCTCTCCTCCTGCTAAATATAAAAGGACCATCACTTTAATAGCTGTCTCCTTGCCCAGTTGACATTAGCTTGTGAGCAGGCAGGCAGCCCATTTATGTGAACAGGGTGCCCCTTTCCTTTAATGTGTCAATAATAGCATCTAACAATGAAAAGTACTTTATGCTAGAACTGCAGTTCACAAACTGTGGTCTTTGGAGTGAATTGGCAGTGTTGGGAAAAAATATGAGCGACTCAAATTTTAACTCAAGTTTTGACGTTTTGGCCTGACCTTTGTCCAAATCGAGTCGTGTGTGGCATTAACTCTGACTCGCAGATCTGGTCACTGACTTTCAATGAGTCAGCAATTCTGGCAACTCGAATCAGTGCACGCACTTCATTACTTTGTTGCATCTTCCGTGTCAGAAGATGCATGGAAGGTGCTACCAAGTTGCCATGAGCCAGTCAGAAGTACGGATAGGGGTTGGGGTTGGGTGGGGAGGGGGTGTGCCCATATCAGTTCTGTGCCCTGCCTGTGGGGCATGCCCAGTACATACCGTAGGCTGCTGTGTGCTGCACAATTCTTCCAATTCTGATCCTCCTCCATAGGAGGGAGGGAGGGAGGGAGGGAAAAACAAAAATTCTTACTGAATGACCAGCTGGTCAGGGCTATTTTGTTTCCTTTAATTCTGAGTACAGTATGTTTTGGTAGTTGTGATGTGAATGGAGGGGGGAAGAGGTTTTGTTGCAACAGATTTTATGGAGCTGCTTGTGGTTTTCCTGAAGCCACTGCCACCGCCGCCACCGCGCATGTGTATGCCGTTGCTTGTGTAACAGCCACAGGTCAGCCTGACTTTGGTGCTTTATTTATATAAATGAAATGGCGGTTCGGTGGAAGGAATGAAGTGCTGTCAGAAGTGCATCATTAGCCCACTGGAATGTTAACTGTAAGTGTGAAATGCCAACTTCAACTGCCCCCCGCACTTCCCCTTTTTCACTATCTGAATTGATGCGTGCGCATGGCCTGACCCGCACCGTAGCTTACCATGAAAAGACTCTTATGTGAAAAGGACTCATGAAATTCCAGGTTGGAGTCACCATGGGCGCACACCAGGACTCATGCACAAGTCAATTCACGAGGGGGTGGAGACTCCTGAATTGACTACAATATCAAGACTCGTTCTCAACACTGTTAATTGGAGTCTTGGGGAGTCTCATGAGTGCATGCAAGGAGACTCAGGAAACCCCCAAACACAGGCACATGCACAGAGTAGTGCAGTGCCAAGCAAATAGCAACCACGAATAGCATGCTTGTGGAGTCACTGAGAGGCCCAGGGCTCATAGGAGCACACTTCGGGAAACACTATGCTAGAAGATTACACATGTGCAATGGCCTAGTTGGGATGCTCTTTTATCTCTTGACCTAGCTCCATTTCATTGCAGACATGTGTGTTTGTGGGTGCGCACATCCTGGCTCCAGAGGGACATTTGGAAACTGCATGCAGAGGGATAGTTCCAGTGTTTAAAAAAGGTCTCCAGAAGACAAGGGAGGGGCTGCATTTGCCTGACGACAAGAGGCCGCAAGGTCCACATGCCAAGGAAGCCACATTTTTATTGAACCGTGTAATCAACTCCCCGCTCCCCAGCTTCTTAATTAATCCATGGAGACAAATGGTTCAAATGTGAATGGAGACCTGTCTACTCCTTAAATATAAAGTTTCTATGCCTCCAAAATGCAGACGAGACCTTCTAGCTCCAAATCTTTTTGGAACAGCATATTTAGTATCTTATGAGCAGATTCCCTCTCAGGACTCCAAAACAAAGGAAATGTTTCACATACCCCATGTCCTCACCATATTCAGTGCATCATTAGGAGGCAAGCGGGCATGAATTGGAGGCCCAGTGCTGGACGTTGCTTATGTGCCACCACCACCACCACTACCCCTGCAACCTGGGGCTGGTGCATCTCTCAGTCTCTCCCTTCTCTCTTATTCATTCCTCATCTTCATTTTCAGTATTGCTTATTCTCCAGCTTTCGGTTGTCAGTGAAACAGCCATCAGGGAAATAGCTAAAGCCTGAAATCACTGCAATTTTGAGGTCTGGCGGCAGCTCATGGAAATGTGCCTGTTGTGTAACATTCCCATTGCCTGTAGGTCACGCTTCCAGCTGAAAGATAAGGAAATGTGGAAAAGAGGCCATTGTTTCCTCTAAACTAGGAAGGTGTCATTCAGTGTCCTCTCAGTACCTATTTGGCTGGTTGCTGAGAGCAGCCAGGCCAGCCAGAAGCTGTTGAGAAAGGAGTGGCGATCATTCCTAATTTGTTTTGTGTCGCAATGTGAGCCACAGGAAAGGCAGAGGGATTGAGACTTGGAGAAGAAAACTTGACTCAGCAGTAAGGAGAGAAAGATTTTGGACAGATTTCTGCCAGAGGCTATTCCTAGGCACAGCTTGCTTCCTCCCCATTCTGTAGCTGGTGTTGTTTGTTTGTTTGAAAATGGAATTTGAAAAAGGATGACAGAAATCAGGAGCCTGATTCTAATTGAACTTGTGGAGAGGAAGCAACTATTCCACTCTCTGCACTCCAGGCATTGGGGCACATTCAATAAATTACACAGGCCTGCAAAATTGAGGGTCAGAATTTTTTTTTCAAAGTTGATGGTGGTTTTATTTGAATTTGGAGTGCTGATTCCAAAAATTGCATCAGTTTTGCCCTTTCGCATATAGTTTCAGAGATACGGCATAGCCTTGTTAGCTACTCCATGGCTTCCTCACCAGGAGCTGATTGAACAATTAACTAACAAGGCTATGCTGTCTCTCTGAAAGTATATGTTAAAAGGCAAAACTGATGCCAATTTTTGAGTGGTCCAGCTATACCCAGGAATAGGTCTAACTTTTAAGACAGCAAAATGTATGTTGGCCTGTGTAATTTTTAAAGGGTCTGCTCCCTGATTAGTTGGTGGCACCTTTGTATAAATCAACATATTTGTAATAAATTAAGTGAACTCATCAACGGAACATCACATCCCTGATTTAAAGGTCATCTGAGTTTTAAAGGTCATCCCTAGTACTTTGAACTAGGCTAGGGAGCAGACAGACAGAAGAGATAGACTGAGACATGATTAATAAGTGGTCTACAACTCAGGGCACAACCCTAACCTGGAGTTAGGCCGGCACAGTTAGGCCATCAAAGTTTGGCCAGCACAAGGGACACTGTAAAGTATGTTTGGACCACTCTCGGAGCCAGAGAGCTCAGCACACAGACATGCGCCATCCTCCCTGACTCCAAAAGTGGTCCAAATGCCCTTTACGGTGGCCCTTGTGCCAGCCAAACTTTGATGGCCTAACTGTGCCAGCCAAAATCCAGGTTAGGATTTCACCCTCAGGAGATGAACTAGATAATTCTACAGGAGTTGCAGATTCTGAACCATCCTCAAATGCAGATCCACAAAGAGCATGTGATAGTAATCCATGTGGGAGGCTATTAGCTTACAGTAGGCTAAATGCCAGAAAGGAAAGTCTGCAACCAACTCACCAACTCAAATTGATGGAAAGCTGATGCTGCCACCCAGTGGCGTGGCTAATGAAAATGTAGCCCGATGCCGAGGGCAAAATGATGCCCTAGAAGTTACATCACAACAGGAAATGACTTAACTTCCAGAAGCGACAGCACACCTGGACTTTTTAAAAAGGTGAAAAATGGAGGAATGGGGAGGGGAATCCACATTCATGGGTTACACTGTTAAATGCCACTGAGAGGTCCAGAAAAATGAATGAGGACATGCTTTCCCTATCAGCTCTAGATGAATCCCTGTCAATCTTCAATCTGCCCTGCCTGGACCCATTAAGTTGCAGTGGGTATGAATAATTACCAAGCGACTGTATTTAGGACTGAAGCCTTCCTTCTCTAGAAGTAAGCTTTTCTGTAGGTTTAAAGTGCCTCTGAAATAGAAATAAGGGACCATGATGACCTGTGACTCATTTAGGTCTTTTATTGCTGTTTTTTTAAATCCATCAGGATAACATGAAGCTGGATTATGAGACTTTTGCTACATAGCCCTCATCAACACATAATTATTGTTGCAGACGCAGACTCGGCCAATGATGCAGAGGTGCACATAATGCATACATTTGATACAACTATAACATGGAAGCCATTTGTTATTACAGAAAACTGTATACAAGACGGGCCAGCGGCTAGTACCCTCTTCCAATGCAAACCTTCTGCAAATTCTCCAGCACGCTCTCACACACATTCCAACAATCTTTTGTGTTCTTCAGTGCTCATTTCTAACACCTCTCATCTGACCACTGCACTTTTTTTATTGTCTTTTGTTTGTTTGAAACCCGGACTATCATCACCTAAATCTTTTCCATAGTCATACATTCACAATTCCCTGGCTCTCTCAGTGATATATTTTGTATACATTTGCTTGATTCAATAGCACAAAGCTCCTAAATACACACAAAAAAGTACCAACGTATTTTTCCCAACCCAGCTCAAAGCTAGAGTGTCATTTGATATTAGAACAAGCTGCAGTATTGCACCTGGCTGGATAGTGTATGGGGCCTTTAGCATATATTCACCAGTACCAGTTAATAAGTTATTTTGACTGTCCAGCAGTAAAGCAGACAATTTCTTTCATGTGTAACTCATTCTATTTACAGAAGCAGGACTGTTTTCTCAGTGAATTTTTAAAAGATGCTATATTGGTAAGATGTTGCCAGTTGACTTTGTCAAAAAAAACAGCAATCGAGTCTCTTGAATTCATGCGCAGCGGCTAAGAAGGCAATCCTGGACAAAGCAGAACTATTTAGATTCAATATAAAACCAATGGAATATAAGCAACCTAACTGGATCACAAACTAAATCAGGCCCCCAACGCATATCCAGCAATATAAGGTGGTGGTGCTTCTTTGTGTTGGAAGGCCGTGGCTCTGATGTTTTAAATACCACAACCACACAGGTAAAGCTAGCTGTGCATTTGTGTCTTAGGAAGGCTGTGTCAAGTGTACAGGTGTGAGGATAAATCTTTATTAGAATCCAGCAGGCATGCCACTGAAAGCAAATTTTCAGGCAAATTTATTGTTGATAAAGCACTACGAAGGGCTCATGTTGTGATCCATTCAGAGTAAGTCTATGCATGTCTACCCAGAAGGAAGTCCCATTGTGTTCAATGAGGCTTACACCCAGGAAAGTGTGAATAGCTAGGATCACCCATGTTAAGCCCAGTTGTTGGCCAGGATAATCTATGTTAAACTCTATGTTTTTATTTGTATATAATCCTAGATTGACCGAAGAAGAAAAGCCACCACAGCAACCACAAAGCGTGGATAAGTGGCTGTGAACAGTAGCAGGCAATCCCACCAAATTGGCACAATTCCAGGAGAGAAGAACCAATTGGGTGGGAAAAGCTGACAAGATCAGTTCCACTAAGACTCACAACTCACATAATTTACAAGGATCACAGGATTGCAAGATGGATGTGTTTTCCACACTGCGTGAAGGGTGCCTAGTTTAGGCTGCATATCTGCTTGCACTTGGCTGCTTCTAGCCCATTAATTTCAATTGGATTTGAACTGCCTGTGTACGGGACTGCACCATTACTTTGGCCTAAAATCTTTAATAAGGGTAGGTTTTTTTTTTTGAGCTATGCATTTATACAGGTGAAAATGAAGCCATGAGCTGCAAAGCAAAGGGATTCAAGAAGAATGAAACCCTTGAAACCAAATCCCAAATGAGCAATATAACGCACAATCACAATAGCACAGCATATTGAGCTGTCACTTAAAGGTCTAGTCAGATGTAAAATTGTAGAAAACTCCCATTGGCATTGATAGGTCCTGAGACAGGGAAAGATAAAATGATCTGAGAGCTACGAATGTGCTTTATGCTGTCAATGTGTTCTGTCCTGTCTCTTTGCTCCCCATTCAGCTTGGGAAAAACATCTCAATGTGACAGGCTCAGTTACTGCTTTCCAGTCAGCTGGCATCACTAGTGCTATATGGGTGCCTGATTAGCGCAAGCAAAATGAGCTGCTGAGAGTGGTTGATTTATTGGTGCACTAACATGGCTGTTAAGATGGGTTAATTTACATAAGCCTCAAAGTGGAGGGCAGCAGCAAACCCTTCTGATGTAATGATGTAAAATAACAAAACAAAACCCTGGTATTCTCAAAGAGGCAAAGCTACATAAGGAGTATACTAGTAGCCACCTATCGGTAAACAGGAGATCTTTTAAGTTCCTTATGGCAGGACCATTTACTGTGCTGAAAAACCATTCATCAAAACAATACCTTACGTAGGAGTTTTCACTAGGTAGTGTCCATGTTTTTCCAAAGGGTTCTCTACAATTATTGGAGTTACAAAGGGAAAGGGGTCTTTTTTTGGAAAAAAGAGACGAAAGCTGGAAAAGATTATTTGAATGCCACCTTCTGTATATCCAGCCTGTAACTGCAAACTCTCAGAGGCAGAGAATTCATGTTGTTTTGCCTCCACTTTGCTGGACCCCCTGCTAGTACGGATGACCCTGTTATTATTGGCAGGAAAGAAGTGACATCATTAATCAGCCCATTTGCGGATGGCCACTTTCATCTAATGACTTACAAAACATATTGAGGTCACGTGTGTGAATCATTAAAGCACAATCTAACTACCATCCCTACTGTCTATCTTTATCTTCTTTTGTCATATACCCAGTAGTTTCAAAATCGTCAGGATCATGGAATTTTTATATGGCACATGTGGTATAAATATAGTAAAACAGTATAAATTGACACCTGGCAATTTGTTTTGTTTTTGTTGACCAGCAACAAATTCGGATTGCAAACCGAGACTCAATAAATACGCCATGCTCTGCAAAGAACTGGGTTAGAGCCATCTTGGTTTCCTGTGCGTTAAGCCACAAGCTGAGGCAGAGGGCGTGACGGAGGTGGCCCTGGTGGAAGTCTGGAAGGAGGAGGCCTGGCCGGGAGCTGCCTGTTTGGAGGAGGCTGCTTTGGCATGGGGGAAAGTGAATTTCTGGCAGCATTGTTGAGGACGTTGGTGTCACGGTCTGGGGGCTTCTGAGGTGGGCTGTACGAAATGATACTCCCATCTGATTTCACTCTGGTGAAATTTATGCATCGTCCCTGTGTAAACAAATGAACAAAAGATTATTTGATGATGATGATGATGATGATGATGATGGGTTTATGCCACTTTTAATTATAAAGTGGTTCAAAGAGCAAAATAAATCCTAAAATGGTTCCCTGTCCCAGAAGCTGCACCATCTAAAATCACAATATAATACTTCCTGTTGATTATTTTTTTTAGCAATTATTATTATTATTTATGCAATACTAGCATTATAAAATGTAAGCTAGCGGACCCTTAGCCTACAAAGATATGAAGTCAGTGGGACCGTTGAAAATCTGTCAGCAACAAATGACCTCACCTAAAGGTTTGCTGTATCACCAATGATGCAACCTTGCCAAATGTGTTGCACTGGCATTGCAAAGACTTTATGTCACATACGCTAGTGGAAATGTTTATAGCCAGTATGCAAACTGCTTAAGCAAGCCAGTTAAGCCTGGATTAAAGAATCATAGACCTGGAGTGAGTCTAGGAGGCCCTGAAATCCAAATCCTAACAGAGACAACGTTCTTTACATAATGTCTTGCTAAAAAAGAATCTCTCTGCTTGCTTTTTACATCATGATTTGGGGCTCAATCCTGACCTGGCGTTAGTCCGGCAGTTAGGCCAATGAAGTTTGGCCGGCACAAGGGCCACTGTAAAGTAAGTTTGGACCACTCTCGAAGTCAGAGAGGACAACACACAGACATGTGCCATCTTCCCTGATTCCAAGAGTGGTACAAATGCACTTTACGGTGGCCCTTGTGTCAGCCAAATTTTGCTGGCCTAGCTGTGCCAGCCTAACGCCAGGTTAGGATTGCATTCTTAAAGACTTAACACAAAGAGTATAATGAATGAAGACCAGCCTAATCTTTTGAGATGAAAAGTATGTTTTAATTGTCCAGTAGTATAATCTTCTGGACATAAGAGCATAAGAACAAAAGAAGAGCCCTGCTGGATCAGGCCAAAGGCCCATCTAATCCAGCTTCCTGTATCTCACAGCGGCCCACCAGGTGCCCCAGGGAGGCACGAGACATGAATTGACTCATTTTGAAAAGGAGTATTTATGTTTATTCAAGTTATCTTTAACTTACTTTGAGAGTAATCTCAAATCTTTAAAATGACTACATGTGAAGCATCCGTAACATGAGTACTGCTCATAGTTGCTCAATCTGGATTGTCTATGAACGGCCTCCTCTCTTGTTTGAGAAGTGTTTATACCCCCAACCACAACTTGCAGACAATTTCTGTATGGGGGCAGATCAGGCTTCTGGCTGATTGAAATACCAGGACTCAACATATTTATTTCTCAGGTGCCTGCAATTTTAGCATAGGGCATGACATGCATATCTGCTGTGCTAATGCTATACAGCCAAGTCCTCAAAACCCTGAGGCATGCCTGGGCAACAGAGACCCATAGTCTTTGAGTAGTCATTACTTGCAATGGCTCTTAGCAATAAAGAGGCTGCCAAAGGCTTACAATTCCTGCCTGGTAGCTGGTGCAATCATATTCATCCATCACAGAAACATCAGAGGCTACTGTAGGCTCCCTGGACCATACAGTATCCAGGCCTCAGGTATGCCTGGTGTTTGTTGGAGGGAGCATCAGTGCAGATGTGTGGGCCACTTTAAGGCAAGAGGAGCATCATGCTTTGGTTTTCTAGCCTGTGCAAATTTACTTGCCCCATGCAGGACAGGATTGGATTCAGTCTCTGTAATTCATTTTGACCTAAACATCTTAGCACTGCTATGAAATATTCCAATTACTTCAAACAGAACATGGGAGCAGGAAATGATAAATGGCGCTTACGAGAGGATTCTAGCTCAACAGGATACAAACAAAAGCACAGCAGTGCTGATTCAAACTGCTCTGCTAGTAAACATCTACTAATGCCCTCTGCTAATGCCCAGATATTTAAAAGGCCTTATTTGTTGCCATTTCAAAGCTACTAGCACACATAAATTCCTCAGTTTAAAAACATTTGCTGCCTGGCATTACCTCTTTTATTCTGCCATCCTCACAGCATCAGTGCAAATGTATTCGTATTCTGTAATCAGAAGGGGATCCTGTAGATCACTTTGCATTACTTTCACTTCAATTAAAGTGATGGGCAATGTCAAACCACTGCCAGTTTCTACCACACCACTTGATCTGTCAGACAGATGGATAATTTAAAGGCCAAGCACTGCATTTGTCATGGAAAATAAAGATGGCTTAGAATGCCTGACACACACAACCAACTTCATGAGCAACGTATGCAGTGTGACATTTCCATACAAAACATTGTGGGGCTGAGCCTGAATCTCATCTGCTTGATACTGGAACACTCACGGCAAATGAGCTGTCAATCAATCAAAGCCGAATCACAGCCTTGCATTAGGCTAGGAGCCAAATACAGCAACCCACATGTAATAACAAACAACTGCTTAAAATTTTGGTACCATCTCGCATTTGCCAGTGTACAGGACAAACACTAAGGAATTTAGTTGTGCAACCTAACTATGAATCGGCACTGTAATGTTTTTTTGTTGCAAAGATGGCAAAGCCCATTTGGGGATCAGTGAATTAAAAGTACCAGATGTAAACCCTGAAGTAGGACTGCTTTATCCGACACTGGTTAGACTTCAACTGTTCTCAGCCTTTTCCTGTATGTAAACAATGCTGGATAAATACTCTAGTCCTAGGTTTCGACAGCACAACAGAGCAGACAAGGGAATGTTGACTTTAAAAAAAAAATGTAGATTGAACAACAGTTCAAGCAGGCTATAGCCCTCCTGCTAGAAAACAAACACACAAACAAGAGCTTCATGATTCTCCCAGCACTGTGGTAGATAATCAGGGAAGTACACAGCCACTGTGTGGAGTTTTTTTTTTAAGAAACAGAACATTAAAAATTTAATAACCCAGCTTTCTTTCTTTTAGGAACCTTTGATGGCATAATAGTAATCCAGCTAAAGGATCTGCAGCAAGACATGTTGAACGGCTGAGAAACAGTGATCAAAACTATATCAAATCTAAGAGATACATGAAGTACAACTCTGTCATATGGAATTTTGAAGGGGGAATTTCTCAGAAAGAAAGAAAGAAAGAAAGAAAGAAAGAAAGAAAGAAAGAAAGA
>JAJKFI010000034.1:7579880-7621191 GCA_029204185.1 Lerista edwardsae
CATGAGGGAACACTTGTAACACTTACCTTATCCCCTGGCTGTGGCCTCATAAGAGACACTTGATCATAGCCTCGCCGGATAAGGGCCCACAGAGCATCCAGCTTGCCCTAAAACACAACAAAAATATGTATAATAAATAAATTGTATTAAATAAACACTAAAACGTAACAAAAAACATAACAACAATATGTTGTTGACATGACAAAAATATCCATCAAGTAATTTTTAGGTCCTGTGCCTATGACATGGCCTATGTCGGTTGGCCATTATAGACAGTTCAGCTTGGGAAATCTACTCCCAATTGATTCATACAAGTGGCCATTTTTCACAAGATATATTCTAGATAATGTGTGTTTATATCAGATTGCCGGCACTTTTAACTCCGGTTAGAAATGGCAAAATATTACCAATACCGCAGATAACGTAGCTCCTCCACCTTTTCAGGAGCTACTGAAAGACCCACAAGCCCTAGGGAAAGACCAGAAAGGAGAAGCCCAGGCCAGATGCAGAAAAACCATTGAGGTGAGGGCATGAAACAAGTGTACTGTTTATGTTATGCAATGTTGTTTTGTTTTTGTTTTGTTTTAATACTGTGAACCACACTGGGAGCCTTGGAAAAGGCAGCATTTAAATAGAACAAATAAATAAACTGCATAAAAATCAATCAGCTCTCTCCAACCTTGATACAAAGAAAAGTGATTCTACTTATGGTTTCAATATAGTGTGCATTTTATTGTGGAACATTGTAAGCCATTTTGGGCATTTGCTTCGGCATGGGAAATGTGGGATATAAATTTTTCAAATAAAAAAAAATGAAAGCACATTGAAATCCTTGAGACTTCAAACAGAAAAATATTACAGACAACAGAATAGCAGTTTGACTTCTGCTACAGCCTGTCAATGAATGATGGCGTGTTTCTTTAAAACTGGTTTCCCTAGTGAGGATATGACCCAGAGTAGCCCTTTTACAGGTCTTATGAAGAAGACCCTGACCAAATGTCTCAGGACACAATCCTATGCAAGTCTACTCAGTGTTCAATAGGGCTTACTTCCAGGAAATTGTGCATAGGATTGCGGCCACAGCCATACACAGAGGAAGGGAGAGAGATGCCCAACTTGATCTTGTGCCCACTGGGCATCTTTTCATATTCGTAAGTCTACACAGGGTATAGACTTGACCAAGGTCAGGCCCATACATCATAGAACAGGAATCCTAAAACAGATTATTTTGGTTCCTGTGGAATCCTGAGAAGTGGTTTATATATTCACTTTCATACAGAGTGTATTCCTAGCCATCATGGAGAAAAGCAAACTAATTTGATTGTTGCAACTTAAAAACAAGAAAAGAACTAATTAGGGCTTTCACAAGTCAGTGGGTGGGCTTCTTCCTTTAACACCAGTTTTGGTTCCACTTCATAATTCATTCATTTTTATAGCACCATTAACGTGCATGGCACTTTACAGAGGAACAAACAAACAAAGGAAGGAAGGAAGCCTGGTTCCTGCCTCAAGGCATGTATTACCAGAGATGGGAAAAAGGACTTGAAACTTGAGTCTCAGACTCAAGTTCACGTTTTTTGTTGACTCCTGACAGACTTGAGTCTCACGAGTCGAAGACTTGAGCAGTGACTCCATTATCAGTCACTGCAGGAGGTTTAGTCGAGAGGGTTAAAGCCTCCATTTGCCTGAAGATAAGATCCGAAGGTCGCCAGTTTGAGATCACCAGAATCTTCCATGAGCGGCAGACCTTGAGAATTGTGACTGATAAGAGCTGAGCTGTCTCCAGCTGCCTGTGAGAGAGGAGTTGTGCTGGGCCAGCTGTTTCTTTGGTGGGAGTACAGAAACTGTCTATCAGCCAGCAGGAAGGCAATCGTGCAGCCAGAAAGAAGGACTAGACCACAAAAGTTCCATCTTGTTCTTGAAAGATATAACTTCTTTGTAATTTGTAAAAACCCCTTGGGGGTTTAGAGAAATAAAGCCTGCCTATGTAACCACCTTGAATTAAAGTCAGAGGAGCAATCTAATGACCAAAGAAAGGTGGTATATAAATACTAGCATCCTCTTCCTCCTCCTCCTCCTCATCAGGCCACTGACTCATTCCCAACACTAGTTATTACCTACAGTTCTAATCAGAGGGACGCAACAGAGCGACAGGAGAAAGATGGAGACAAGGGTGACAAGAGAACTCAAATCAGTTTCCCTGTAACATTATGGGCTCATGCTAAAAATTCTCTACAAGTTCCAATTCACCCTTACCATTCTCCAACAAATTGGAAACAAGATATTTATAAATCTCAGTAACACATCAGGATTTATAGTGCATGAGCACTGTATCATTGGTTTGGAATCCACTGAATAGCAGACCCTTAAGGCGGCAAAATATTGCAGTGGCTGAGTTGTTCAATTCAACAGAAACAGCTATTTTCTATTTATAACCATATATTACCTTTATAGGAGTATACCATTTCCTCTCTGAGGGCAACCTCCGCACATGATGTTTCTTTGGTTTGGGTTCCCATGGCTCATATTCTTCTTCTGGCAGTTTGATGACTGCGTTCTTTGGCTTCTCTAGTTTTGCTCCTTCCTCTGTGGATCCTTTGTCACCCCATCTCACCTGGATACGAGATATAAGAAATGCTCCATCCTATTCTCAGGACACTAAGATATATTTTTCCCCAAAACTAATCATTAGGCCTGAACTCAACAGGACTCCTTTCTGACTAGACATGCACAGGCTTGTACTAGTAGAGTAGTTTGGTAACTGTTCCTGTAAAATATGGGCAGCGCAACCCTAGCGAGCCCCTTGCATTGATGCGACGTCATCACGTCGACGCAAGGAGCGGAGCGGAGCATCGGCACACGGGTGCCGAGCAGCAGCCCTGCGTCGGTGCTCCAACTCTGAAGCCGATGCTGCTCGCAGAGCGCTGACAGAGAGCCTTCCTTGCACCAACCAAAGATGGTTGACGCAAGGGATTCTCTGTCCCGTTTCGGGACAGGGATTGGTGGGAAGGGGGAGGCGGGACTTGGGCAGGACCTGGGCGGGCTTGGGAGGTGGCCATACGGATCTCCTTGGATCTGCGCCTGCTCTTTAGCGGGCGCAGATCTGAGGAGCAAATAGGGGAGGCTGAAGCCTCCCCTACGGTAAGGGAGTGCACGCTCCCTTGCCGCGGGAGGCTCCAGCCTCCCCCAACCCAGCGTCGGATATGGTGCTGGCCGACCGGTCTTGCCATTCTGGCACTGGGTTGGATTGCGCCCTGAGTTACTATTCAAATAATTGCTATTGAATAAAACTCTCAGTATCAGAATGAGGAATTCTGGTAAGAATTAGCAAGAGCGGGAACCCACTCAAGTTACTAACAACAAGTCTGGGAGCAAACTCTGCTACTTTCTATGGCAGATACATCTGTTATGCTTGTCTTTGCCAGAGCAAATTTCATAAAGTGTGCAACTAGTTGCACAACTAATTGGGTAAGGAGGCACTTTTTAAAGTGTTGACCTTCATATTTAGCAAGAGGAGAGCAACTACTTTTCACTCCAGCATAGTTTTTTCACTGATGCAGATCTATAGAGTCTGCCTGGCCTCTGGCTGCCTCCTTGGACCGTGGGATACAGCAGTGGCCATTTCGGTGCCACTGTACTGCAGGGTGGTAGCCTCCATAGGACTGGCTGTAAGTCCATGTTTCTCAAATGTTTTGAGTCAGGACTGTCCACCCCACCCCCACCCTTTCTTTCCAAAGGTAAGCCTATCTTCTGGCCCCTTTTGCTGTCTGTAAGGATTTCTGGATTGGAGTAGTAAACCCATAATATCATAAACCAGGATGATTTCCTACCCAGTTTTAAACCATCCTCAAAGAAACACAGCAACAACAAACACTTTTCTGAATGAGAGGACATTCTGAGAGGAGGCAGTCAGGCTCTGGCTGGTAATAGATGAAGGCAAACCTGTCTTAGGATCCCATTCCTTCCTAGAACTTCATACACTCAGGTATCCCGCACTGCTAATCTAAATAGAAAATTGGTCTTAAAAAAAACCTTCGCAGCTTAGTATTGCAAAACCAGCAACACTGAATGTTAAACAAGGTGAGAAATGAAAACCACTGGAATACCTCCATTCTCTTGATTCCACCAACACCTCTCCCTCCATAATAAGATGCATCCACTGTAGGCCACTTTTTCTTTGGCAGCCCGTCTTCGTCATCTGACTCCTGTGGGAAAGATATAGAGACAGACAGCTGTTTTTTGCAGGCAAACAGCTTGAGGCTCGATCAACAAGCAGACATCTGAAATCTCTATTCACAGCTTTGCATGTTTGTATTCATAGCCTAGCAGCAAACAAAAGTCTCTTGTCTCCCTAGCTGAACCATCTCCTAGGGAAGCTGAAAAAGAGGCTCCTTGCCTTTTAGTTAAGGTTATTGAACTGCTGTCAAATACATGCTCCAAATATGGAGCTGCAAAATCCTATGTAGATTATGAGGAGCAAAATGGAGATGCATTGTCCATTATATTACCGTGTGTTTTTCTGCACTACCCAAAATGCAGCATAAGTAATACACAAACTGAAACCATTTATTATATGCATTTGAAACTATCCGTGCGTTATAAATTTTTTAAAATATCTTGTTCAGTATTACTGTTTAATGATTTTTTTTCCCCAGTGGCTCTATCAAAATTTGGAACACAACATTCTCAACAGAGACTCAGGTTAGGATCAAATTTTACAACACCTCAAAGAAAGTAATCCTCAGTCTAATTTGCCCACACAGTCTTTTAGTTTAACTGGCTTAAATTTAACTGACGAATGTCAAGTATCAGTGAAGTCATCATGTCAGATGCAGCACTGTGACATAATTGACGAAATCACATGGGTCACCATAGCCAGTGGAATTAATTACGTAGCTGTGTGAGCATGCAATGCAGAAATTTGGTTGGAAGAGAAAGGCTACATTTCTCAGAGTTGCACTCACCAAGTTTCTGATTACATTAGTAGCACTAACCAGACGAGCAGGGAGGAGGCATGGCCTTGGTGTCCTGTCTGCGTACTTAAAAGGTAAAGGCTTCCCCACAACTGAATGGTCTAATCGTAACCAACTGTAGGGGGCGGTGCTCATCTGTGTTTCTAAGCTGAAGAGCCGGCGTTTGTCCGAGGACAAGTTTCTGTGGTCATGGGGCCAGCATGACTATATACCAAGGTGCACAGAACGCCGTTACCTTCCCACTGAAGTGGTACCTATATAAATTGGTGGTATCTATATATATCTACTTGCATTTTTATGTGCTTTCGAACTGCTAGGTTGGCAGGAGCTGGGACAAGTGACAGGAGCTCACTCCGTCATGTGGTCTTGAACTGCCAACCTCCGGATCAGCAAGCTCAGCAGCAGCGGTTTAACCCGCAGCGCCACCACGTCCCTATCTGCATACTTACCAGAACCCTAAAATCAGCCTCAAGGACCCTGCTCTCTTGACTGCCATTCATATGGGTTATGTTTAATAAATTCCAGGACCAGGCCTTCTTGGTGGCAGCACCTTGGTTATAACACTGGGTTGTCCCATATCTGTGGTTTCACTTATCTGCGGATGTGGGGGGGGGGCACCCCTGTGCATCCATTAATGCGATTGTTAGATCTTGCCCTTGTAGCCAGTATGCAATATGGAGGCATTGCTTTCCCCATGAGTACTGGCTATGAGGGAGAGGGGCAGTTTACATGGCAAGGTAAGGCTTCTTGCAAAACTTAGTGTGTCCCTCCCACTATGAATACGCAGCTTTGCAGGATCTGTGATGACCATTATTAGTTGGCTTAATGTTTTGATATTAATGCTGTTCTAAGCTGTTTTTAATAAAGTTGTGGTGGTGTTCTAATTTTTTAATTTAGATTTTTTAACTTGATAAATTGTTTCTTAAAGGTGGAAGTAAATTCATAATATTAAGAGCACAATCCTAAACTGGAGTTAGGCCGGCATAAGCAAAGCCAGCAAAGTCTGGCCAGCACAAGGGCCGCTATAAAGCATGTTTGGACTACTCTCGGAGTCAGGTAGGATGGCACATGTCTGTGTGCTGACCGCTCTGACTCCTAGAGTGGTCTAAACATAGTTTACGGTGTCCCTTGTGCCAGCCAAACTTTGCTGGCTTAGCTTATGCCAGCCTAACTCACTTTAGGATTGCGCCCTAAATTGAGATCAAATAAATAAAATTTAACCTCAAGAGAGGGACTAGTAGTTATAAGAAAATAGTTGAAACTACTTACAACTAGTTCAAAAGTATTTCCAATAACATTTTCTAAAATGTACTTAACTAGTAGTTATACTACTTTTTAGATGAAGTACTGGATAAAACTATTTGTAAAGTGGTTAATGCTCATCAGGGCGTGTTGCTTTTATAGGTAATAACAAAGGAAACAGAATCATTCAGAAGTGGCTGCATAAATCTGCTTCCAGTTATGTTGGCTTCTCATGCAATGAATCCTGTGCCAGATGTTGAAGAAACAGCTGAAATGCCATCCACGCTGAATCATGCAGCATCTACCCTAACCAAACAGCAATTTTCAGCCTGCTCCAGAGCAAAACCGCTGCTGAGGGTAAATGAGTTCTCAGGAACTTCAAATGGTAGCTTTTTTGGCAACCTCAGAAAAGTCATGTTCAGCAAATCACAAACTTCCTCTGGAAGTTATGCTAGTGTTTTCCCAGAGATCAGTTTCATGCACATATTCACGGGAGGACAAAAGCAGGCAGCAGTAAAAACAGGGCAGACAGCAATGGTGTCATCAACTTAGCAAAATGCACAGCAGTGGAAACACCATACATAGATAAACTATCCCTTCGGAATGAACATATGCATTTGAGGGATAGAGTTGATAGAGGGAGGTTCTTTTCCTTCTCTCACAATACCGGGGACATCCACTAAAATTGAGTGTTAGGAGAGTGAGAACAGATAAAAGGAAATAGTTTTTTACCCAGTGGGTAATTAATCTGTGGAACTCCTTGCCACAAGGAGATGGCATCTGGCTTAGCTTTTAAAAGAGGATTGGACAGATTACTGGAGGAAAAGTCCATCGTGGGCTATAGGCCATGATGGGTTTTGCAACCTCCTTACGTTAATAGTAGGCTACCTCAGAATGCCAGGTACAAGGGAGTGGCAACAGGATGCAGGCTTGTTGTTGTCTCATGTGCTCCCTGAGGCACCTGGTGGGCCACTGTGAGATACAGGAAGCTGGACTAGATGGGCCTTTGGCCTGATCCAGCAGGGCTCTTCTTGTGTTCTTAACCCATTTGTTCATAAGCAAGTAAAAATACCAGTAGTAGGAGAGGCAGCTTAGTTTAAGTGGTGATTGATATGTTACAACAGCAGCCACATGAGCAAAAATAGTGAAGATGTTACAAAAATCATCACAGGCATATGGCCCACCAGGCATTTATGATGAATTTATGACGAACGCTCATCAATTTTATTTGCGTGTGTGCAAAGCAGGGATGTGTGAAGCAGTGATCTACACCACGTGCACTTTTCACTTACGCAGTTGTCCTGATGAACTATCCAGACTGGGTTACAGCAAAATTCTCAGTGACATAGCCCATACTTGGCTGTCATGTAAAAACATCACTTAAGTAAAAACATCACTTAAGATTTTCTTATAACCAACTTTAAACAGATTGTCCGTGTTTGTGCATAGAGAGTAACTATGAAATGAACAGTGTGATAATGGAGCCTTCACTTTGTTTTTGCAGATGGAAGTTATCTCCCAGCCAGCCAGCACTAAAACTCTTCTTCCATGCAACTGAGGGTCTTCGGCAAGAAAATACTTACCGGATCCAGAGGCGGTGGAGGTGGTGGCTCCTTGATGACCTGAAACACATACATCTGTCACTGCCTGCACGTTTCCTCCAAACCTCAGTCTTCTCATAGGGCAATCCTATGTATGTCTGCTCAGAAGTAAGTCCCACTGTGTTCACTGGGGCTTACTCCCAGGAACGTGTGTACAAGACTGTCGCCCTACTCATTAAAATAATAGTTGAAGACATTGCCTTCATTCCTTCAAAACATGGAATGCCGGCTTTTTCTGGGCCACTTAATGCTGCTAGATTGATAATGGTGCAGTTGTTAAAATATGGAAACTTAATCTAACTGACATAAGATTACCCCAAATTTCTAAGATTAGGGACATTTAGGCACACTGTGACTGACTGCATTAAATGAATACCATGTGGCAAGTCCAGGTTTGTTGCTGTATAATACGTGGAACAGCTGCTGCGGAAATGGAATAATTGGCCTCTTTCTGAGGAACCATCTTCTTACTTCATTTTTTAAAAAGTTTGCTAGTTGTCCATATGCACAGCATATGATCAGATTCACCTTTTTTTTTTTTTTGCAGGTGTTTCCCATGAATTATCTCTTTGCCTACAACTTGATTTCTAGGCTTTTTATCATTCCCCTAGCTCTTCTGCCACCAGGGTCAGCTTTAAGCCAATGTGACCGATGTCGTCCCATTGGGCCCCACACATTGGGGACCCCGCACCAGCATAGTGAGCTATTACAGCCAGGATCTCTATAGGCTGTAAGTCAGTGGGGTGAGCACAGCAGCTTTACCTTGGGCCCTCCCGCCTGCCCCTGCCTCCGAACTGTCCAAAATGGGCCTCCTGGAAGCACTTTGTGGTGATGTCATCACCAAGTATTTCCAGGTGCCACACTTTGTGCGCAGCACCACGAGCACTCTTCTTGGTGAGTGGGCCAAAGTTATCTACTTTGTCCACCACTGATCTAAAACTGGATGCCAACATTTTAATGGCCCACCACCAGTAGTGTCATTCAAATGATTTAGGAACAGGAACTCACTACTGAGTTCAAATTCAAATGTTGGAAAACAAAACAAAACCCAGAAGCAGCCACAGAGCCCGTTAGGATCCGGAACCCCTGATCCTGGTCCGTTCCCCCTGAATGACATCACTGCCTTCTCCCCAGTGGGCTGCAGACTCACCAGAGCGGCTGCTGACTCCACGTGTGTGGCTGGAGGGAGCGAGGAAGGGGGCTGTGCAGGATGGGACTTCCCCACTGCAGCCCTTCCCCCTTTGCCTCCCTAAGAATCCGGAGTCGCTCCCTTTAACCCTCTGAGTGCCGGCCAACCAAGAAGAAAAGCTCTTTGCAGAGGAATTGGGAGGGGGGAGGAGGGAGTGTGAAGTGGGCGGAGTCAGCCCTAATTTTAACTAGTGGAACTGAGTTCCCCCTGTTCCCCCTGCATGACATCACTGCCCACCACTTGTGCCTTCAACAGCAAGGTTGCCAGCTGACTAGATCTGGTCTGCTCTTGTTCCTTTAACAGCAGCCTGACACAAATGTAGGGATTAGTAGGTGAAGTTTTTTCACAGTAGGGAGATAAATGTATCACCTGCAAGTCACTGTATGTCACTGCTAGGGGCAGTCCAAAATCAGTAAGCCTATTTAATAGCAGTCTAAAATGCAGAACTTAAGTAAATAAAGATTTTATTGTGGCATGGAGAGAAAATCACTGTCAGGTTGTCTCTAAAGGGGCAGAAATAAGGCTTATAAGACAGATGATAGCTTTACATTTCCTAGTTCCAACACTGGACCCACTGCTTCTTTTGCTGCTGCTTCTCCTGGGCTTTAACCCACCCCATCAGTTAAAAAGCAGCTTAAACACAATCCAGATACTTACCACTGTGCAGCACAGAGGCCAAAACCACCAGAGAAGGGCTAAGGCCAGGAGCAGGAACAGAATTAGAAGTGCAATGAAAAGAATGGTTCCACGAATCTGCGAGCAAGACAGGTATTTCCAAGTCAACCCAATAGGTACCGTGACAACCAATTTCAAAGACACCTCCAAGAATTGCACACAGCACAGTGAAACAATAAAGCCTAATGGCACAGCCACCCGTCCGCCCCCGGGCGAGCAGGCACCCCCTCCGAGGCCAGGGACGGCCGCGGGGCGAGCGGAACGAAAGTGGAAGTGCACAGACGGGCTGCCAATCAAACGGTAGTCCCGCCTAAGTCCCGCCCTTCGTTCCCCCAGGTCCTGTGTAGATCCCATCGCTGCTACTGAGTCTACAAATAGGAAAGGCAGACTCCTCTCCTTCCACTGCTTCCTGCAACAATCATACTGCCTCTGAACCTGGAGTCAGTATGCAGCTATCATGAGACAGAAGCTACTGAAGAGTAGCATGACCTTCATGAATGTGTCTAATCCCCTCTTTTAATCCATCTAAGCTAGTGGCCATCACCCCATCTTGTGGCTTGACCCTTGGTTAGGAAGAGAGGTAACAATCCTGAAAATAGTGAATAGTTGCTTTTAAGTGTGATATTTTGATCCAATAATTCGCAGTTATATGGCTACTAAATCTTAAGATGATAAAGAGTGTTAGTACCACCCAGATTTTCTTGAGGGGTATCTCAGAAAATCCCAGAAACAGATGGTGTAGTTCACACTGTATCCTTGGTAGAATCCCTCAGTGCTGCTAGCCAGCCAGAGTACAGTTTTGGGGTGATTGGCTGCGCAGTACGGTAGCTCCCTGGAAGAACGATAAGCCCCGTTCACGGCAGGGAAGCCATTCCTGGTGTGCAGCAATCTCTAGTTTGGTGACTGCTGATGGAGATCATTACCTTATTTCCCTTTCCTCCTCACTGGTGGCATCTCATAGCCACATGGGGTGGGAGGGACATAGCCAAAGCTCTTTAAAAGAGTGCCAGCAAGAAGAGGCCGCCATGATGGTTCTTCACTTCTTGGCTTCTTTTCTCCATTTCGTTGCCTTTAGCAATAGCCTGATAAGTAGAAATTTAGGCTTCCTGGCATGAAGGTAAGTGTTGTGTGAAGCAGTGGAATTCCTAGAGGGGAAGTCACAGCGCTAAGATTTTCCAGGCACCATTTTTCAGATGCTTCCGCAGCCACAAATGGCTCTGAAGGCAAAGGGGAGGGGCTGATTTACATGGCACTTCAGGCCCCTGAAAAAAAACTTAGCATTTTGGCACCCCTCTAGGAACACCACTGGGGTGAAGCATTATCTGTTTCATCAACGTCCTGTGGTTGGGGGTTAGCCACGGAGGCCTCTTCAAGGTAAGGGCATGTTTGTTCCCTTACCTCAGAGCTGCATTGCCCTCACACTGCATTGCTGGAAAGTTGGCTAGGATTGCGCCCTACATTAAATAACAGCCCAAGCCTATGCTTGTCTGCTCAGAAGTAGTCCCATTATAGTCAATGGGACTTACTCCCAGGAAGGTGTGGATAGGACTGCAGTGTAAGTGGGCTGCTTTTTTTACAAATGGCAGGCCTGTTGTCACTGGTCCTGCTGGTAGCATAGAAAATTGCAGTTCCTTCCTTCTCAGGGAGTACAGGAAACATCTGCTCCAGTTTGCCATTTTACTGGCTAGTGAAGAAAGGACTGCAGCTTCCTGTCTGAAACAGCAGCAAACTGGAGTCGATCCCTGCTAGAGAGTAACTTGTAAGTAAGCTTCCTAATAGGACACCTTTATGAACATGGAATTTCTGTGCCATTTTTTTGCACATGTCTGCACCCACTCAAAGGAATTTAAGGGAGTCAGGAAGGTCAGTCTTCAGAGCACTTCTGCAAACCAACAGCATCAGCACAAACAGGTACAGCCATAGTTTATGCCTCAGGCCTACCATAGAGCGAAATATGAAATGGAGAGTTGGTTACACAGAACAGGGCAAAGTCCTTGATTATCTTGTGCTTGACTTGAGCTGACTGGAGCTTGTCCATTTCTTTGTACGCCTTACTCCATATGACTAGATATTTATGTATCTATTTTTTGATTGTATGCCCTGCCCCTCTGCCCCTAAAAGAGAACTCATGGCAGTCTATAACTAAAAAAAACACACCTTCCTCCCCAAGGTGTTTGCTATTTTTTATATTTACACCATCATTTTCTCTGCTCCAGCTCTACTTGGAGAAACAATATTTCTCAGTGAAAAGAAGGGGAGAAGGAGCAAAGGAGCACTCAGCTCCCCTTACCCAGAAGCCCTTCTTTGTGGACAAATTAGTCTCCTATTCTCTCTGCTTTAGATGTGAACAGGGCAGACAAGTGAATAAACATAGCTGGGTGCCCTGTCATAGCCACTCTGAGTCATTCTCTTTCTGGTCCCTGCCTCTGAAGGAAGAAGTTTGGAAACTAGACTTTAGCACCTATATAATAAATACTTTGAATACCAATATAATAAAAGCAGAATACCAATGTAATAAATACCTTGGCACCAATAGATTCATTTTTGTGAAGGCTGATTTAAATGTGACAACAGCTGCTGAAAAAGACTTTCCAACCAGCATAATATTTTTAAAAGATCCCTGGCCCACGTCCCAGTCCAGGTGTGGGTGTTTGTACGTTGATCAGTGGTGTCATCTACTCTCGCGGAGACGGAACGTTGGGCGGGACTTACGTTTCATTGGCTGCCTGCCCGTTTGCTTCCGCCGTCCTTCCTGCTCGCCCAGGCACCCAGCGCCCCCCCACCCGTCCCCCCCCGCGTCCATCACGGAGCTGGTCGAGCAGCGGTGGGGTGCGGCGATCGAGGGCAGCCCGCGTGGCGGGGGGAAGGCAGCGGAACCGCACGGACCAGACTGCCAATCAAACATACGTCCCGCCCAGCGTTCCATCTCCGCAAGAGTAGATGACACTACTGACGTTGATATGGCCCACACATAGCAGTGTTACATGTATTTGCTGGTCAACTACCTGTGTGATGCACTAACGTTGTGAAGCGTTTTTCTACTACCCTGACATTGCTGCCTTTCAATTTAAACTAACCCTTAAATGCACAAAGCATCAAGGTGACTAACAGCCTAATCCTATCCAACTTTCCAGAGCCAATGCAGCTGCGATGCAGCCCCAAACATGTAGAGGAACAAACATTCCTTTACCTTGAGGAGGGCTCTATGACTGACCCTCCCCCCTGCAGGATGCAGAACTCACCCTATTGGCACAGCCGCCTCAGTACTGGAAAGCTGAGTTGGATTGGGTCTTTCTATACGCAAGCTAACATTGTGAGAAATGGTTTCAGAGATGAAGAGAATACCAGAGCAAGAAGAGAGCAAAGCAAGTCACTTACTGTGTAGAAAAAAAAGTTGGGATCAGTGGAAGAGAGTCAAGGAGGTCATTCCCAGGTAAGAAAAAGTGGAAAGAGGAAACTGAAGGAGGCTGCAAAATGATATGGAAATAATTTAGCCCACAAGAGAGAGAGATACTGGACAAGATGAAAATGCATCCTTACAGATTAGCAATGTATTTTGAACTCTGCTCTTTGTAATTCCATAGAGTGGTGGTTCCCAAACTCCTACAGGGGAGTTGGGAACTACCTAAATGTTTGCTGGGAAAGGGCTATGGTAGTGAAGCGATCCCTAGGACAAAGGGGCTTTGTTTTACTTACCAGTGGCAGCGCCAGTCTCCATGGGATGTGGAAAGCAGCTGCTTGAAAAGACTTCCCAACCACAGCTCCTCAGGGCTCCCCAAGCCTCAGAATGACTAAAAAACCAAACCCACTTCCATTTTCACACTCTCAGTAATTCTGAGGCTTGGGGAGCCCTGAGGAGGCCTCTGCAGGGCTCCCTGTGCATCCCTTGGAGGCCAGTGCTGCCACAAAAAAAGTCCCTTTGTCCCTGGCAGAGGTGCAATCCTGGGGATTGTGATACTGCCATTGCTGCATGGCACTCCCCTTAAGGGGGCCCCCCTGCTTCTGATTCTCCTCGTGGGTTGCGACCTATCGATTTTGGAATCACTGCCATAGCTTGGGCAATGAAGGGACCAATGGGCAGGGGTGTTTGAAAATTGTGTTTTTGTTGTTTGCAGATTTCGTACCCTAAAGCAGAAAGGCAGAAAGCAGTGCTTTTATCCAAGTTCTCAATTTTATTCATTTTAAATGCTTTAGAAGTGTACTACGAAGGCGATATAGGTGATATAGTGTCAGCAGATGCAGACACTGTATTATTTCTAATTGAAAAAGTAATCTCATTTCTGGAAAATATCTTAAATACCAAACTGTGGTGCTTTGTGTTTTTATTTAGATATTTGCACACCAAAAAGGTGATGCTTTGTGTTTTAATGCATTTTTAACAAAAATAAACGCCCCTACCAATGGGATATGGTCAGATATTTGAGGACCCAAAATAACACATGAGCAGGTATAGCTATCATCATTCATGCACATGTCAATATGAATTTTGGGGCCCATCATCACACATTCTACAAAGGGGACAATTCCATTTGCTGGAAATAAGCTAAAACAGAGGCAAGACGCACAATGTTGCAAGGGTTAAAATGTAAATTCTCAAATAGAGAACATGCATTCCATTCAGCACTTTTAACACGTCAAAGTGCTTTATAACTCTTATTTCCCAGTTTTTCATTTTCACAACAAGACTTTGAGGATGTAAGACAATTATTTTCCAGGCCCCATCCAGCAAATAGAGATTCTGTCCACTGCTCTGTGTTGGCTATCAGGAGAGGACTTTCTCAATTTATGACAGGAGTAGGTTTATACCCTCTGACTACAGACCATTGTGTTTGTCTCGCAGCGCAATCCTAAGTAAGGCCGACATAGTAAGGCCAACATAGCAGGGCTGTATCCTAAAGTCAATTAGGAGGCGGCGGCAGCAAAGTGCAGGCCAAGGGGAGGTATTCCCCTTACACCTGCATAAGCCCCAGTCATCCCAATGGGGCTGCTTGGATCTGTGCAGGTGAGCCTGGGGACGGGGTTTTGGATTCAGCACTATGGCCATTGTGCATCACAACCCCCGTCTCCGCCCACTGTGCCGCCCAGTTACGCTGCCGGCATGCCTCTCGAATGCCCCCGGCAAGGCCCAGCGCTGACCGTGTGCCACCAACGCTCGACCAGCATGAGGCCGGCGCTGCTGGCGGTTGCAGTGGCACCCAAGCATTGGTGCTTGCTGCTTGTGTCGGTCCAGCGCCATACCACCAATGCTGATGCGCTTGACAGCATGTTTGTGACAGCGCTCAGCCGGTGCAAGAGCGTAGCGCCAGCGCAACGGGGGTATAGGATTCAATCAATCTTTCCTCCATTGTCTCATAGTAGTAAGGGTGTGGGTGGTGCAACCTTGTTTTTTTTATGGCAGCATCTCTTAAAGAAATACTCAAGGTCAGAAAGTGACAACTTCATCCAACAACAGCAGCTTGAAGCAATAACATTCCATCTCATTTGATGAACAAACTATTATTTAGTCAGTCTTAGAGTGCAATCCTAAACTGGATTAAGCCAGCAAAGTTTGGCCAGCACAAGGGCCACCATAAAGCATGTTTGGACCACTCTCGGAGTCAGGGAGGATGGGGCACGCCTGTGTGCTGGCCTCTCTGACTCTGAGAGTGGTCCAAACATACTTTACGGTGTCCCTTGTGCTGGCAAAACTTTGCTGGCTTAGTTTATGCCGGCCTAACTCAGTTTAGGATTGCGTTCTTAAACTGGATTGCACCCATCCACTTATGACAATGTCAGCAAGGAGTGCCAGTCAATGTACATATCCCTGTACTGGGATGGAGGGTCACAGTTGCTCTTAAAGTGGGCTTGCAGTTCAGTTGCCACAAAAGCACAAGGCAGCCATGCCCAAGTTCCTCCAAAAATGGTTACAGAAGTGCAGAGCCTTGGCTGGAGACAGATTAGTTGATAAAGGAAGGGGGTCACAGCTCAGTGGAGGAGCACAAGCTTTACATGCAGAAGGTCCCATGTTCAGACTCCAGCACCTCCAGCTTACAATGGGATGGAGAAGCCCTTTGCCTGAGAGACTGGACAGCCACTGCCACTACTGAACTCAGTAGAAGACAATTTTTTAGGTTCATCATTTTTTTGATCTCCAGTAACATGTTCCATGGATCTGCATCTGACCAGATTCTACCTACCTGGCCATGTTATCAACTTCTCAAGTCATGGCAGTCCAATGAGATGTTGGATGTTTTATATTATAATGTATAAAACATCCTTATAATAGCAGCATAGCTAGAGGGGGCAAAACTATAAGTACTGCAGGTGGCGCAACACTTTGTGTAAGCGGCCCCTCCCTCTCGCGGTTGGAGCCATTCCGGGCAGAGATAGCACTGTGCAGAAGATACCATTTGGATCAGCGAGCATCTTCACACTGCCATTGGTGCCTGGAATAGCTCTGATGACAAGCGGGAGAGGCCACTTACACAGTGTGTTGGAGCACCTGCAATAGATACCATTCTGCTTCCCCCTCTAGCTATGCTATTGCTTTATAATAGTCTGGAAGGACATGCGTAATCGGAGGTGTAGCCGGTCGATGTGCCGCCCTGGGACACACTGGCTGCTCTTCTGCCCCCTCCACCCTCCCTCCAACATGGAATTAATGTGATGATGTCATCGCAATTACTTCTGGGCTACTCGGAAGGCACCTCAGGTAGCAGAAAGCAGTCATTCCTGTGGCATGGCTGTTGGGTGTGAGGCTGGCTGGCCTCACTCCTAGTGGCTGTGCCACAGGAATGACTGCTGTGGAGGTGGTGGGCAGGCCCTCCTGCCTACTGCCCCCCAGCGATTCTTGATGTGGTGTGCTGGGAGTGAGGCTGGCTGATTTCACTCTGAGTGACCCTACCAAGAATTGCTGGGAAGGTGGTTGACAAGAGGACATGCCGTCCCCCCCAGCAGAGCCCCAAAATGCCACCCAGTACCATGTGGTATGATACATCTCTGTTAAGGGCAGGAGAACTCATGTTGCCATGATCTTTGGATACTGCCAGTGGTCAAGGACCAAAGGTCTCCCTTTCTCCATCATGAGATCTTTCCTTGTTTTGAAGGTCTTTTCTTTTTGTGACTAGTCTCATGGCACATACTCACACAGTGTGTGCTGGTGATGCTGACTGAGCTGGTGACGAACGTCAACCCGCTGTTCATGCTGACTTGCAGGTAAACCACCCTGGAGCACAAACAGAGACATTTATTAACACTGTGGTCTTTCTCTCTATCCATCTTTCACAATAGCTTTGCCCATAGCCAGCCGTTCAGCTACTATGAAAAGTGTGCCCTTTCCTTGCTGTAGTTATGGGTTCTCGTTTTTTTCTCTTGCTCATTCAGCCTTAATGAACTGGGCTGTAACTAGCATTAAACACAGGCTGCAAGGGGTAAAAACATGGTCTAATCAACACAGATGGACTTGTGCTGGTACCACAATCTTCCCTCCCCTGACTGCTCTCTGTGCAAGACTCTGTACAATGCAGCTGCCTTGATACAACAATCATCAGTAGTTATATCAGTGCATTCAGTGCAGGATGAGTTCTTTTTTATTTTTATTTTGCTGCTTTAGTGCAGCTCACAATGTTGTATTTGAGCAACAGCCTTTCTTACACAACACTTTGCATCAGTGGCATCTCTACAGGGAGGGCAGAGCTCTAAGTTTTGCAAGAAGCCTTACCTTGCAGTGGAAATCACTCCTCTCCTGCACTGTTTTAGCCAATCCTCACAGGGAAAAGCAACATTTTGGCGTTGCTTACTGGCTACAGCAGCAAGGGAGATGAGAGATTTACATGACAGGGTAAGGCTTCTTGCAACACTTAGAGCTCTGCCCTCCCTGTAGAGACGCCACTGCTTTGCATGTCAGACTGTAGGTTCACTTGGAAGTGTGATATAAATATTTAGGATGATATGCTACAAAGTGGTTGGAATGTTGGACAGTGAACCAGAAGTGTTGAAACTGAAAAGGTGGAACACTTGATGGTAGTTAGGGTCAGTGGTGTTATGCTGCCGGAACGCTGGGCGGGACATCCGGGTGATTGACATCCCGCCCGTCGCGTTCCTCAGCGTTACGCCATTTGCGTAACATACGCAAGCGGCGTAATTGGTTACGCAAACGGCGTAATGCTGCAGAACAAGACGGGCGGGCTGTCGATCACCCGGATGTCCCGCCCAGCATTCCGGCAGCATAACACCGCTGGTTAGGGTTCATTTCAACCCTTTCAGTATTGGATTCTGACTAAGGACTGAATAAATGCATAAAATTCATTTTATTTTGATATCTATCTTACATCTTCCTCTAACAAGGTAGAATCCAAAAGAAGTAACAGAAATACAATTGAAAACACTCAAGTACTGTAATTACAGTGTCTACAAGAACCATAATTATACAATAAAACAGCACGGAGAGCCTTTTGAAACTCCTTTTAAATTATTCCACAGGCCTTCTGAAATTTGTTAATATTTTTTCCAGCTACAAAAGACAAAGCCAGGTGTGACTCTGTCATCTCAGAAAGCCTCTTTACTCAGAAAGCCAGTTTTTTTTTAAATAAGACGTGAAATGCAGGAAGAGTGTGTGGCAGTGGTGGAATGTATTTAGACTAAAGAGATAGGGAACAGACTAGAAGGATAATGAACTGATTTTCTTTAAAATTATAGTGTGTTTCAATATTCTCAAGAATATTAAAATTCAACATAGGTATATATAGGGTTCAAAGGTGATTGTATCATTTTTAATTGGTTGACAAATTTTAGTTAATTAATCAATTACATTTGCACAAAAATAGCTGTTTGATAATGAACACTGCATATTTTAACAACAGTTAAAGGGAAAAGGGCTTTTTTAAAATAGAATCCAAACCAAGGAGGAAACAAGATTTCTTTATAAGATTGCAGTTCTAAACTTGTTTAATTTAAGTCTCATTATAGACAGGCCAAGGCAAAAGAAAGTCTGCTGGGTGACTCATTCACTAGGGAATGGATTTTACCTATGCTGTTCTGCTCAGCTCCCAGCTTTATACACTTTCTCATTTTGAGCGGGAAAAGATCAGTCCCTTGTTTCCTGCTAGGCAGGGAGTCCCTGAGAAATAACAACTTCTCTTGTTGCTTTTGGGCTTGTCCCAGCCTGATGTGAGGTAAATTAATGACCCTGACCCTGACTTGACAGGAGAAATCAGGCTTATCCTCTCATTTTTGGATGCATGAGCTGCAATGGAAGGAGAGAAAGAGAACAGGAGATCAAACATTTATTGAACGTGGGTGGGGTTTGGGGAGTGTGTGTGTGTGTGTGTGTGTGTGTGTGTGTGTGTGTTGCTTGATTTATCAGAGTTAAAATTTTAGCTGCTTTTAAAAATTGATTAATTGGGTCAATTGAATAATTGACACTGCACTTAACTAGTAATCCACCCTTCTTAATTTTTTTAATAGTCTGTTGTGTTTTTTTGGAATACTAATTACTAGCAGATTTGTGAGGGTGAAGTATCCTCAATTTTTGGAAAATTTAATACCTTCTTGTAAATTTACATTCCATGCTAGTGAAACCCCTCCTCCATGAATTTAGCTGTTAGATTATTCTAAAATTAATTTTTAATTTATATATACATCATTAGCTGCAATCAGTAGTATAGCTACTGATCATTAATTTACAGGGTCATTACTTTACCTTGCATCAGGTGCAGGGGGTAGCAATCACACTGAGCAACAAGCTTTAGGGGGGCAACAAGCTGAGTTTGACACTAGTGGCCAAAATTGTGAAAACCTTGGTAATTACAAATAATATCATCACATTATACATCATTAGAAAGGTAATTTAGTGCTGAATGCAATGAAACCAACTGTGTTGGAATATTTGTATTCTATCAAAAGTTATGGACAATTGACCTGAAAACATTTTATTTATTTACTCAATACATTAAATTTGATTTTGTTGCTTTGGGAAGGGTGGGCTACAAAATCTTATTTATTTACACTGGGTAAATGTTGGCATCTTATATTTTTCTCTTACAGGTTACTGATGCACTCTGACTATAAGTAATACATAAGGGGAGGGAGGGAGAGAGTGCTGCAAACTGAACACTGCAGTAAACTGTGCACACAGAATAGTGTGAATAAAATCCAGAAATTAAAAACAGAAGAACAATAGATTGCTAATTTGCTGTTATAAGGTAAAGGTAAAGGTTTCCCCATGACCAAATGGTCTAGTTGTGACCAAATGGTCTAGTTGTGACTGTAGGGGGCGGTGCTCATCTCCATTTCTAAGCCTGTAGAGCTGGCGTTCCCGGACACCATTACCTTCCCACCCAAGTGGTCCCTATTTATCTCCTTGCATTTTTAGGTGCTTTCGAACTGCTTGGTTGGTAGGACCTGGGACAAGCAACGGGAGCTCACTCTGTCGCACAGTCTTGAACTCCCATCCTTCCGGTCAGAAAGCCCAGCAGCAGCAGTTTAACCCACTGAGCCACCACATCCCACATTTGCTGTTACTATCAGGTAAATCAGAACCCCAAAATCTGGGAAGAAATATGAATGGGGAGAATTTGTAATTATCCCTTGTACGGTGCCTTGTGTTTGGGGTGTTTAAGAAACAATAAATAGTATCCCTAGCAACAATGTTTGGAAGAAAAACAAAATAGCCCTTATTCCACATTATCACGCTGAAGAATTAACAGGTCCCCCTTAACTGGGCTCACTGGGGAAAAGATCTGAACTTCCAGCCTTGTTCGTATATCACTCCCTCTGTCCCCATTTTTAGAAATACAAGCTACTCACTGTCCAGCATCTTCTATAACTGGAGCAGGGCAAAGTAAGTATGTGTCTTGAACAACAGTTGGTTTTTCATCTGAAGTAAAGGAACAAAAAATTACCTTCTTTGTACACAAATAACAGAATCTGAACCCTTCGTGCAGCAGGAGAATTAAGCCAAGGCCCAGCACTCAAAACAGTTGCAGGAAGTTTTCTTCAGAAGGCCAAGAAGGTTTCTGAAATGAGGCAAAAATCCTCCAGAAACTCCAACACCAGAACACCTGGAATGCTAAGGGCCAAACTTGACAAGATGGGAACAGCCATGTTGGTTTTTCTGTTCACATATAAAGCAGAGGGAACTTCCTATGGAAAGTTTCTACTTTTAACTCTCCCTCCCTCCAAAGAGGGGCAGGTGTGATGAATGCTGAATCATTCCTTGCTTCCTTCCTTGCTTCGTACCCTCATTCCTTGTTTCCTTCCACAGTCAGGCTTTTCCTAGCTGTTTCTGGTACAGAAGATGGGCTGGGAGAAAATACCCCTGATGATGGAGTGCAGGAAGGTAAGGAGAGAGGAGACGGTGGAGTTCCCCCTTGCCTTCAGAGCCATTCAGTTGTTGTGAATGCAAAGCAGAGGCTTGCCTATTCCACTGCAGGATAGGATTGGGCTGCCTGTCAAAATACCCCTGACTAAACCTTCCTGTATAGCTGTAGTGATGGCCTAGTTATCACTGAGGTGGTAAAGATTCACAGACAAGTGGACACAAAATGGAATGCCATTCCTTTCCCTCGGCCCCTTACAAAGAGCCCTATGCAGAGGAAACTGTCAGAGTTTCTCAGGAAAAAGGCTAACCAAGAATCCTTCTCAGTTGACTAGGTGGAGAAACTTCTGAAAAAAATATTGACTCACGCTAGTCCCCACCTGCAGTTTGAAGTGGTACAGCCCAGATAAATGTTTACCACTTCTAGGATAGCTCGGCCGATGCTTTGATTCTTTGCAATGGGTGTGTCCTGCAAAGCCACCCCTACAACCTTCATTGACAAGAGTACTTGACAAGAGTGCAAGATACCCCATGATGAAAAATGTACCGTGGAAATTTACCCTGCACATAGACAGGCCCAGGTGTTCACCCTGTGTTCTAGGATTGCCTGTGACTAAGGGCCCAACACTTTTTAACTTTCCAGTATTGATGCAGCCATGCCAATGGAGTGTGAGCTGCAACCTGCGATGGGGGCAGTAATGGAGGCCTCATCAAGGCAAAGGAACTTTTGTTCCTGTACCTTGGGACTGCAATGTAAAGCACTGGAAAGCTGGATAGGATTGGGCCCTAAGTCATAAGTTGCCATAGATACAAAGGTCCTTTTTACATGACCATTTTCCACCACAGCACCCAACAGTGAAAGCCCACTTTTCCCCTTGCAGGTGGCAAAACAGCAGCAGCCATCACCCTGTCTACTTACTGAGAGTCATGGTGTTATTGATCTTGAAACTGCAGAGCACTTGGTCAATATTCCTTGCATAATAAAAGCCATTGCCTCTCACCACCACTTGGTAGGATTCTGTAAGGGTATAAATGCTAAGATGAGAAGAAAGTATGACAAAACGTATTTCACTCCCCATTTCGTTTCTGGTGCGTTTCTGGGTGCGGGAGAGTGGACTGGGATAGGATTGGGCCCAGGAGAGGGTGAGATTGGCAGTGAGAGTATACACTGTATCCTAACACCCACTCCCAGGCCAGGCAGCCCTACATAGGCTGCTTGGATGTACACCAGCTAGCTGCCATAGGTCCAAGTAGCCCCATAGGGCACGCTGGGGCTTGGCATGGGGTAAGGGGAAAAAATACCCCGAGGTGACCTCCAGCCGGCCCCTACCCTGCGCCAATCGGCCTTGCTCTACCAATGGTTAGGATTGTGTTCCTAAATACAACTTTAATACACAGAAGTATGAAGGTTTTGTGAAAGGTGGAACATTTATTCTCCCCCCCCCCCCATCTTTGGCTTATGAGTTTGTAAAACAACTCATATGCTTCCTTGTTTTGCAGCTTTAGTATAAACATACAGAACATGACCTTGGGCAGAATGTGCATTCATTCTTGGAATGAGTGGAATCCAGGACAAACGAAATGAGTTTTTTGCTAGTCATATCCTTTCTGTAAATCAACAGGCTATGGGCAAAATTGGTATGATTTGGTATGAGGTGATGGGTCCTGCAAACAGATTCCAAATAGGAGCCCCCAAAATGGTCCCTGAAGTAAAAATGTACATCTCTAGATTTTAGTAAACTTTTCTTCTTTTAAAAGACAAATCCAGCGAGTGTTTTTTATTTTTTCTAGGTTATCTACTAAATAAACACATCTGTTGTCAGTACTACCCATAGTGAACAGAAGAGGAAGAAAACTCTACCATGTTGTAACTATTTCAGCCCAGAAGAAAACTTCCAAGGGTTGAAATGTGGAGGCCACCATTGCAGGGGAAATATCCTAACACAAGGGCTAGGAGAAAAAACAACAGTGTTCTAAAGAAGAGGTTGACAGTGCAATCATAATGCTGTTGTGAGTTGACACAAGTTCCACATGCCTGCTCCTGAGTGTTGCAAAGAGCGGAATGGTGGCAGTTTTGGAGCGGGGAGGGCGGTGGGAGGGCAGACCAGGAGGCAAATTGGGCCCAGAAGGGGGTAGGATCAGTCAACTTAGGCCAGATCCTAACCCCTGGTTCTACTGGCGTTACACGGGCCACTCAGATTTTCACTTGCGAAATTGTGGGCACAGATCTGAGTAGTCCCATAGAGTTGGGTGGTGCGTGATATGGGTTAAGGGGAATAAAATCCCCTTAATCTGTCCCACAACTCAGCGCAGGTTAAGATCGTGCCCTAAATATGGAAGGTCATTTAATCAGTATTACTTCTTAGTTATTGTCATACAGTCAGATAAGACTGGGCTGTGTTTGGATTAGTGAAGAAACTATAAAAACCCTACTTGCTGATTTCAGTATGTCTTGAATTTCCTCCAGATAAAACAGGTGTGTATAAATCATTTCAATCACAGTTGCGGTGATTCAGTAATATATAGCTGGTTTCCATGGAACGGCCCTGAATAAGTTTCAGGGCATCATCTCTGAAACGGGAATACCAGCGTCCAAAGGGTTGAAAGGAGTTGTGAGGCTAAAAAAAAATCACTATATTTAATAAATACAATTATTACCTTTACTACAAAAGTATACAGGCTTTCTTTTCATTAGAATAGGCTTAATGGAAAGGATTACTGGTTCCAATTATTTTAAGGGTTTTTAAAAGCCGTATGGACAGAGGGTAGCAAACACAAAAAAGTTGGCACCAACATAGGAATCTGTGAACTCAGTCCTGTCAAGGCTGTTTATTTCTCCTTTGTTCCCATTTGCCATCACCCACCCCTCCCCTACCACTCTCCTGTTTCTTCCTTCTGCCTGGGTTGTCACTGCTGTCTGTAGAAATCCATGCTTTGCATCTTCTTCTCCCATTAACAGGTGCATAACCAGAAGAGAAAACTCTTTGTTTTCATTACTGCCTAGGAGAGCAATGGAAACCTGGGTCCCTGTTTATGCCCTTCCCAACTCCCCTGATGCCTAATACCAAGCAGCAGAGCTCTGTTCTGGAGCACACAGGCCTGCTGAAATGGCTAATTCTATTTAATTTGGGGCCGTGGCTCTGCCTGCGTCCTTTTCTTTCTTAGTTACTGTCAGATTCAAAATTGCTGATTTTGACAAGACAACGGAGGGAAAAAGGTCAGCGTGGAACTAAGCAGGCGGTGCTGGCAGCGAGATGGTGGGTTCAAGCTGGTGCGCACTGGCTGGGCTGTCGGCTTTGCTTCTGTGACTCTGATGAGGAGCTGACTGTTTGCATCCACACCTGGGAGTTGACACAGCCAGTTGGATGCCACATCCAGCACAACCTTTCAATCAAGTCAGCGCACTGTGAGCATAATCAAAGCAATGAAGCTGCTGGGAACCTCTGACTCTGGACTGATAGCCTCTTTACAGGCTGTGCATCTTGGTCACTTTCAATCAAGGCAAAAAAGAAAGATCCACATCTGCAAAGAGGCTGCAGACTGGGGACTACAAATCGGCGGGGTCACAAGACATTAAGTGCGAGAGAACTGTCATAATTCAGACAGACTAATCAATCTATCCCTGGCTCAACCAACACTCGTTTTTTCTCAATAGCGAAAATCCAACCTAGTATTCACTAGAATCGTGTGGAAATAGTTGTGTCAGAAAAAGGCCAAATATAATGTCATTCTTAAAACAAAGGATCGTTGATATGATTCTGATAAAAACTTATACCAGTTACAATTCATAATGCAATGGTGTCGTTACGGGGTGCAGGGTGACACACTCGGGGGTCTGTGTGACACCACTACTGCCCAAAATTGTGAAAATTTTGGTAGCTTTAAATAATACCATCATGTAAAAGATATTCAATGCAGAATTTACAGCAATGCCACAAATTGCAATAAAATACCTGTATTCTATCGAACGTTATAGCAACAACCAAAAGCTACCCTGCCTTCAGTAACAAATAGTGGATTTATTTAACTCAAAACTGACCAACGAAGCTGATTGTTCTGCGAGCCAATGAGATGTTGTTATGACACAGCAGGGAACCAATAAGAGTCAGCTCTCATTACCATACATCAGCGATAATACTACAACTTTTATTTGGTTGTTTGTCATCAAGGCAGCCACTGGTTTTTTTGTTGGTTACTAATTTGTTGGGTGACTTGTACCATAAGAAATAAATAAAACAAACACTAGTGGTGCCACTGCATTGAGGTTGTACTTATGATATTGTAATTTATTCTGTACAGTGTTGGTACTGGAAGAAGTCCGTCATGGAGGTGACACAATGAGCTTTTGCATTGGGTGACGCAGACCCTACTGATGCCACTGCATAATGTAAATGTCCTGGTGAACTTTTTTTTAACTTTAAAACTTTAAAATGTTATAAAGTGGCATGGTATAAAGTTATGACATTTTTATTATCACCTTTTTAGAGTTTTGTGTAACACCATTAGTTTCTCATCAGTAGTCAGCTTTCAAGTTCACACTTTGACCCAGATTCTACCTTAAATTCAGTACTTTCAGTATAAATTCAGTATACTGTAAAAGATTGAGGTTGCAATCCTACACACCCTTACCTGGGAGTAAGTACCATTGAATTAAATGAGGTCTACTTCTGAGTAGACATGTATAGGCTTGTGCAATGAGTCCAAGCTGGACTTAAGTTAGTCCCACTGAACAAAGTAGGGTTTACTTCTGTGTAGGCATGAATAGGATTCTCATTGCAGATTCTGGTTGCAGATTACACTTCCTGCATCAAAAGTAGCTATGTTACAAGTCATTCGGACTTATATGAAAACTTCTGTAAAGGCAAAATTGCTATAAGCCACTCTAAACCCACAGGATGATGTGGAGTATAAATATAATTAATATTTTTGTTAGCCACTTCGAACATGGAAAGGAGAGTAAAAGTCTACAGGCGGCCCAATCCTAAGCTGTCTGGCGCCCAGAGGAGCAAGGGTACCAAAATGACTACTGCTACTTTCTGTGGGCACTAAGGCAGCCGCCGGGGGTCTCCTCTGGGGAAGGGGATGTTCATCCCCTTTCCCAGAGTAAAGCCTCAGGACCTGCAATAGGACCTACTTGAGTGTCCACTCTTTACTGGGCTGGCGCAGACTGGAACAGCCCTATACTGGGCTGCCCAGCCTGAAGCAGGGCATAGGACCCAGGGGTGGAGGCCACCACCAGCCCAGCCTGATCCTCCCCACCCCTGTCCAGTTCTGCCCCCTCCCCAGCAACCCCTGCCTCAAAAGTCACTCACTGCTGGTCAGTGCTGCGGGAGCACCAACCAGTCGGCTCCTCCTCTCTGAGGCGCAGCACCAACTGGTGCTGGTCCAGCATGGGCACTCCCTTCTCTCCAGGTGCCATAAGCATGCCTTACAGCATGTTCATAACACCTGGAGCCAGCAGGATGCTCCTACCACTGGCAACAGAGCTCCCAGGATTGGGCTCTAACAAACAAGTAACAATTGTTAAAACAATAGAACTGTGGGGACAACCTAAACGAGAAAAGTAAAAAGAACATCATTCATACCATCATCCAGAGAGTCATCAAGAATCTTTATTGGAAAAGTATTCAATAGGTCATGCTTTATTGCAACAGTATCTTGTTCTGATAGAAACTCACCTCCTGCACAGATGCTTGACGGTTCAGCTGCCAGGATCTCAATACAGGATTTCTTCAGAATCTGCAGGATTCAAAGCATGGTACTGTTTTTAACTAAGGAAAGTCTACACTGATTTAACAAATCAAGAAAGGGTGCATTTGTTGGGCTTCCTGAATACCCTACTTACTGAATCAATGGTGCCTCTGAGAGCATAAAAACCTCCAGTCACAGGGAACACATGATCAATGCTATCTGCAATGGTTGACAGCTGCAAAGACAAACAATCGTAAATGTGTGACAGAGGAAAAAAAATGTCTAGTAACCAAAAAGCCGAACTCTCCCTGGGCTTGGGAGACTCAGCACTCCAGGAAACAAGAGATCTAAATTGCAAATTTGGAATACCTTCACGTAAAT
Organism: Lerista edwardsae; assembly: GCA_029204185.1. Taxonomy (NCBI): domain Eukaryota; kingdom Metazoa; phylum Chordata; class Lepidosauria; order Squamata; family Scincidae; genus Lerista; species Lerista edwardsae. The sequence continues at coordinate 7,606,929 of JAJKFI010000034.1, forward strand.
CCTTACTAAAAAAAAAGTAGATTTTTAATTTAAAAGATTTTTGATTTTAATATTTTTATAGACTTTTTTGAATGTTCAACGCATTTTGCATAAATACATGATCATTTTTAATTTCTATCCTGCTGTTCCTGCCTCACCCTTCCCCCATTTTAGGGAGCCCAAAGCCTCTAATGTAAGAGGGATATAAGATAATATTTAAGCAGAATAATACAAGACAAATGAAGCAATCACGCCCCAAAGGCCTTTTAAAGAACCAGTTTTTCACATAGGCTGGAAAGCATATAGTGATGAGTCCACAAGGGCTTCTTGAGGAACAATATTCCAGAGGTGGATGAAAAAAGCCTATTCCTTGTACCTCCCACACTGCCAAAGCTCAACTGGCAAGTGAACGTGAAGCAAGATTCCAGAATTTGAACCAAAAACACAGCTGGGCACAAATGGGAGATGACAGTTCTTAAGGAAGGCAAGCCTCAAGCCATTTAGAACAATAAAGGTAAGAACTAGGGATGCCAATGAAGTTCTTCTGAGTCTGGCTTGGGAAGGAACATCGGGGACTTGTTAAATGCCACCTCAAAGGAGAAACAAACTTAAAATTGCCTTACATTTCTCTGCAGTGCTTGCAGAAAACAAATTTCTGCTGAATCCAAAATTTCCTTGGATTTAAAATCCAAACTGGAGAAGAACTGCCAGATTCTCTCAACTCTGTTTTGGTAACTGTGCTACGAGTTCAGTCCAAAGTATAAAAGGGATCCTCTAGTGTGCACCACTGTACATATGCAGCCTCGTGCATTAATGGCCCAATCCTGTCTAGGACTGGGCAGGTGCGTGTTGGGCTTCACGACCGCAGAACAGAGTTCCCCTGGTGTAAAATGGCTTCTAGCAGCCAGCAGTGGCTGTGACCATTTTGAGAGCACTGCCGCAATGAGCAGCAGTGCAGGAGGCCCACAGCCAGACCCACGAAGGTAAGTGTGATGGTGGCAGGGCAGGAAGGGGGAGGAACAGGGGTGTATCTGGGCAGGGGGGAGGAAGGGTTCAGAAAGGTTTCTGAAAAATGAGCAGAAGACAGTAACAGAAGAATATGAAGATCATGGAGCCATTTGGCAACAAATGAAACTAACAATATAGGATCACCATGAATCTGAAATTAGTAGCACAGGAGGAGACAAGGCTCCATTCTGAAATCCAGAAGCTTCTACAGCTCAGAGGCGTGCATTATGTACTCAAGGAAGACACCTGCCGTTTTCTGCAGGCGCAGGAGCAGATTGCAGGAATCGTCCAGGGTCCTTGAGTGTGATGCAAGAAGCAAGTCTCATTCATTAGCACGCAAGAATGGTCAAAATTACCTGGGTTTCGTTGAAGTCTTTCACACCAACGCAATAGACAATCGCTCCGAGGCTCCTCGCTCTGTCAGCCTAAATAAAAGTCAGCATTACAAGTCATATACGCTTTTGCAGAGCCAAGCGTGCACGCTTGCAGGTATCGATCAACTTCGATAGAACTCGGACAACACTTACTTCTTTCTCTGCGTAATAAAACTGAGCCTCTTGCAGCTCCCCATCAGTGAGTGCTATGATCACACTAGCTGTCTGAAGTCCTGCAACATTAAGAATTGGGCTCTGAGTGACCAATACAACACCACAAACATGTCCTTAGGCTCTAAGATTAAAAGCCTTTTGTTTACTAGAATTGAGAAGGTGCATTAGGGCGCTCATGTGTGTGCCAATTGCAAGTTGTCAAGTATCCTGAACATCGAAGAGAAGTGGGACTGAAAGAAAGCCATAAATGATCACAATGCTTATTATTCCTTTTTGTGCCTGTTAATGGCTTTGTGAACTTTTGATTGAAAAAAAGTAAAAAAAAAAAAGTAGTCCTCTGTGCAAAGCCTAGGGCCACCTGGACTTGTGCCTGCTATTTAGTAGATGCAGGTCTGAGCAGCCCCATCAGGCTGCCCGGGGCTTACCCTGGGGTAAGGGGACAAACGTCCCCTTGCCCTGCGGTGAGCTCCAGCTGCCTCCTACTTTGGGTAGTACGCAGCACAGGCCAGCTGGCCTGCCTGCTCCTGCGCTGGTTAGGATTGTGCTGCCCATCTCTCCCATTTGGCCTAACGGTGCTTAGGTTTGGCTGGGTCATATTGTTTGTCCTATTACATTATTTGGTGGAGAATTTCAGATTTTGTTCTGCAGTACTTGAACATAGATGTATTGTGCAACAAGCACTCCCACTGAAGCACTTGCTGCCAAACCACCCTCTTTCTTGGGCCCGATCCGTCTTCCTCCCTGCCCTCATCCTCTCCCCATTCTGGCTCCCCAACCCCATTCCACACTTCCCCGCCTCTTGCTGAACCGCCCCCCTGCAGCAGGAGATGCCTCTGGTCTGTGGTCATGGTGGACCCAGCTGCTCACTGCTCACCAGACCACACTCTATTATATGGCATTGCTGCATTTGCAAGAGCCAGAAAGTGTGTTACAGTCGCTGTAATGAAAAATCTGGTAACCACCAGATAGGATCAGGTCGTAAAATGCTGTCGTATTTCTGGATGTGCTTTTAATATAATTCATCATAGCTCCAAATGTCTCTCTCAGTGTAGCCTGAAATTAAAGACGCTGATCACTGTTGACAGGTTTCTTATGCCAAACATTCCTTTCTTATTCATGTGACAGAAACACAAGATCTTCAAGGTGACCTTGGAAAAGGAGCAAAAAAATGGAGCTTATGTGTTTTGCTTTTGAGAAATCAGTATTGATTTTCTGGTATCAAAAGTTTTCCTTCCTTTTATTTTATCTGAAATATTAAACGTGCATTTCCTGATAAATGAGATTAAAGCAAAAAGCATTTTAATGCATTTTTTTTTACTATTAAAGGAATTCACACAGTGCAAACATTAGAAAATGAACATTAGGTTTGTCACCTCCCAACTTGACATTCATCATTAGATAATTAGTGGTATTACAAGAAATACAGTACAAGCTTAGCTTTTTAATATCATGGGATTCCTACAATCATCACACAAAAACATCAACAGCCTGAGACAGTTTACCCTTCTCCATTAAGGAGTTAAAAAATGTGAATTCACTATATGTGAATTCGCTTAATTGCTACTTTCCTCATTGTCTGCACCTCTGTCCTTCTTAACCATGATGCATAGGGACTAAAGGCTGCAAGGACTTTCGGAGTGGCACCTGCGACCAGCACTGACCCCTTTAAAATGGCTGGCAGAAGCATCTGCCGGCCATGTTTAAGGGATTCATGCTGGTCACAGGTGCCATTCTGAAGATCTCTGCAGCCTCTGGGAGGCCTCTGCAGCATTCAGAGATCTTTTGGTACTTCCTGCTGCACTCTGCTGGCTTCCTGAGGGTCTCTGCTGGATTCTTCTGATGGCAGATAAGGTACCCCTTGCATCGAACCGCATTGATCCCATAGGATCAATGGTTTGTTATCTGTGAATTCACCGTCTACAAGGATTTCCAGGAACCTAACCCTAGTGGATAATGAGGAGTGACTGTAGTGCACAAGGTGAATGCAGAGAAAGATTTGCAAAACACGTGCAATTTACGTCCTATTTGACAAGCAGTTGCCTGTATAATTCTACCAAGCAGTGAGGACAAATTTAGCAATCTTCACTCAGGGAAGCAACAGAATGGGGAAATTCTCCTCACCACCCAATAGAATGACACAGACAACCTGCTGTTGCACATCAAGATCATCTGTAACTACCCACAATTGGGACAATTTTTTGTTGTTCCTTAGAACAGAGAGGTTGGAGCATCTCAAGAACAGGACACTACAGGAAAAGCCAAATACTTCAATAATGAAAACATCACCTCAGTATTTACTACATTCCATGAAAGAAAAATGTCTGGAAGATTTTGGCCTGAGGCACTCCATACCTAAACCAATGAATTTTTTTAAATGAGGAGGAATCAAAACTGAGTACATGAAATGCATGATGGCAGTTCTTTAATCCCTACATGCTCTGTCCTTTTGACATAGTTTTTTTAAAAAAATAGTCTAATGGCAAATCCATCCCCCAAATCTCCTTCCTAATGTCTCCTTCCCCAAGATATCCACAGGAGGAATAGAGAGCTGGCAATAAGAACTATCCCTACCTCCACGATTTTCCTGGTAAATCTGTTCATTTGCCTGCAAGAAAGGGCAGAAATGTGATTTCTGTATAGCAAGTGGAAACAGTAGCGCTTGATACATGTAAATCAAAATACAGAAGGACGGTAGCATCTACCCTTTTAAAGCCTTCATGCATGAACGTGTCTCCTCCAGGCACTTCTCTCTGAAGAATTGCAAGTCCACGTTGGATGGCTTCCCTGGAGAAAAAGACAAAATTCTAAGTTCTTGTTTTGCTGGAAAGTAACATTTTAGTAAAAGAGCAAGGCCCCAGAGTATTATTTGATCACAAGACAATGACACTGCAGTCTGCTTGACTTACATGCTTATGCACAGTTGCTAAACCTAATCAAACTCGGAGTGCAATCCAATGCCGGCACTCAATTGGCTGAGGGTGTCGCAACCATGATACGAAGCATGTTGGCACCACCCTGGGAGTAAGCAGTGCTGGCGGAGAGGCCTGTGCCACCCTACGGGTGCTGTATCCAGACCCCTGTCTACCTGCTGAGGTAAGTACACAACCAAGAAGCAGCACAAGGGGCTTAGGGAGGGTGGCGGAAGAGTAGTTCAAAAGCAGGGGGGCATTTCTTTGCAGGGGAGGGTGGAATGGGTGTGGATTGAGCCCAAGAGAGGGTGGGATCAATGGAGGCCTTCTCCACCATATCCTACCCCCCCCCAAAAAAAATCTGGGTATCCTGGTGTTACACCAGATTGCTTGGACATCCACCAGCTGGTGGAAATTTAGCTGGTGGAAATCCAGATAGCCTCATAGGGCAGGCTGCAGGGTAAAGGGAAAAATATCTCTTTGCCCCAAGCTGCCTCCTAACCTGCACTGGCCATGTGACCTAGCTGTGCCAGTGCAGGTTAGGATTGGGTGGCCAGTGGAAGGACAGTCAGGAAATAAACAGTGGGACTTCTTTCCAAGTAACTGTGCGCAGCACTGGACTCCGTCTGTGGCATCTACACATCCTCCCTGCCCATTCTTCTTACAAGAGTTATCTGTTAAGGATCCTTGGCAACAGCATGGGGTGCAGAATGGGAGGCTGCAGGAGCAGAGGCTAATAATCCAAAGCCACTATCAGAGCAAACATGCATTGCAAACCTCTCACATACATATGCAAATAAGCACCATCCAGGGCCATATTAACCAGTGCCGGGCCCCCTGGGCTTTCAAATATTTTGGACCCCCTCTGAAGCTTCTGCCACACTAAATGGAAGCCCCTGGTGGATGGGCAGGCGGGCAGGCATAGTTCTCTTCCCCCCCTTCACAAATAAGGCCTCTGCAGCTCAGCTAATGCATCACTTTTCCCCATCCATTGCCTTGTTACAAAGCACGCAGGTGGGCTTCTCCTCACAAACAAACTTATACTTTTATAGAAGCTCCCCACTCACCCCCACTCCTAAAACAGAAGAAACACAGGCAGAAATCTGAGGGGCAAGAAACGGAGAAGCCAGGCTCTTTTAAGTTATCCCCCAAAGGGGAAAAAAACCCTCAAAAATGGACCCAGGCTTGCATGGAAGCTCCCCAGCGATGCCGCCTCCACATGCAGCCCATCTCAATCCCTGGAGGCAGGGCTTGCCCCATGTGCTTCTGGAGAGCTCTGCAAGCCTCACCTTTTCAAGATCAGACTTGCTGTAGTCTCTTGCCAGCTGGGGGGTTGGTGGACTGGATGGGGAGACCCCGGGGCCCAGATCTGGAGACCCATGGCAAGCCACCATGATGGGCCCTAGTCCCTGTGGGGCCCCTAAGCTTCAGCCTACTCAGCCTAAGAGGATAATACTGCTCTGGCACCATCGCAAGCAAACATGTAATGCCATGCATCACACGAGAAAGCACATTGCATCATGCAAACACATATTGCAAAACATTACACATATATGGCATATGCAACTTGCGCTACAGCACACAGGCTTACAGCACTGTATACAGCAGCACACTACATAGAAATGTGCACCAAAAACACCAAATGTAAACATTGCTTCAGCACACCACAATACATGACACACAAAAATGCTATGTTGCACATAATAGCATGCAACACAGAAATAGCTCACAAATGTACTTCAAGGCATCATGTGCACATGTCAGAAAGACACACACATGGTACACACAAATGTAACCTGCAGCACACCACATGCAAATTCACAGTTACACACAAACATGTGCTGCAGTGCATCACAGCACAAAATCTACAAATGGGGGCCACAGAATGCCACTTGCATCACAACATCTCACATGCAAACATGTCTCATTGCAACATGTCACAATATGCAGATGGTCCGCACAACATTGAATGCACTTTGCACACAAATGCATGTATAGGTTGATTATCCCTTATCTGGACTGCCTGGGACGGGAAGGTGTCTGGATTTCTGATTTATTTAGATTTTGGAATAACTGTATACATATGAGAAATGCTTCCTCTTGCTCTTCACTGTTACCCATTTGGTGTCTGCTGCCCTCTTTGACATTTTTCAAACATTCTGTACACACACACAGAGAAACCAGAGAATCGAACTTACAGCTCAGCCTTCTAGTGTTCACACTACAGAAAGTGAAAAAAGGTCTTGGACAAAAATTTCTGGATTTCGGAAAAGTCTGGATTTCAGATGTACGGATAAAGGATAATCTACCAGCACACACACAAATGCATGCCCCAATTTTAAATACAGTATGGCAGATGCTGGCTTTACAAAAAGTTTATAAAGAAATCACTTTACCATAGACTCTCTGTAGTAAACAAAATTCATGATAAATTATTCACTTTATGATGGGCTCATGATTGCTGCCAACACAGCTTTGTTAAGCCAATCAGTGATGTGAATGCAAGCATTTGGTAGCACCTCAGCCAATAGTAGTATCTTTAACACTGTTAAAGGAAGGATATGGAGGGAAGGATATAGTAGAGGTGAACACTGATGAAAACACAAACCTTCTAGGTAGTGTCTCAGCCAGCAGCAATGTTTTTAACATCATGGCTGTATGTATGGAGGGAAGGATACAGCCCTGTAATTTGTGTTCCATAATTACGACCTTGTGTAAACCAATAACTATGGCCACTAAAGAGTGCAATAGGCAGCTTTTAAATCACCTTTTAGAAAGGGACATAGCTTAGTTCTGTAGTGGAAACTTCAACTTCTGAGGTCTTGGAACGAATTACCAATATTCATATTCCAATATTGTATATTGAAATATTACAATGCAATTGGTTCTCTGGAACGGATTACCATCATAAAATGGGGATCCACTGAATGCTATGACTGAACATCAAGTAGAATTGGTAAAAGCATTATCAAATTGCAAAATACATTTCAGTATTTTTCAAAGTGTATGAGTCACTTTGGGGTTTTTTTCCCATTTCCCCTGCAAAAAAAAATTTACAAGCTAATGCGCTGTTCAAAAGTAGATTTTTTCCTCCAGGAAATTGCCGATTCTGCCAAATTAACCCAAGTTCTGAACATCCCTGTGTCCCATTACTCGCCATGTTCTTTATTAAAGAAAACACTTACCTATCTTCAGTCAACTTCATAACTGTGGTCCCTCGTGAGGAAAAGACAATGAAGGACATACGAAGCATGGGACTGTGAGGCAAAGGCAGGATAAGGCATGGTGAGGGTCACAGCGATAGAGAGAAATTCACAGTATACAAAGGATGAGGGACTTTTAAAACTGACAATAATTGACCACAAAATCTTTCTATGTTTCTATCTCACCTTATGAACTTCTCAGCCAGACTTTCAACAAATGAGAAAATTTCTATCCAATGATGCTTGACACTTCCAGACCTAAAGATGAATGATAGTCAGTTAGTTAGTTAGACCGTGGTTCATCTGCAGGCTAAATGTGCCCCACCCACAAAATATTCTTTGCGGACAGAGTTTGTGCCTCCTGGGTACGCAGCTGAGGTGCTGCATGAAACATGAAACAGAAACAGGGAAGAATGAGGTGGCATCGTTTGATGGAAGTAGCATTTGCCACCACGCCCAATAAAGCCATAATAAAGGCTACCTACTTGGGACAAAAGGGTTACGAAACTTTATGAAAGAGTTAACAATCTGCAGCAGTATTAACCTAGGCTAACTAAACTACACCATAGTCCCTTCAGCTATGCAAGCCTTATCTTTGAGGAGACAAGAGAAATCGTCCCAGCATTCACCTTTCAAGTGTTCCACGTTAGCCAGGAGAGGATACTGGACCTGGTCCAGTCCCACTCATCCCTTTGTCTATGAGGCCTAAAGTTGGATCACCTATCCCCAAACCACCTATCCCCAAACCATGTTGCTTCTGAGGCGACAATCTCCTCAGGCCCACAGAGAGGAGCCTTACCTCTCCAATGTGTCATTAAGTTTCAAGAGACCAGTCAGTGAAGCTTTCCCACAATTTTTGGATGTCCTACCAGTTCTGACTTGAGAGCGCAATCCTAACCTGGAGTTAGGCTAACACAGTTAGGCCAGCAAAGTTTGGCTGGCACAAGGACCACCGTAAACCGTGTTTGGACCACTCTCGGAGTTAGGGAGGATGGCGCACATCTGTGTGCTGGCCTCTCTGACTCCAAGAGTGGTCCAAACAGACTTTACGGTGGCCCCTGTGCCGGCCAAACTTTGCTGGCCTAACTTGGTCAGGATTGTGCCCTAAATTAATCTTCTGACCTAATCCATCAGTATGGAGTAGGTGAAAGAAAACCCCAACCAATGGCAAACAATTCCTTCTCAGCCATACATGTACTGGCTGATCTCATGGGTGTTGTGCATCTCCCCCAAATTGCAGCCCAACTACACAAAGAGACCCAATGCTGCCTTGGATGCAACCCCAATGCTTTCTTGGGACTCTTCCCCAGAGCTTTGTGTCTTCCAACACAGCAGCAGGGCAAAAATAATAAGTGGAAGGGCAACATTCAGACTGCAGGTAGGTGATATTTTTGACAGCATCCATTTTTAAAAAAATCTGGTCTCCAAACTTCCTGCACATAGTAAACTGACACTGTAGAGAGTAGTATGGGCTAAAACCTTTCTCTGCAACTTGCTAGTTTTCAAGCTATAAAGTGCTGGGTGGTTTTCTTCTTTACATGAGGAACGTTCAAAATTTCACCCCACTATTACAGTCTCAAATGTCACATTCCGCTTGAATTATCTTGGGACCCTACCACTTCATTCTGATGCATGTCTAGATTAGGTCTCAGTACGTAAGCACCACATGTTATTACATCACTCATACATATCAGAACCAGGCTGGAACCATGAGAAACACTGGGAATGCCTTTGCGCCAGCTATTTTGCAGCAAGGAATCTATCTGGTCCTCCTCCTTGAGTCCTGTCAAGAAAAGGACGATGGCAGAGGGGACAGGATCTGAATCTCCCCTGTAACAACACTACCAGAGTTGTGCTATTGCTTCAGCACAACTTACATTTGCTTTATTTATTCCTGCATGGCCAATATTTTGGATAATAAGAAAAAAACAAGCATGCTTAATCAGAACAAGTATGTGTAATCGTTGTCTATGGTACTCACCACACCCAGCTCACAAAGAACGTACTGAAAAAATGGCAAGAGAAGACATGCTCTCTTAATCTGGTGTTAAATTGCACTGCCTAAGGCTACATAGAACTACCAAACAGAACTACCATACTCCACGTGAAACACATTATCCATCACCCGGTGGCATGGCCCAGCATGTGTGCTGCTAATCTTATCCTCTTACAGCCCAATCCTATGCATGCTTTCTCAGAAGTAATTCACATTGACTACAATAGATGGTACTCCCAAGTACTGTACTATGATTGCTCATATTTATATTCCACCCTTCATCCAACTGGCTCAGGGCAGCATCCTCTTTTACCCTCACAACCACTATTTGGGGTAGGTTAAACTGAGTGAGCTTCATGCTCTTCTGGTCCTGGTCCAACACTATAACCACTACAGCATCAGTGGTGTTCCTACCAGGGTTTTTTTTTTCAGGAGCATGTGTAAAGTAGCCCCTTCTATTCACCTTCAGACCCATTTGCAGCTCAGAGACCTGGTTTGGAAGCTTTGCTCTGGAGGTGAGGGGGAGTGTTACACAGGAGCTCAGGCTCCTGAAAAACTTAGCACCCCCCCACATAGGAACACCACTGTACAGCATATTGGTTCTGCACATGACTGCAGCCTTGGAGTTACCACTTTTCATTTTAGGCACAGCTCTGGTGCCTTTATCAGTGATAACAAGAGGGAAAATGCAGTGGATGAATATTTTCGCTTCACTGTATCTTCACGCTGGCAAACACTATACCATTTATTTCTGCCTGCCATCCAGCCATAAAAGGCCATCCACAATGACAGATAAAAGTAAGCAGGTATTCCAGCTTCCCATTCTATTACCAGCCCCTCACATTCCACGCTGCTTCAAGGCTCCCAACCAAAGCAGTTTGAGAAAGCATGTCATTCCAGTCGTATTCTATTTGTTTGTATTTGTTTTGAAGATGGGTTTATCAGTGTGACAAGACAACGATTTGCTATGATGCTCTCAATAGTAGAATTCAAGAGCCCTTTTTAGTGAACAGGGGAATGGTATCACCCCTGTCAGCTATGCCAACTGACCACATCCCTGGTGATCTCACATTCAGCACTTGACAAGAGGACTTCAAGGAGGAAGAGGTTCAAAATTACTGGAAGAACCTTTCTGCACATACAGTAGTATGCAGTTAAGGGCCCTGTCAAATGCATTGTTGCATCAGTCTGGTGTGCTCCTAGTGGGGATGATCTTACTAGCCCCTCATATGTGCGTTAGATGTGTGAAAGGTCTGAAAAGTGCTAAGGGCACTCAGTGTAACTGACAGTCAATTGGTTCAGAACAGACAAAGTATACTAAACATAATTAAGAGCACAATCCTAACCTGGAGTTAGGCCAGCACAGTTAGGCCAGCACAGTATGGCTGGCACAAGGAACACTGTAAAGTATGTTTGGACCACTCTCAGAGCCAGAGAGGCCATCACACAGATGTGTACCATCCTCCCTGACTCCAAGAGTGGTCCAAATGTGCTTTACAGTGGCCCTGGTGCTAGCTAAACTTTGCTGGCCTAACTGTGCCAGCCTAACTCCAGTTTAGGACTGCGCTCTAAATGTTGAAAGCACTACCATATAACATGGTGATGGCCACTGGCTTAGATAGCATAAGGAAAGTTAAAACAAATTAATGGAGGACGAGCAGGTGTAGCTAGTAGCTGCGGTGCCTACATGATGCCGTGACATCACTTCCAGGTTTGGGGGATGATGGCAGTGGCTTCACAATGTAGCGGCTGCCCCCCATTTCTTCTCAAGCAGCGTCCTGGCCAACCTTGGGCTTCTTCTGAGCCACTGCAGGCACCCTAGCACAGCACTGTGCTTGAGGTTTGCAGTGGCTCAGCAGAAGCCAAGAGTTAGCTAGGAAGCTGCTGCTCAGTGGCACACCCCTTCGAGTGCTGCCCAAGGCACATGCCCTGCCTGCCATACCTTGGATATGCTTCTGAGGACAAGCCTATCAATGACTATTAGTCACAACAGCTACACAGAGCCTCTGTGTTTAGAGAATGCCACTGCATAACTGATGCTGGATAACTGATTAGCTATAAAGTAATAGGAGTAATGCATATTTAGCAATATTTAACTCCTATTATTTTAAAGCTTGGATCTGGCAAACGTTAGTCCCAGCACTGAGGATTTTGTCTCTCTTAAATCCTATTGCTTTCAAATTACCAACGAATTGCTTTGGCTAGTCAGGCTCTTTAATATAGGATCATTATGAATAGTTATCAACGTCACATTTATCATATTTCTATTTTACTTATACACACATTTAGAAAAGACACAAAATAAATTATAAATGAAGCGCGTTGAATTAAGCAATGGAAGCAGATGCTTAAAAAGTTATGTCATGTGTCAGAAATATGTCTCCAATATTTTGTGTTTGTATAAAAAATAACAAGAACAGGGGATGGGGTGGCTGTGTACTGGGCAGTGTTCTGATACTATACTAATTTGTCTTTAAGATAAAAAAATCAATACAGTACACTTGAAACTTTTGGAAAAAGCCCCTTGCTAAGGTAGCCATATGGCTCAGGTTTACCTTTGGTTCTGGGCATGTCACCACATGCCTTTTAGGCCTTTAGCTAGCCCAAATTTCTAATTTTCATTTTTCTGGCCACAGGAAATCTCTAGTCCTTGCATAATCAGAAAAATGAAGCAAATTATCCTTGTTAATATTTATATACTGCTTTCCAACAAAAAAGTACTGCACACAAAGTTTACACAGTAAAATAAATGGTTCCATGTCCCAAAAGGGCTCACAATCCAAAAAGATGCACAAAAAAACACAAGCAAATAGCCACTAGAAAAGACTCAATGCTGAGGTGAATAGGGACAATTATTCTGCCCCTGCCAAATATAAAATAGCCACCAATTTTAAAAGCGCTTCTTTGCTCAGTAGAGGCAAACAGTACAGTATTCTGTCAGATCAGTAAAAAGGCAGCTCATTCCTATCTTTGACAGCTCATTCCTATCAATGGGGGAAGCCACAACTATGAGTGACATGTAGGGGAATCAGTAATATCTTGCATTATAACAGAGTTAGGGAAATAGTAGAGTGATAATTCAGTCGCCAGGATATGGAAACCCTACCCCCCCCTCTCTCTCTCTCTCTCTGTGTGTGTGTGTGTGTGTGTGTGTGTGTGTGTGTGTGTGTGTGTGAGAGAGAGAGAGAGAGAGAGAGAGAGAGAGAGAGAGAGAGAGAGAAGGTCCTGGGTGGAAGTGAGCTGCTGGCCATAAAAAGGACTTTAGAATAGCTATAATTTTATAACTAAAAAAATAAGCATTCATCACCAGCAAACTGGCTAAAAAGGAAGGTTGGACTGGGTCTCCTAAGAGAAGTTAAATAGCAAAAACCTTCCTACACTTGATCAGTTTTGTTTTAACTTCCACCTGTTAGGCCACACTGTCTCCCAACATAATTAATAGCCCAATCCTATCCAATTTTCCAGTGCTGATGTATCCGTGCCAATGGAGTGTGAACTGCATCCTGCAGTGGGGTGCAGTCAGGGAGACCTACTCAAGGTAGGGGAACATTTTTTCCCTTACCTTGCGGCTATATTGCAGCTACACTGGTGCTGGAAAGTTAGATAAGATTGAGCCCTAAATGACTATAGTTTCCATTTCTCTTCCATGCAGCTGGTAGGGAAGAGATGGGCTGTTTTAGATCTTTTTCCTTTCTTGCCAAACATCTGGGGTGTGAAAGATACACCCCAAGGTAAATTGTCTCCACCCTGATAAATTCTGGAATAAACAATGTATCAGGGACACCCTAGGCACAGCTTCCGACTACAAATTCTATGAGAGACAACAATGCCTATCTTTGCTCTCTTAATGGAAAGAATCATACTCTGTAATCTCGAATGTATATACCCAACAATTTCAACAGGTTACAACAGCAAAGGTACATCACCCGCACTGGAAGTGCGCAGGCAGCCATACGGTAGAATAGTTATTAACATGTGCTCTAAGTACAGTGATGATTGAGAGAATGTTTTCATGTCTAGCTGCACCAGCCGCCGCCAACCAAAGCATTAAGCACATCTGCAACTGATTCTGGTAAAGGAGCAGTCCCACCACCAGTCTGATTATCACCAGTGGTATCTCTCCATGGTCAAGAAGAATTTTCACTCCACGCTTTTATCTCCTTGGTAGCATCTGCTAGTCCTTGACTGCGAACCATGTTCAGTAGTCTCTGAGGAGACTGTACCAGTGATACATTTGGGGGCAAATGAATGCAGATCCGGTTGACTTTGGCTGCACTACACAAGGAGTTTGATACATGAGACAAAGAGGTGAGGTTTGAAAAGACAAATACCCTGCAGCAACTTCAGTAAGAGGTGAACTCGCCAGCTGTACATCAACGCATGAAGAATTGTGTGTTATGTGAGCTTGCACTCTTCCCACAACACAGTTTTTCTTTGCCTTGCATTCTTGTGCAATTCAAAAGCTATTGCATGTTCTCACTCTTATGGATGATGCGCCAAGCAAAATGATGTCTTAACTCAGTGACTTTTCTGCATTCTTTGGGGCCAAGCGTCTTTCTTTCTTTCTTATCTGAAGAAAGAAAGAAAGAAAGAAAGAAAGAAAGAAAGAAAGAAAGAAAG
>JAJKFI010000034.1:7621201-7634544 GCA_029204185.1 Lerista edwardsae
AAGAAAGAAAGAAAGAAAGAAAGAAAGAAAGAAAGAAAGAAAGAAAGAAAGAAAGAAAGAAAGAAAAGCGCTTTTCCTTTTGATTAGAAAGCAAGCTGTAATGGTTGAAACTAGACGCAAAGTACAGCTTAAAAAAGTGCTGATGGAAGTCCCAGCGGGAGCTGAACTGCAAGAGATTGACCGCGAGTGTGAAATCCTCCCCGTCTTGCAGCGCCACTGGGAAGCGTGTCCAGAGTCGCGCTGCGCGCTTTGGCAGCGCGCTCCGAGAGCGACGACGGCGGGATTCACGCGGTCCCGCGGGGGGCGGGGGCGGGCGGGGGTCGCGGCTCAGCCAGGCAGGTGGCGGGGCTCGACCTTCCCGCCTGCCCCCTTCGCTAGTCCGGAGGGCCCGAGGGGAGGAGGGAGTCCTTTGTGTGCAGCCGCGGGAGACCCAAGTCCCGCCCCGGCCAGTGGCCCCGAAGGGCCTGGCTGTGTCAGGCACTTACTTGTCGAGGATGAAGTAGAGATCGAAGGCGCCGTGGCAGGAGGAGAGCCGCTCCTCTCGCCCGCCGCCGCCCTCCTCCTCCGCCCGGGCGCCCGACGCCAGGCTGCCCGCGGCCAAGAGGACGGCAGCGCAGAGCAGGAGAGCCCCTTCGCGCTCCCGACGCGCCATCTTCGGCTCTCGCCGCTCGCTGCAGCAGCCCACGGCCCGCTCCGCGGCCGGAAGGCGCCAGCCAGCCTTGCACCCCGGGCGGGCGAGCAGGGCGAGTCTCTTGCGGTCGGCGCAGCCTGCGATGGATGCGCCAGGCAGTGGCTGGCGAGCGAGACGTTACCTAAAGCCCCATCGGCGGGAGAGGGTGGAGGAGGAGGAGGAGGAAGAGGCTGGCTGCTGCTCGGCCCCCGTTTCCTGCGAGCCCTCCTCGGCGGGGAGGGAGCGAAGGGAGCAGCAGCCAGGAGGGCCGGCTGGACAAAGAGGGCTGGCCTGAGGGGAAAGGCGAGCCGGCCCCGACCTCGCCGGCCTGGCTGAGGGGAGCCGCCGCCTGGGCCGAGACGCGGGGCTGGGGCAAAGGCGCCTGGACTCTCGCCGGCCCGCCGGCTCCGCTTGCCGCGGAGTGAGAACCGCGGGGCTGATCCCGTCCCGAGTGGGCTGATCAGAGGGAGGGAATGGAAGCCTTTGGCCAGCCGGGTCGACTGGCGCTTTGGCAGACCTTCCGCCTGACTTGCCGCCCACTTCTCCGTCGTGGCCGAGAGAACACAGCTCCTTTCCCCGGGACGGAGCCCAGCGATCATCAATGTGAGCGTGCCCAGGGCCAGACGGCCGCAAGAAGGCATCGTCCGCAGCCCACGGGGGCTTGGCGGAAGGTTACGAGCCACTCTAACCGGCACACCGACGTGCCCCCCTTCGAGTCTGGGTTCCCCCGGGCCATCCACCAGTCCCGCCCCATGCAACTGTCACGCTGTCCCCTTGACGCCGGAGCAGCTTAGATTGGGAGCAAGGTGCTTTCCAGTGTGGTGGTGCCCATTGCGCCCGCCCCCGCCCAATAGTGCTGTAAAGGAATGCCTCAAGGCTGCTTTTTCTGCAAAGCGGTGCTGAGAGCTGTTGCCAGCTAGACACTGCTGAAACCACGCGTAAGGAAGCATATTGCAGATCTGGGAACGAGGGCAACCAAAAATTCGCCAGGGGACTGGAGCACCTTCCTTAGAAGGCCACTATTAACGTCAGAGACTTTTTAGCTTGGAAAAAAAGGCAAATGGGGGGGGGGCAAATAGGGGGGGGCATGAAATCGAGACACACAATTACGCATGGTGTGGAGAGAGTGCACAGAGAAGTCTTTCTCCCTTTCTCGTAACGGATCATTCACTGAAACTAACCAGTGGGAGATTTTGGAAGGAGGCGCTTCTCACTAGCGTAGCTAAGGGGGCGCCAAGCAGAGGCGTTTCTACAGGGATGGCAAAGCTCTAAGTTTTGCAAGAAGCCTTACCCTGTCATGTAAACCCCTCCTCTCCCTTGCTGCTATAGCCAGTAAGCAACGCCAAGATTGGCTAAAACTGTGCAGGAGAGGAGTGATTTCCACTGCAAGGTAAGGCTTCTTGCAAAACTTAGAGCTTTGCCATCCCTGTAGAAACGCCACTGGCGCCAAGAGATACAAAGCCCCGAGTACCAAGCTTGGAAAGGTGTCAGCAACTCCCCCCCCCCCACACACACACACACTGCGCGACCTGCAGGCATAGTCGTCCAGCTCTGTCACGGTAGCTTCCCATTATTTTGATCTATTTTTAGAATGCTAGGCGATTGCATAGAGTTATCCAGCTATCTCTGCAGGCGTGCATCTGTAAGACCTAAACAAGACCGAACAATCACGCTTTTTTTTTTTAAAAAAAAGTCTGTTTTAAGCACCAATTCAATAACGTCTTCGCACACCACATAATTTGTGGAATTCGTTTCCACAAGATTTGCTTTGGCATGAGAAAGGCAGGATACAGATTCTTCAAATAAATAAATATGTGGTGATAGCCACTATTTTGGAATGGCTCTGAAAGGATACTGGACAATTCGTGGAGGACCAGTCTATATCAGTCTTTACTAGTTGTGGTCAGTTGCATTCCTAGAGGGGGGCAAGACACTAAGTTTTGTAGGAGCCTGAGCTCTTGTGTAAAGCAGACCCTCGCCTTCAGAGCCATTCGCAGCTGCAAGAGCAAAGCCTCTGAGCCAAACCTAGCATTTTGCCCCCCTCTAGGAATGCTACTGGTTGTGCTGTCTATGCTCTGTGCCTCCGAATACTAGTTGCAGGAGACCAATGGCAGGAGAGAAGCCTGCTTTTCTCTCCTGCTTGTGGGCTTCCCAGAGGCAGCTGATGGGCCATCATACTAAACATCATGCTGGACTAGATGGGCCTTTTGCTGGGTCCAGCAGAGCTTTTCTTATGTGTGTTTTTTTTCTCAAGCCGGGGAGAAAGAGTTGAACAGGTATTCCTGAGTGGATTTGAATGCTTGTCTTGCCCAAGCCACCTGCTAACCTATTTTGTGAATTTTTTTACCAGTGTCCGTGGATGCTAACACTAAGGATAGCATGTTCAAAGGAATTATTTCTAGCAATATACAGTACATGAAAATGCTAAACCACCAAAAGATCATGATATTGCTTTCCTGGAATATTATCTCCACAGGTATACCAGAAATATCCTTCTAGTGGCTACACCAGATTTTGACAGAATAGCATTGCGCAAATCTAATCTAGTTTTGTAACTTTCTCTGTCCCCAGCAGGGTTGCTGCAAGAGGGGTACACTCAACTTGGTGTCCAAGTCCTTCTTGGCCCCAGGGAAAGAGGGGTAGAAACAAAAGGGGGGTTGCTGGCCTGACAACCAAGGTCCCGCAACGAAGCCTCAGAATTCATCTAACAGTCTGCAATTAGCTGGTCGCTCATTATGAGTGCCAGGTGGGATTTTTTTTTTCCTGTCATCTGAATTGGCATGGTTTTTTGTTTTTTTGTTTTGCCTACTCCAGATTGGCAAGGGAGGAACAGTAGGTTTCATGTTTTAAAAATTGGTCCCTTGTGTTTATTAAAGTTGCCGGAGTTAAACCCAAGCTGGAGTCTGGTGTCTTCAGGGGGGTGGTGGTGCAAAGGTAAATAGGCAACCTCAGAATACCAGATGCAGGGGAGTGGCACTGAGATGCAAGTACCTTGTTGTCTTGTGTCCTCCCTGAGGCATCTGCTGGCAGCTATGAGATACAGGAAGCTGGACTAGACGGGCCTTTGGCCTGATCCAGTGGGGCTGTTATGTTTTTATGCTTCACCTTTCTTCCTCCTCCACCTGTCTCCTTCGTTCGGCTTGCTCCAACCCAGGGGAGAGCATCCCTCAAGTAGCCTTCCAGAGACCTCTGAACACAAGTCCTTCTTGGCCCCAGGGAAAGAGGGGTAAAAACAAAAGAGGGGAGGGTTTGCTGGACCAACAACCAAGTATGTACCTTATGAAGCCCTAGGCCCTCCCCTTCCTAGTCTGTCTCTCTCACAGCCCTATTCTCAGTTTTATCTGGTCCAGCCTTGAGGTTAAAGGGCCAGCATTGCCCCAGAGTAGGGAGACCCCAATCCAGCAAGGAGCAGTATGGCCCAGGGGACAGTAGGAGGACTGAAGGTATAGCCAAGGGTTGGCTGTTTGGTGCCAATGGCTGCTCCCCCACCAGAGTTGTGATGGGACAGCTGGGGTCCCCAAGATGATGGGGCAAGTCTGGGAGTGGACCAATTCATTCATTTTACTTTTGTTTATACAGTGGGCCATTGTATCCATGGAGGTTCCATTCCGGGACTCTATGTGGATAAAAAAAAGTGCCTGAGTCCCCTCATAAAATGGTGTAAAATTGTGAAAATTGCATAATGTTTTCAAATTGTGCAAAATGGTGTAAATTGTGTAAAATTATGTAAATTGCACAAAAGTGCTAGAAATGGTAGGAGCGAGGCAAATGAGACCTGAGAGATCCAATTCCAGATGTGATTCTGCTACAGCAGAGTATGTGGATTTTTTTTTTCAATCTGCAGCTAGTTGAACTCATGGGTACGAGTCCCTCAGATACAGCAGGCCAACTGTATTTCATGTGCAAATGTACATTAAAGTGTTGTACTAGCTGCAAAATTGCATATATCTTTGTGCCATTGTTGCCAGCGTCTTTTTCCCAAAAGGACCACCAAGCCTCCTGAAATTATTGTAATTATGAATGACTCTTCTGTCGTCCGCTCCGAGATCCTCTCCATCCCCTCCAGTCACAGCTCATGAGAAGGGCCATCTGACCTAATTAATAGATCAGGCCACAGGGAAGGAGGACAAGGCAGAATCACTTTGGATGAGGGGCTTTGGCGGCATGTTGGATGTATTTCTTTCTGTGGGGCACTCTTGAGTCTTGGCTCTTTGTCATGGTATACAAGTTGACGTTTTCTCAGTGCTTTGTGGCCATTATAGTGGTCTAGAGGCTCACCCACACCAGGTCAGCGTGCCTTTCTGTGCTTCTCCCAGTCTCACATACAGGCCGAACTCAACTTTGTTAAACTTGGTTAAAAACTTTCTACCCTGTTTTTTGGGCCGATAGAGGGCCCAAAAATATTCACTACTTAAAATCTAGCCATAAAACCAACAAAACAACAGTAGTAAAAAGATTTAACGTGGAATGAAATAACAGGGAACACAAAACTCAAACAAGGTCAGAAAACAACATCTTCAGGCATGTGGGAAGCTTTCTGCATTGCATGCGGCAGGGAGTTCCACTTGGTGGTTGCTACCATAAAGAATGTCTTACATGTTACTGCCAATTATAGGCAATGGAACATGCAAGCTGTCCCCTGAATATTTTTAACACTGTTTGCAAGATCACACAGAGGGTCTAGCTAAATGCTATGGGGTTATACGTTTGCTTTGGATTCTTTGTTTTGATTCTTTAAAAAAAAATCCCTATAAAAGGGCAAAACTAACAATTCGCTTCTACAATGGTTCTGAACCTAATTGTGCACCTCCACACAATTTTAATTAGAAAAATATATATATTCCATTGGCTTTCAGTGGAAGTTGGTTTTCTAATTAAAATAGTGTGCAAGAAGGCACATGGTTGGAATTGAAACTGCAGCAGGGGCAAAGTGTTAAAGTCCCTCACTACAGTTGTGCCCTGTTGTGGATTCCCCACCCCCAGTGCTACTTGTTAAAATGCAAAAAACCCATTCTTCATAATGTGTAGTTTTGCCCCAAGAGAACACGGGAACTAGGAAGGGTTGACAAAGCATATACATTCCACAATCTGCCATGCCTTCAAGATCATTGCTTTTCATTTCAGAGTCAAAATGTTTGGAAATATATACGGAGGTTAGCAAGAAGCTTCTCAAATGCAGTATGATAAATAAACCAGGTACTCCTCCCATGCCTGGTATGTGTGTGTTTTTTTTTTAATATATATAGCTAGTGCCTATTAGCCACAAAGAACAGCCAATTGAAAGCGATTGCATTTCACGTTCTGCCAGCAAATTCTGGAACAGCTTCATTTTTAAAAATATATCATTTTTATTGATTTTACAAATGATGTAGTTGCACAAGACATACAATTGCCCACAAAATCAACCTTGGTAAAGAGAAGCCCCTATACCAAATCTTTGTGTTTTGCTGACAAAACCCTAACGTTACCCACTGAGCAGCTTTGAAGGGAGCGCTTGTCATTTACAGGAGACTGCCTACTTGGCTGCTTTGTGTGGCATGCAAGCCTGGCAAGTCCTGATATGGGTGGATGGGTCTAGTCATGTCTAATCAAAGAGGGTGGAGCGAGCTACAGGAATGGGGAGGCTCAGCTGCAGAACTGAACATTAAGAGGAGGATGTCTGGCCTAATTTGTTCACCCTCCGTCCTCAAAATAAAATCAACCTATCAGGCCCTCATGGGAATAAAAGTCAGAGCATCTCTCAACATGGAGAAACAATATGCACCACTTCCCTCTCCCATCTCCCTGTTGGGTTGTCCAAAAATGCAAAATAAAATAAACAGGTCCCCCCACCGCCTACCATAACAAACATAATCAGATGAGTTGCCAATCCAGTTAGATCAAACCATCTTTAGTTGATGGCTAAATATGAAAGAGTGTTATAAAAAGCTGTGATCGATTGCTTGGTTTTCTTCCAATCTGAAATCTTGTGGAAGCAAAATGTCTTGTTTTTTTTTTCTCCAATCCTTTCCATCAGCTTTTTTTTTGGGGGGGGCATCCAAAACATCTTTGATTGTAGTAAATCTCCTGCCTTCAAAACCATTAAAAGGTTGATGTTTGGTTTTCTAATACAAGCCAATATTCAGATTACTTGGACACTAATCAAATAACCCTGGTTATTTCATTTGTCAACATGCTCATAAGAATTTCCTACCAGGCGTTAAAGGCATTTATATGGAACGACATCTTTCAAAAGCGATGTTGCAAGTCCCAATTCAGGGCCTATTTGATTGTGACAAGACATTTGATGGTTATATTTTATGTACCAGCAGTGCCAGACATCATTTGCTATGGGAGAGGTAAGGGAAAATATTTTCTCTTGCTGCTTCCAAGCCCCCTTGACACACACCCCCAGTAACATTCAGCACAGCCTGCTTTGGTTCTCCTGTAGGCTATAACAGTGGGGAGATAGGATTGGGCTGCTAGGTAGACATGGTGGAGTCAGAAAGAGAGAACTGTCAAAACAATCCTATGTGTGTCTACTCAGAAATAAGTCCCATTGTGTTCAATGAGACTTACTCTCAGGAAAGTGGATTAAGGATTGCAGAAGATTGAAGATATTTTTGGAGAAAGGAAACTATTTTGAGCTTATTTGATAACATACATAGATCTGGCACAGTGGTACATCTGGCCCAGTGTATGTAAGGTATACACTTTAAATACCAGTATGCTGATGACACTCAACTCTATATCTTACCTCTTTACCATCCCAGACTGAAGAGGCTGTGAAGGTCCTGGGACACTGCCTGGAGGCAGCTGGGGTATGGATGAAAGCCAATAGGTTAAGACTGAATCCAGAAAAGACAGAAGTCCTCCTGGTCAGGAAATCCTCAATGCAGGCACTACGTCTTTCACCCACTCTGAATGGAGTGACACTTCCCCTGCAAGAACAGGTGCGCAGTCTGGGAGTGCTCCTGGACTCTCAGCTATCTCTGGAGAACCAGGTAGCAGCTGTGGCTAGGAGTGCATTTGCCCAGCTTTGATTGGTGCACCAACTATGACCATACTTGAGCCATTCTGACCTGGCCACGGTGGTCCATGCGTTAGTGATTTCAAGGCTGGACTACCGTAACTCACCGTATGTAGGGCTTCCCTCAAGAACAGTTTGGAAGCTACAGTTAGTACAAAATGCAGCAGCCCGGGTGGTTACAGGGGCTAGACGGTTTGACTCAGCAGAAGCACTCCTTCAGCAGCTGCAGTGGCTGCCCATTCACTTCAGATCTCAGTTTAAGATTATGGTACTGACCTTTAAGGCCCATCATGATTTAGGCCCAGCCTACCTAAAGGACTGCCTTCTCCCATGCATACCAGTTTACCCTCTTAGATAATCTAAAGCAGGCGGCTCTCCTTCAAGTGCCCCCTCTGTCCCAAGTTAAAGGGATGGCAGTTCGGGGACGAGCCTTCTCTGTAATGGAGCCGCAAATATGGAACTCCCTTCCAGAAGAATTAAGAACTACACTCTCCCTCATGGCCTTTCGAAGAGGGCTCAAATCATACCTATTTCATCTGGCCTTTGGATGATTGTGTGTCTGCCCTCTGTTCGTCTAGTATAGTGCCTTAGTTTGTTTACTCCCCTGGTCAATTGTTTTCCCACCCTTGGAACGGCCTGATATGGAGAATTGGGTCTAGCCTCACTCTTGTTCTCTCTCTGTGTTCCTGTTAATGTTTACTGCTGTTGCTGCTGCTGCTGTTATTTTAACGTGTTTTTACTTATTGTTGTCACATTGTATTTTGTTCTCTGTAAGCTGCCTTGGGCATTTGCTTTTGGCATGGGAAAGGCAGGGTATAAATTCTCCAAATAAATAAAATAAATTTTTATTTCAAATACCTTTATTGGCATAAAACAACAAGACAATATTCACAGAACTAAACAAAAAAACATCGCTTCTCAGACTTTTGGCTAAGATCAAGTGTGTAAATAAAATAAATAAATACATTTCGTTTGGACTGTTGCAATGTAATCTACTCGGAGCGGCCCTTGAAGAGTCATCTGGAAGCTTCAACCAGTGAGAATGAAGTGGCCAGGATGCTGTTGAACACCTATTGGACTGTACATGTTCCACTAATGTTTGCCAAGTTGCATCAGCTTCCAGTGTACTCTCAGGCAAAATTCAAGGTGCTAGTTATTAACTATAAAGCAGTGATGTCATGCACCCACTACGCACCACTACGCGAGTACCGGTTCCTAGAAGTTGAGCTGGCCCCGCCCACTTGAAGCTGGCCCCTGCTATTTAACCAGGGAACAGTTGAAGCAAAATATGTATATACACATCTCTAGAAAGCAAAGCAATAGAAGTTAAATCAACACTAACCACAAGCTGAAGTTATTACAAACATGATCGCATCCATGGCAACAATCATGACATCACTTCCGGTTTATGATATCACTTCTGGTGGGCGGACCCAGACAAGTGCCAATCAAAAGTGAGTACCTGTTCCTAAACCATTTGGATGACACGACTGCTATAAAGCCTTAGATGGCTTGAGTCCTGGCTACCTGAAGGACCGCCTCCTTTCACATCAATTTGCCCACACACAGATTGGCCACGCTTTGTCTTCCCTCTAAATGAAAACACAATCCTATTCTTGCACTGTGCCAACATGAGCCACTAAAAGTGCTGTAAAGCGCTAAATGATGACTTGTGAGCAGGCAGCACCAGTGGGGCAGCCTGTCCTGACCCACCAGCCCTGCGCATTCAGACCCTGGGCTGCTGGCACAGACAGGTAAGGTGATGAGCAGTGCAGAGCCTGGAAGAGGGTAGGAGGGCGTTCCAGGGATGGGGTTATTTTAGAGCAGGGTGGTGGTGGCACAGGGGGCGGGGCAGGAATGGCAGACGTTTCCTCCACCATATCCTAACCCCCATCCCAGGCCTTTGGGGGCTACACCAGGCTTCCCAGATTTGCGCCAGCTACATAGCTGACACAGATCTGAGAATCCCCATAGGGCAGGCTGGGGAATTACCGGAGAGATCTCCAGTTGCTTCCTAACCTGCACTGGTTACAGCTCTGGCCAGAGCAGTTTAGGGCTGGACTATGAGGCTCGGTTAGCTGTAACATAGAATAGGGCCTTTTTAGCAGCAGCCTCCTCTCTGTTGAATTGCCCTGGAATGACCTGCTTGTCTGACATTTTGAAATGAGTAGTAAGACACTTTTGTTCCATTAGCCTTTTCGTTGGTGAGGAGGGGTGAAAGGAGGAACCCTCTCCCAGAATGCTTTAGCCAGCTTGGAGACTGCTTTGCCCCAGAATGCTTTGCCCGTTCCCAGAATGCTTTGCCCAGCTTGTACTTGAAGGGGCGGCAGGGCGAGAGCACGCCACTCTTCCCCCACCTCCTTTCCGACTTGGGCAAGAAGGCGGCGGGGAACATGATGGATGGAGTGATTCTGGAGGGAGCAATCAGGGCAGGATCGTGCTGCCTCCTTCTGTCTCCAGCACACTCGTGGTGCTGGAGGAAGAGGCGGGTTGCCGCTGCTCTGATTCTCCTCTCGCTTGTTCTCGGTGAGCAAGAAGAGGGCTGGGGCGCAGCAGGGTGAACTTGTGGCTGCGCGGGCGGCAGGTCAGCGGAGACAGCAAGCAGGTGCAGGCTGCAGGGCACTCTTCATCGGGTCGCCTTCTGTGGCGTGGCCTGCCAGCAGAGGCATCTCCGTCGGTAGTGGAGAGGAAAGTAGCAGGGGTGGGGATGTCTGGCTGCTCTCCGTGCACGGGAGGGGGAAGTTGCTGAGGGCAAACGGAAGCACCTCTCACAGGCCCGGGAGTGGACCTGACCATGGTTTTCTGCAACTTGTTTTAAACTCATCCGATGTCTGCTGAGCCGACTTGTGCTTAGCAGCTTGTCGCGCTCAGTCCTGGTACGATCGCACAGATTGCAGCCCTGGTCTCCCGCTGCCGGGGAGCGTCGCGCGCGAAAGGCAGAACTGCGCGTGTTGTTCCCGCGGCTGGGAATCCCGCAGGCACCCGCACGATTTGCCTTCTTCACTCCCTGCGCCCCTGCAGTCTGGGATCGCGCCATGCCGGCACGGGCTGCAGGGACGGGGGAGAAGTCTGGAGCCTCCCCAAACAAAGATGACAAGAGGTTCGAGCCGGCGGCGGCGCTCGTCTTTCGGGAGGTCCGGTCCAGCTTGCCTCTCCCCCCTCTTTTGCTCCTGAGGGGTGTGTGTGTGCGTTAGCATTAAACGTGGCTCGAAGCCCTCCCTCCTCAGACGCCCTCAAGCGCTCCACGTCAAAGGCTGGCTCGGGTCACCCTTGGGGGGCAGGGAGCTTCGGGGCAGTGGCCGGGCGCCTCCCTTCGCTACCTCACTGGCTGGAGGCTCAAACCCCCCCCCGCCCGCCCCGTCGGAGGCAGCCTGACTGCCGCGGTGCGCTGCGCTAAACCAAGCCGAGCTGCGAGCCGCGACGGGCGGGGCAGCGGGAGTGGCAAAGGCGGCTCCTCGCCTCCCTCCCTCCCAGGCGCTGGAGGGCCAGGGGGTTGAGCCGCGCCAGGTGCAGTTCCCCCAGCTCGGCTGCTGGGAGGAGAGCGCGGAGAGATCCTGGGGCGCTCTAGGCGGTCTCCGGGAAAGAACCCGCG
The DNA here is from genome assembly GCA_029204185.1 of Lerista edwardsae. Classification (NCBI taxonomy): domain Eukaryota; kingdom Metazoa; phylum Chordata; class Lepidosauria; order Squamata; family Scincidae; genus Lerista; species Lerista edwardsae. The sequence continues at coordinate 7,632,473 of JAJKFI010000034.1, forward strand.
GGGTAGCTGGGCCGCCTTCGACATGACACGCAGCCCGATCCTGTACACGCGTCTGCGGGGAAGCCAAGCCTGCTGCGCTGAGTGAAAAAGGGACTTCCTTCCAGGTAAGTGTGCAGGGCATGATCCATGGATTTCGAGTGGGATCGATTTACGCTCGAGCTTCACCTAGGAGGAAGCCCCGTTAAACAGAGCAGGTCTACGTGAACATGCACACGGGCGCACTCTTAAACATGCTTAACTTTGGGTTGGATCTTGCCCAGCGTAAATGACATGAGTGCGCTGGCCAAATAGTGAGGGTCAGTGAGGGCTTGTTGGGGGAAACGCTTGCCCAGTCCTATGCAGGTCTACTCAGAAGCAAGTCTCATTGTATTAGTGGGACATACACTCCCAGGAAAGAGTGCATAAGATTGTAGCCAGCGTGGCTTTTGGAGGGAATTTCTGAATGCTTGTCAAGAATGGTTGCAATTTAAACCTCTATATATTTTCTTTGGAAGGCAACGCAACTTGTCATGCTCCCGATGACAGGCTGAATCTGCACTTTTTAATATATAAACAGATCCTGGGTATGCAAGCCTAGACGTGTTTACTCAGAAGTAAGTCCAGTCGGTGGGACTTATTCTCAGGTTAGTGTATATAGGATTGCAGCCTGACTCTGCCAGGGCTGATCTAAAATGCTCTGTGTGTTGAATGCTGGAAGAATTTGCTCCAACCTTTCATTCAATGCAGTTGTTCATTCAGTGTTCACATTTACTCTGAAGTGAGCCCCACTGTGTTGAAGGGAGCTTGTTCCCAGGTAAGAACAGATAGGATTGCAACCTAAACATATATTTCAAGATTTAGAATATTGTTATAGATCACGTTAGCTTTTGTTCTGTTCAATTATTGATTTGTAATTGATTTTAAATAAAAATTAACAAATATTTATTTTAAAAGGGCAAAAAAGAGCCTGCCTTTTCCATTTTTTTTTTGGTTTAAAATCTGTATTTACAGGAGGAAAACTTTTATGCATTGGAGTTGAATAGCAATAATTCACCTCCCTAATAATAAACCTTATATCTGATTTTTAAAACCCAAATCTTTCTTTTGGGAGATGCTCATATTGCATTGCTATTTCAATGGTCAGATACTGCTTTGTAGTCACAAAAAGAAAAGCTGGTTTGTTACATTTGAAACATTTGCACAAAATGTTATATGAAAAGCCAGTCCTTGTTGTGAACATCAAAAAATGTCTGATGGAAGGGCTGAGCTTTTTGGTTTCACAAGGTTTTTGGGTCAGTTCGTGTTGTTAAGCAATGTCTTGCAACAGTATATTTGAAATTGCATTTCAGAAAATTTATGCTGTATGTTCTGATTCTTTCCATAAACATTGATGAAAACTGTCTGGCCAAACATCTAATAAAGATATTTTGCCAAGGAATATACAGATTGTGAGATTGAGGCTGCAATCTAATACTGATTTGGAATCATATTCCACTGGATAGTGTGGGATTAACTTCTGAGTAAATATGTATTGCATAGCACTGCAAGAATTCTGTTTTGGTAAGCCATTATCTGGAGAGAACCTTTACCCAGTTAAGAAAACAAAAATCAGCACTGGATATTTGCAGTTTTTATGGCAAAAGTTCATGCTGTTTTTAAGGAATTCAGATTGGGTAGGCAGTGGGTATTGCTATGGTTTACAACAGAGGACTTTAAAATGTACATACAAAATATCAAAATTAGACAGACCACATTTTCTGTTAGGTCGTGGCCATGAATAATAAAGCTTTCATTTCTTAAAATCCTTGGTTTGTTTATATGCGTCCTTTGCCATAGGTTTAGTGAAATGATACGTGACATTTGATGCCTCTCAAACACAGTAGGTGCTGTGCACAGTAGATCGAACAGCTTTGTAAAATGACAGGAAAACAAGAAAAACCTCATGTTTGTCAAGTAACAGGAATATCAAAGCAATAGGGGGCATTTTTAGGGGAAAAGTAATGATAGGGGCAGGGCACCTAGCCCTCTGCCTCCTGCTTTCTCTCTACAACCTCTCTCTCTCTCTCTCTCTCTCTCTCTCTCTCTCTCTCTCT
>JAJKFI010000034.1:7634944-7648931 GCA_029204185.1 Lerista edwardsae
GAGAGAGAGAGAGAGAGAGAGAGAGAGAGAGAGAGAGAGAGAAATGGCTGGGATTGAGGTTCAGGGGAAAGCAGTATGTGGGGCAGGGTTTACCCTCATCTAACCCATCATTTATCCCCTGAAAGTGCTCTCTTTGCATCACCTTATTCAGCAAATATAGGATTGGTAACCTGTATTCAGAGGTATAACATGTAATCCTGTTCTTAAGTTAAACATTAAATAAATTCAAGGCTGCTTATGCTCCTGTGCCTAGAATTGCAACTACTTGTCAACAAATCACTCATACAAATTTTGATAGCATAAAAACAGCAGCGTGTAAAAAGCAGGATTTTTTATTCTTATTGCATCCATTACTATATTAAAATATTTATTAACATATTGCCATAAATGTACGTGGTACATTGAGAGTGACAACAAAAAACCACAGGTCCCTTCTCAAAGAGTTCGCCACCAAGATAAGCATTTCTCAAACTATGAGTCAGGATGGGATTTCTGGTGGGTCCCACAGAGCCTCCATTAAAAACAGGGTGATGGAAAGATCAGATAACTAATTGCCTCAAGTCTTGAGGGTTTCAAAAATCAGATAGTTGCTTATTGCCCTGCAAAGAGTTCAGCTCCTGCAGTTTGCAACCTTGTCTAAATATAAGGAGATAAATGTTTGAGTGTCTTTCTTCTGGTGTTTTTCCCCAAGTATATCAATGACAGGTAGTGGGAGCAGGTGAAGGATGGATCACAAAACTAAGCCCTTCAAGCCTTGAGGCTATTCATTAGGTCTGCCTCATTATGAGACATATATTGGGTCCCCCCCCCCAAATGAATAAATCAATAAATAAAATATTATTTCTTTCTATATCACCTTTTTAAAAAGTCTAGTAAAAGCTAGTTGGATCCCAATAGAATGTCCTTTTAAAAAGTGGTGCTAAAAAGTTTAAAAACCACTGATCTAGATTATTACTTAAAACATGTATTCTGCCTTTCAATTTTAGTTCTTAAAGTAGCTTGTAGCATAAAGATAAACAACATCAAACATTATCTAGCTATGTTAAAACAGTGCAACACACTATCATTGATAACAAAATGTAACTTACCAGTCACAATGTCTGGATGAGCAACACACATTTTACTTAGTACTTAACAGCCTGTCAACCAAAGGGATATCAGGATGGAGTCCCACAAGCAAGGGGGAACATCAATCAATCAACAGGTACTTATATACCACTTTTCAACACGAAGTTCACAAAGCGGTTTACAGGCAATAGTAATAAAGTTAAATGGCTCCCTGTCCCAAAAGGGCTCACAATCTAAAAAAAAGGCAGACCGCCAGCAACAGCCACTAGAAAGACTGCGCAGGGGTGAAGAGGGACAGTTACTCTCCCCCTGCTAAATATAAGAGGAACACCACTGGAAAAAGTGCCTCTTGTCCAGTTAGCAGGGGACATAAGAACACAAGAAGAGCCCTGCTGGATCAGGCCAAAGGCCCATCTAGTCCAGCTTCCTGTATCTCACAGCAGCCTACCAGGTGCCCCAGGAACACAGAGATGTGTCTTTAAAGAAGACCTTAACAACTGAACAGGTTTATAAGGAAGTAGAGGGTCTTTCAGATACTTCGGTCCCATATCGGTTAGGGTCTCATAGATCTGAACCAGTACAATTATATCTGGAAACAAACCAGAAGCTTTTTATGTACTAGCAAAATAAGTTCATTCCTTGCTATTCCAGTCAGCCTGTATTGCAGTTTCTGATCAATACACACAGGTATAAAATACATTGTATTTTAGCCTGGATATCACAGGCAGTCATCTTCAACCTTTTTTGTGCCACAACCACCCACCAAAGAAATAATGAGACTGGGGGGCCACTGCCAACCCCGACTCCTCCTGGGACCCAATCCACCCTGCCAATTTTCCCCTACTTGTGTCCTCACAGCAGCCCTGTGAGGTAGCAGCAAGGCCGGCCTTAGGAGCTGCGGAGCAAGACAGTGAAAAGAGGCTGTGCAGGATTGTATCACGAACTCAGTCTTGATAAGGCAGCAGGGGCGTAGCTACAGGGGTGCAGGGGGTGCAATTTGCACCAGGCAACAAACATTAGGCGGGCAACAAGCTGAGCTTGACACTAGTGGCCAAAAACCTTGGTAATTACAAATAATACTGTTGTGCTATTGGAAAGGCAACTTAATGCAGAAGGCAGTGAAACAAACCAGAGTGTAATATCTTTATCAAATGTTATGTCCAAAAAAACCAGAAAAAGAAAATATAACTCATGTAAAAATTGCAGTTTGTTAAAATCCCAATTTATAGGAATAATACTATCATGGTATATATCATTTAATGCAGAATTTCATGCAGAATACAATGAAACACACTGGAGTATAATATCTTCATTCTATCAAATGTTATGGCCAAAAAAACCCAAGAAAATAAAACTACAACTGTGATGTCACTTCCTGTTGTGATGTCACGTCTGGGGCATCATTTTGCTCTCTGAACTAGGCTACACTTTCATTAGCTTCACTTCTGTAAAGCAGTATCATTATTGAATCAGATTAAAGCCCTTCCTTGCACAGGCTTTGAAAGGTTGCTGCAGCCCCCATCCCCATGAAGCTTCATGACCCCATTGGATAATGACCCATAGGCTGAAGAACATTGTCAGATGGCATGGCTATTTGGCTAGGACACATTTTTCCAGGAATGGTTATGGACGATGCACCAACCAACAAAGTGCAGTGCGAGCACAGAACTGCCCCACGAAGCTCTTGGAAAAGTGCTGTCATTGCTGCTGCAGTGGCTATGATCCTGCAAATACTTACAACCTTTGGGTTTCAGCTGCGCAGACCCCATGGGTTGTAAGTGTTTGTGTGATTACAGCAGCGGTGGCACTTTTCAAGGATTTCTGGTCGGCAGTTCTTCCTCACCTTCCACCCCCTCACTGCTGGTACCAACCATGGCTGCTTTGCGTCTCAGATTATAATTTAGCATCCTTCAGTGGGGCTGATTCTAATAGCCTGATCCTGTGCTGATAGACCTGATCCTTTAGGAGGACTGCCTTAAGCAGTGCCTGACTTTCCCTACTTGGAGTGACGGGCAGTAATCAGCCCTACCTTCATTAGCTAGCATTTGCTTTTGGGAGACATCAAAGGTTTACTACCTCTCCTAAAAACAATATAGCTAACAGGTATCAGGTCTTCCATGGCAAATTACACTGAGCACTTGTAGGAGGTGGAAAGGCACCTTTCCTCAAAAGAGGATTGAGGTGTGTCCACTGATACCACCTTGACTGTGTGCCAAGCAGATAAGTTAGTTGACCTCAAGGAGCACTCCCATGAAGAAACATTCAAACCTGCTGGGTTTTGTGTCAGCAAATGCTAACCAGATTCCAAGTTTACCAGCGATGTGCAGTGAGGGTGTAGCAGGTGAGTGCCCTACCAGAGTTCTTCAAAAAATGCTGCACTGCTGTGATCATGCAAACATAACCCACGGGCTTTGAGCAGATAAAGCCCATGGGTTGTAAGTGTTTACAGGAACACAGCAATTGTAGCAGCAGTGGAAGCACTTTTCAAAGAATTATGGCAGGGCAATTCTGCCTCGTCTGCCACACCTGCACTGCAGGAAGCTGAAGCTGACTAAAGAAACCAAAGACCCCTGATTAGATGTGTTTATTTTGGTACACCGGATGGGCACCAGAACCTTGGTTTCTGCTCAGAGTTTGTTTAGGCACAAATCAAGAGAGGTGCCTCAGGAACTATTGAGTCTGACAACACAATCCTATGTATGTCTACTCCAAATTAAGCCCTGTTGAGTTCAATTGGACTTATTCCCAAGTAAGCACAGACAGCCTAAAGCAGCCTGAAAAATGGGTAAAGTTAAGTTACTAGGGCTACAGTGCTAAATACACTTTCCATTATTTTCAGTGGTATAATACCTATTTCTGCATAAACATGCACAGCAGTGGTTCCCAAACTCACCTGTTTGGAATTTCCTTCACTAGATGGAACATTGGCATAGACCTTGTTCTACATCAGATCTTTTCTTAGGCACATCATTAGCTTGTCCGAAGTGCTTTTCTCCATCTCCTTCTGTCATTAGGAAACAAAAATAGATTTGTGCCATTGAGTGATGAGGCTGGGCAAAGTTGCTACTCTGTTACTATTTGGAGTTCTTTCCTGTAGTAAAATGTGATGGACCCATACGGACACACCACAATGCAAAAATGTACATTTATAAGTACATTTATAGGCCATTTAGAGTATTATTAATGTGACTATGGATATATTGCTATTCAACAAAGAAGGTCACAAAGTGGCTTACCAAGAAAATAAAATAATTGACAATGCAATCCTATGCAAATCTACTCAGAAGCAAGTCCCATTGTGTTCAACTGGGATTACTCTCAGGAATGTGTGGATAGGATTGCAGCCTAAATGGCTCTCTGTTCCCAAAGAGCTCACAATCTAAAAATATGCAGAAGAAACACCAGCAAGCAACTACTAGAAAAGACACCATGGTAGGAAGCTACTCTCTGCCTGCTAAATTATAGCACCACTTGCAAAAGTGCCTCTTTGCCCAATTAGCAGAGAATATTGTGGAAATGGCAAAGGGCAAGCATTCCCCCTTCCCTCCAAGGCTTTCCTGATTGAATTAGCAGCACCATTGAACCACTTTGAAATAAGCAAACACATCCAGGTGGAGCCTAACTTCTCTTCTCCCCCAAAATTTGAATGTTGGGCATAATGAAGATTATGTGACACTTGCAATAACATATTGAAGGTGACAATACATATTTCTACCTATTCACTGAAACAATTTTAATTCTTTGTTCTTTGCAGGCTTGCCATGGAACTTACACTTTTTCCCAAAGGGTTCAGAACAAATGACAACAAACTTATGCATCACCATTTCCCAGATGTCTTAGTAACTGTTTATACCACCCAAGAAATCCCAAAGGAAACTATTCTGGGGCCATGTCTGTTGCAGGACACACAACTGGACACTGTAGCTTTTATTGCACTCAAGTGTTCAGAGAGAAGAAACATTCATTATACAATTAAGGTAAGAGGATATTGGAAGGTCTCTTGGATTCCTGCCCCAAAACAGTTGTGACTCTGAAATGCAGATCTGGTGACTGATTAAAATGAAAAGAGTATTCAGACCCTTTGCTGAATACCCTTTGCTGAATATGGGATATCGACCCATGTTTGTTAATGCTTCTTTGTAATTTACATACTAATAATTTCTGTCAAGTCTGTTTACCTTATTCTAATAAATTTACACCTCCAATCCCAGTCAAAAAAGGGGTACGTCAGGGATGTATATTAGCTCCAACTCTTTTTAATTTATTTTTAGCCGACCTTCCTTCTCATTTATCTGATTCTCACAATTCTCTTCCCTCTTATTTTACATTTTATTATACGCCGATGATGCCATTCTTCTTTCTTTAACCAAATCCGGTCTTCGTAATTCTCTTTTATCATTTCAACAGTATTGCTCCCATAATGATTTAGTTATAAATTCGACCAAAACCAAAATTATGGTTTTCTATAATTCTAGGTCCTGGTCTTCTGTTCCTTGGCACATTGGCTCTCATGTTTATCAAACTGTATCCACTTATAAATATCTAGGTCTTACTGTACATTATAACCTTAAATGGTACCCCCATTTTAAAACAGTTACTTCTTCTTCTTCTTTACAACTGCATGCTATAACTAAATTTTACTATACTACAGGCAACCAGTTCATCCCTGCTGCCCTTCAAATATATCATCTTAAAATTCTCTCCCATCTTTTATACGCTGTTCCTGTAAAATTTCAGTTGTAAACTATAAACTGGATAAAATTATTTCATCTTTTTTCAGAAAACTTCTTGGTTTACCCAGTGTCATTAATCTTTACACTATTTTTTATGAACTCGGTATACATTTTCCCTCCACTTTAGCTTGGGTTACCTCTTTTAAATATTGGTTACGTATCCATTTATGTACCCCTCCCAATTCATTATTATTGGATATGTTGAATGATTCTTACCAATCTCCTTGGCTTAGGTTATTCACTTCCAAACTTCTTTCTCTTGGTATCTCTTTGGAATCTCTTTTTGATTCCACCTTATCTCTTGCTCATAACATAATCAAATCTAAATTATATCAATTAGAACACGACCTTATGAAATCTTACCTAAATCCTATCTGTTCTCCTCGCTTTCATGGTTTATCTTCGCTTCGTAGCCCTCCTCTCAACTATTTCTATCAATTATCTAATCCTTTCCTTCGCAGAGCCTTTATGCTGGCTCGTTTAAATATTCTTCCCACTGCCTATCACCTTGGTCGTTTCTGTCGGATTCCACGTGAAAATAGACTTTGTCATTTTTGTTTTGAAGTTCCTGATTCTCTCCATCATATTCTTTTACACTGTTCCTTTCTTCAATCTCTTCGCTCTCGTTATCTTCAATCAATTTTCGCTGCCCCCTTTTTTCCTTCTGATAATTCTCTTCCTTGTTTATTGAATGACCTTTGCTCTGATGTGACCAAGGCAGTTGCTTCCTTTTTGATGGAAGTTCTTAAGATTAAGAGCTGATTTTATGCCACTGTCTATTGTTTATTGTCTATTGTGTTTGTTATTTATTATCACTAAATTATTATGCCAATAAAGGTTTGAAATTGAAATTGAAATATTTGCAAGCCTATTCCAATATATACCAAAAAACAAAGTGACTTTAAGGGGAAAGCTAGATATGATTAGAATCATGTCTTACATTAGTGTGCTTGCTTTGCTTTTCCTCCCTGCATGTAAATAGGCATCTAGATCAGGCTTAGCCCCTTCATGAGTGCCATTAACAGGAATGGAAGAGCATGCTAAACCTGATTAAAATAATGTGTGTTGTGATTCTAAGTTTTGTCTTCTGATGGTTCTAAACTAAACATCACCTACAAGACAGTTTAGACAGTCTGTTGCAGCCAGTTTAACTTGGCTCCTAGCTACGCTGCAATTTGACCTATCAACTTTATAAGACTTAGGTCCCAATCCTATCCAACTTTGCAGCCCTGATGCAGTTGCAATTCAACTCCAAGGTAAGGGAACAAATGTTACATGGAGGAGGCTTCCATAACTGCCCCCATAGTGCAGGATGCAGCACATCATGCCCAATTGCATAGCTGCATCAGCATCAGAAGGTTGGATAGGATTGGGCCTTTGTAGTGTAATACTAAGCTTGTCTATTCAGAAGTAAGTCCCATTATACTCAGTGGGGCTTACTTTCCTGGGAATAAGGAAAGTGTATAGTAGTGCTCTTCAAACTGGTGGATCGCAACCCACCACAGGAAGTAAACAGGGGCCATTTCCCCTTAAGGGGAGTGGCCCCAGAAATGACTCCCCGCGGCGGTGTGGGTATTTAGGGGCAAGTGTCCTACATGGATGGGGTCTTTGGGGAGTGCAGAAGGGTTGGACATTAAGTGTCCAAACAGGAAGTGAGCTCCAATCTTGCAACGGAGCTATTTTCAGCAGCAGGGAGGCCCACGGAGTTGGCAGAAGGGGTTGTCCTCAACCTTTCTGTGCAGCGATGGGATCTACAAAACGACTTGGGGGAATGGAGGGCGGGACTTAGGTGGGACTACCATTTGATTGGCAGCCCATCCATGCACTTCTGCTTTCGTTCCGCTCGCCCCGCAGCCGTCCCTGGCCTCGGAGGGGGCGCCTGCTCACCTGGGGGGAAGGGACCGTCCCCCCCGGGCGAGCAGGTGCCCCCTCCGAGGCCAGGGATGGCCGCGGGGTGAGCGGAACGAAAGCAGAAGTGCAGGGACGGGCTGCCAATCAAACGGTAGTCCCGCCTAAGTCCTGCCCTCCGTTCCCCCAGGTCATTTGTAGACCCCATTGCTGCTTCTGTGGCACCACAGGGTCCTCCCCTGCCAACCCGCAAGCACTTACAATGCCTTAAAAGTCTGAGTAGGACTTTGAAGACCACTGGTGTATAGGATTGCAGTCTTATTAAGGCTCAAGGTCTGAGGTGAACTTCCCGGATAAAAATTAAGCTCAACTTCCCAAACTGATGACACAAGCAGTGTTGCCAAGTAACTTGCTGGGCATCAAGCAAGCTTTGCAAATAAAATATTGATTTCTGCCATCAGTCTGTCTATAACAAAAGCCACAGATAATCAGTAGGATGCAATTGCTTCTCTTGATCTCAAGGTGGAGACCATTAACCAGATCATGAAATGCATGTCTCCTATGTTGTGCCAAAGCCTGAAGCAGAATCTAGGAGGTTGGTGGTATCTGTGAGCCTGAGGTAGCTGGGTGGCCACTCACTCACCAGAACTCTCCTAAACAAAGTTGAAGATACAGGAAACCACATCCAGGTTGATTTGAGTGGATTAGCTGGCAACCCTCCCTGAATATATTTGTAGAATCTTTTCTGTGGAAAAGATAGAAAGGAATGAAAATAAAAGGCAGAGGTGGACAGCATTCTACTTAAAGGATCCTGTTCTGCCTTGGATATTTGTGCTGGATTTGAATCTTGTGGAAGAAGAATGTTTGTCACCATGATGGCCATATTTCCTAACATCACTCATCCAGCACATGGATGCAAATAAAACATGATCAAAAGCTTCTTCTAGAATTTCTCTGTGTTCTGTCTACATAGGTAGATGTGGCTTCAGTGCAGAACTCTGGTGGATTTCCCTGGATGAGGTTGGTCCAAGCAGCTGCCAGCAAGAAAGAGCAGAACTTAGAAGCTTACTTAAAGAACAGCCAGTTGTACTATCGCCCTACAAGGAAAATACATAGAAATGAAGAACTCCTGGTTTGGTATGATGAGGAACTTTCCAGGCTTCTGGGATTCCATGAGATTGAAGTCAGCAGGAGGTTCCTGAGTGGTGAGTGTAGAAGGCCAGTAATTTTAGTTCATAAGTTTTGAGGTTTGCTCAGGTATCCCGGATGATGGTCAGGGATGTATCCACCCTGGGTCAAGATAAGGCAAGAGCCCTGGGCACCTATTGCAGGTGGAAGCCAGCCTGTTCACTCCAGTTGCTTCCTCAGTGGAAAAGGAGGGCACAATCCTAACGTGCCGGAACAGCACAGGCCAGTGGGTCTGCTCTGTATCCAATGCAGGGTGGCACAGCCTGGAGCCTCCATGGGACAAGGGCATGTTCATGCCCTTGCTCCGGGGTGGGTGCCAGCCCGCCCTATGGGCTACTCGGATCTGCGCCTGCTGTATAGCAGGTGCAGATCCGAGTTCCCTCCACAGGCCAAATTGGGACTACGCGGGATGGGAACAGGAGTGTGGATGCAGCCTAATGGACACTTCCAGGCTCCTCCCTGTACCATTCCTCCCTCCATCCTTCCCCCAGAACTGGCCCTGCACCAGCTGAACTCTGCTGGAGCACCATCGGCGCACCATCAGCTTCTGCTAGTGCCGTGGGGCCAAAGCTGAGGCCTGTGGCAGGCCTGTGGCAGCAGTGCTGGCGCAAAAGTGCCTTATGGCACTTTTATTTATTTATTTAAAAGATTTTTACCCCGCCTTTATGCCCGAAGGCACTCAAGGCGGCATTACATAAAACTATAAAATTTAACATTAAAAAACACTATAAAAGAACATTAAAACAACATATTCAAACAAAATTAAAAACACAACAATAACATTTAAAAAACCAAACCCTGTGGATCATAAAAGTATAACACCCCAGCCAGTCAACCTGTCAACAATTAAAAGCTTTTTTAAATAAAAAGGTCTTCAGCCCCTGCCGAAATGTTAACAGAGAGGGAGCAGTTCTCAATTCTAATGGGAGGGTATTCCAAAGTTGGGGGGCCACCACCGAGAAGGCCCTCTTCCTGGCCGCCTTCTCACTTCTCCTGGTGGCGGCACAGTCAAAAGGGCCCCTCCAGATGATCTAAGAGTACGGGTTGGATTATATGGAAGAAGGCGGTCCCTCAAATACCCCGGACCCGAGCCGTAAAGGGCTTTAAAAGTCAAGACTAGCACTTTGAATTGGGCCCGGAACAGAACTGGCAGCCAGTGCAGTCGCCGAAGCAACGGCTCAACAGAGTCAAACCGACGTGCCCCAGCAACCACCTGAGCCGCCGCGTTCTGTACTAGTTGTAATTTCCGGACCGTCTTCACTTCTGTGACAGCACGGGTCTGACGCAAACTGCTTGCGTCAGCCCTACGGGCTCCTTGGATTGCGCCCTCAGATTTGCACCAGCAAAATTGTTGGTGGAGGTCTGAGTCGAACTATGTGGATGGTAGAGGGTTACCCTCCAGTCAAAAAAACAAATGTGGTAAGAGTTGTGTATGTGTGTTTGTGTGTTTTAAAAAGACAGAAATTGACAGGTACCTTTTAACTGAATGTGTTGTGCCTGTCCAGTATATGTGAACATATAATTCTCATTTCTGTCTGATTCATTGTGTTGGAAAAGAGGGTTAGAGGAATTCATGGAAAAGGAAAGGTATACCAAGGTCCAGCAGCCATGCTGGGGATGAGGAAATTTCCAAGTGCGAAGGCAATATGCCACTGAATGTTCATTAGTGGGGAGACAAGAGCCCTCAGAGCCTTTATAGGCTTCCTGTTGGGGCATCCAGTTGGCTACTTAGGGAAACAGGTTGCTGGATGGAACTTATCTGATCCAGGAAGGTTGCTCTAACATACTGATGACTTGTTTCCTAAGTTCCCTATCCCAACATTCACACCAGGATTTTGATTAGCGGTTGCTCACCAGCACTTTTCTCTCTTCCTTTCTCTCTAGAGCTGGATTGTCCCAACTGCAAGCAAGTTTTTAAATGTGAGCACTCCTATCTCTCTCATGCTCGTTTCCTCTGCTTCCCAGAAAAGGGTACCCAGCTCTGGAGAAATCTCTATGCCCCAAAGATGGTCAAAGGCAGGTTAGTAGAACAGTCCACCAACTTTCACAGGGACCTGGAGCTGAAAATAGCTGCTTGGAAAGACTACTCCCATGGCCTTGTTGGGGAAAGGAGAATAAACTGTGACGAAATGGAGAAAAGCCAGGGGAGGAAACCTGTGTTGCTGGAGAAAACAAATTATCTGCGTGAAGAACATCTCAGTGAGAGCTGGGATGAAGGTTCCGAGCTGCACATGTTGGGGGGACCCTTCTGGATGTGCACTACAGGGAAGCAGACGTTTGTTAAGAAGGATGTAGAGGAGCAGAAGGAAAGTGCCTTCACTGAAGTGAGGCAGATGGACAAGCTGAAAGTGGAGAAAGCCAAAGAGTTAGAACATGGAGGTGGAGACTCTGCCTTTGGCAAAGAGCAGGCCCCCAACAATCTAGTTCCAAGTTCACCAGGCAGTGCATTCTCCTTTGTGTGGCCAACCAGAGCTGCCCGGGAGCCGAAGAGTGCTTTTAGCAAGCCGGCAAAGTGCCTGGTGGACAGGAGAGCAGTGGCTGCTTCTCCGCATCTGACTGACTTGGTGAAAGGTCCAAGGAAGCTGTCTGAGCTCATCAGCACCACCGACATCATGCGCTACGGCAGCATTTTTACCTCCAAGGTCCTGGTGAGTGATTTGAGCGGCTCTCGGTTGCTGCAGTCTAGCCTTCTTCAGAGCAGTCCCTTTGCGTATACTTCAGGACAGTGGCCCAGACAGACTGGAGAACAAACGCCCCCCATGCCCCCCTCCAGCTCGTCGTCTGCTTCCTTGACACTGCTGCCTCCCACTTTCACATCCTTGGGTGTGGCCGCCCAGAACTGGTGTGCAAAATGCAACCTCTCCTTTCGCATGACCTCTGACCTTGTGTTCCACATGCGCTCCCATCACAAAAAGGAGAGTGCTTCGCCAGAGTCCCAAGGAAAAAGGAGGCGAGAGGAAAAGCTGACCTGCCCTGTCTGCCAAGAATACTTTCGGGAACGACACCATTTATCTCGGCACATGACTTCACATAATTAGGCTCGCAGGCATACAAATGGAAGGTGCATGTGTTGTCGTGTATGTGTGTGTGTTGAATTGTTCCCATTCATTTTCTGCAAGATTTAAACTAGTATCTCCTGAGAGAAAAGGCATTTGCAGCTATTTCTACTGTATTTTTCTGAAGAAAAACCACCACCATAATGACAGAAGTCAGCTGGAGTCTCAGAAATTGCACTCTGTGGATACATTTCTAAGGAAATAAAAAGATGGTGAAACATATTTCAGACATGCTGTGTATTTGGATAGTTTAACTGTTTTATTTTTTGCTACTTTTTTTGTAGTGCCTCAGGTTGCTGAAAAAGCCACAATAACTTTATCTTAAAGGAGACAGAAGTTACCTTGATTCAGACTTGCTTCCTTGTCTGTAATATGAGAGTGATAGTGACTTTATATGACTGAATTCTTAAGCCACAGGCAAAGCAATTCAAATGCTGCGTTGAGCCCATCACAGGCCCCCTGCACCACCTCCCAAGTGTCATGAACATGCCATAAAGCATGTTTGCATCATCTTGGGAATAGGGGAGACCAATGCAGAGGCCTGTGCCAGTTCCCAGAGGCTGAATCTGGCTCCTGTGCTAGTACGTTTGCCAAGGCAGGCTGGCATGGAATGAGCGGGGGTGGTGAAAGTCAGGGAGGAGGCATTTTTGGGGAGGGGCAGGGCGGTCTGGGAGGAGGATTGGGTCCAGGAGGGGGTGGGACTGGCTACAGCAGCACAGGCTGAATCCTAACTCCTGTCCCTGGCCCAAGCAGCCTTCCACAGACTGCTCAGATCCATGCCAGTGAAATTGCTGGTGCAGATCCTAATAGGCCCATAGGGGTTTCTGGGAAGTGACATGGGATAAGGGGAAAAATATCCCCTTACCCTGAGTTGCCCTCCCACTGCCACCTGCCTTGCACTGAATCCAGCACAGGCCACTCAGCCTGGTTGTTCCAATGAAAGTTAGGATTGTGCCCTGAATAACTTAAAAAAAACTATTTAGACAATAAACTAAAATTTCATCTTTTCCAATCTTATCTTTCCCCTTGCCATAGCATGCAGGCAGAAGCGTATCTAGGGTATGGCGAGGGGGGGCAAGAGCCCTGTGGTGCCATGTGCCTGAGGGGCGCCCATGGCCCTTAGCCCCCCCTCGCAATGCCCAAGGCATGCCTCCCGCCGCAGCTCGCCGGTTTCTCCTGGCTGCCGTTGGCACTTTAAGGCACGCCCCCCCGCTCTACAAATCAGAGGCGAGGGAAAGCTTCGCCTTCCCCCCGCCTCTGATTCCCTGCCTGCCAGGAGGAACTGCGCGCGCCCCTTGCTGACGTTTCCCGCCAGCAAGGGGCGCGTGGGGTTCCTCCCGACGGGTGGAGAATCAGGCGGGGGAAAGCTGTGTCTTTCCCCCGCCTGATTCCCTGCTCGCCGGGAGGAACTGTGCTTGCGCGTGCCCCTTGCTGACGTTTCCCGCCGGCAAGGGGCGTGCGGAGTTCTGACAGGCGGAGAATCAGGCGGGGGAAAGCTGCATCTTTCCCCCGCCTGATTCCTGCTTGCTGGGTGGAACTGCGCGCGCATGCGCGCGATTCTGCCCGGCAACGTCACAATGTCATGACGTTGCGTGCCCCTGGGCGTGGTTGCGCCCAGGTATGCGCCTGCATGCAGTTGCTCCAAAATGGGCTGCACTATATGCTATGGGATGGGAGGAAGATCAGGAGGCTTAGGAGGTGAAAGGGAACATATTTTTCCTTATCCATCTGTAAGCCTTCTGATTGCCAGTGGGCCTCCTCGGACCTGTGCCAGCTCTTTAGCAAATCGCCTTCCCTGCATTCCTCCAGTACCTGGAGGCCTTAGAAAGGCACTTCCGGTTTTCACTGAAAATTGGAAGAGCCTTTCGGAGGCCTCCAGAAAGTCACCCCTTCAGGTGTAGTGCCTGGGGCCCTGTATCCCCCCCCTGGCCCTCCATTAACTATTCTAGTGCTTCGAAGTCCAGAAGAGTGGAAAGGAGATGCTAAAATATCAGTGGGTAGGCAGTGCACCTGCACTGTGAGCTCTGGGGAGGGGAAGGAGGTAGGTGTGTGTGTGTGTGTGTGTGTGTGTGTGTGTGTGTGTGTGTGTGTGTG
>JAJKFI010000034.1:7653237-7669854 GCA_029204185.1 Lerista edwardsae
GCCCCTGGGGGCAGGGGTACGCAGGGGTCCCCACATGAAGACGGCCGAAAACGGCCGAAATCGGCATTGAGTCCATAGTTTCCGGGGTCACCGAGACAAGCGGCGACACTCCTGATGCCGGTGGAGTCCAGGTTCAGCCCCCCCTTGGTGTGGGAGGCAGGAAGGGGTGCAAAACACAGCGTCCGCCATGCCCTGCTGGAACGCCTGGAGTGATTGGCACCAAATTCGGCACGCGCGTGGTGACAAACACTGCGGCCTGGCAACAAACACTGCGGGGGTCAGGCCCCCCTTGCGCCCCCGGGGGGTACAGGGGGGTCCCCACATGAAAACAGTCAAAAATGGCCAAAATCGGCGTCAAATCTGTAGTTTCTGGGGTCGCCGGGGCGAGCGGCGATGCTCCCGATGCCGTTGGAGTCCAGGTTCAGCCCCCACTCAGTGTGGGGGGGCGAGAAGGGGTGCAAAACACAGCGTCCGCCACGCCCTGCTGGAACGCCTGGACTGATCGACACGCAACATGGCACGCATACACCTCCGGCCTGGCGACAAACACTGCGGGGGTCAGGGCCCCCCCAGCGCCGCCGGGGGTGGGGGTATGCAGGGGGCCCTGCATAAATCGGTTGAAAATAGCCATGATCGGTGTTGAATCTGTAGTTTCCGGGGTCGCCGAGGAGAGCGGTGACGCTCCTGACGCCATGGGAGTCTGGATTTGGCCCACCCTCGGTGTGGGGGGCAGGAAGGGGTGCAAGACGCAACGTCTGCCATGCCCCGCTGCGACGCCTAGAGTGATTGGCGCCAGACTCGGCAGGCGCATGAGAATGGTCGAAAATGGAGAAAATTGGCGGTGGATCCGTAGTTTCCAGGGTTGCTGAGGTGAGCGGTGACGCTCCCGACGCCGTGGGAGTTCGGGTTTGGCCCCCCTTTCAATGTGGGGGGTGGGAAGGGGTGCGAAAGAAGATGCCCGCCATGCCCCGCTGCGACACCTGGAGCGATTAGCGCCAGACTTGGCACGCGCGTGCCTTGCGGCCTGGCGGCAAACACTGCGGGGGTCAGGTCCCCCAGCACCCCCGGGACTGAGGAGTGCAGGGGGCCCCATGTGAAGATGGCCAAAAACGGCCAAAATCGGTGTCAAGTCCATCGTTTCCGGGGTCGCTGAGATGACCGGCGACACTCCCGACACAGTTGGAGTCCGGGTTCGGTCCCCATCACTGTGGGGGGTGAGAAGGGGTGCAAAACTCATAAACTCTGGAAGACCATTTTGTTACCCGGGCAACGCCGGGTAACAAAAAGCTAGTTGACTATAATGGGACTGATTTCTGAGTAGACATGCATAGGATTGCATGCTCTCTGTCTGGGCTCGCATTTATATTGAAAGCTAGCTGCTGAGAGGTGGCTTTTGAAGAAACCAATGTGATCATTCTCAGGGGCCTTGGAGTTGATTTACCTTAACATATTTAATCATGACAGTTCCAAGTGATTCTTGACATTCCCAAACAACACCAAAAATGAAATCTCAGGCATATTGGATATATTGTTTCTTTGTGTGCTCACTGCTTCAGTAGCGTAGGAAGGGTGGGGCAACATGAAAAGTACTGTAGGTGAAAAAGGTGCCATGTAAGCTGCACCTCCCTTTCATCATCAGAGCCATTCCAGGCAGCCACAGCAGTGCACAGGAGCACCTGCATGTTGCCACTGCTACCTGGAATGGCTATGATGGCAAGTGGGTGGGATGCTTATATGGTGCGTTGCTGCACCAGCAGTACTTACCATTCCCCCCCAGTGATGCTACTGCACAGCTTTTCTCCATTTCTTAAGATCTGCCTGTTGGTGAGCCTTGCTCTCAACAGTCTTCCTTTAGTATTTGAGGGATGAACATGCTATCTCCAGGCTTCTGATGAAAGGACCGAGATAGATATTGACAGCCACAAATTCATAATGTAATTGTTCTCACCTGTAAGCTGTGAATGGGTCCAGATCTCATTTGTTGTATCATTTGGCCTATTGTAGACTTTGTCCAGTAGAATTGGATGTCCTTCGTCAAAGAAATACGAGCACAGAATGGGTATGGCAGATGTGGGCCCCCCTATATTGTGTCTGTTATAAACACACACAAAAAGAGGGAAAAATTCAGATCAGATGAGTTTATTCTGAAGGCAAAGAGAGACATTCTAAAGTAGGGTGAGAGTGGTTTGAACATGCAACAATGTCTTTCAAATATCTAATGAATGCTGAGAGTGGGAGCTGGATTTTGTAAGCTGCTCCCGTTCTCAGCCTCCACCTGTTCTTTCTGCAGTTAGAATAGAGCAGAGGGACTCAAACTGTGGTTCTGTGGTCATGACCCAATTTTGATGGTTTGGGAAACTGACAGGGCAAATTAGGCTATGTGCATCAAGGGTTAAACAACCTGCTACTTGTGGGAGGGGGAAAGTGCTGCTGCCCAATCTCCATTATATCCACAGAGGCTGGACTGACTGGTAAAGTGAACCTTTTTTTTTAGGTGGGTCTCAATGCTAAAAAGGTTTGAGAACCACTGGAATAGAGCATATGTATGTGTCTTTGGCAGCCCTGCCTTTTTCAGTGGTCCCAACCACATGGATAGAGCCTTACGGGTGCATGATCATAAATAATGCACACATAGAGATGTGGACTGTGGACACTGGGTGCAATCCTGATTCGTCCTTCATGAGTTCACTGAAGCATCGGGTGAGTGATTCTCCGCCCTGAAAACAAATGTGTCAGGATTCAGTAACCTTGGATTCAAACCACTTCCATCACATTTTAGAAAGTGCAAACATGTTGATCTACTGTACTTTTTAATATTCAGTGGCTGCTCTGCATCCCTTTCCTCACATTGGGACAGCAGCAGTACACCCTCTATCAGATCCCTGGTCCTCTCACAATATTAGCTGCTTCTCTGCTGTGATCCTCCTGCCAAAAGAGCAAACTAGCAGTGAGAAGCTCCTGTGAATCAGTCTGGAAGAAAATGTGCAGAGTAACAAAACATCATAAATAGCACAAACGAGAAACTGGGAGCAAAATAGAGACACTTGTTGTTTATATGTTTTCCTAGTTTGAAGCAAAGTGAGATTGGTCAAATAGCAGGCTGCTTAGTTGCTGGGTGAAGGATATGAGCAATAGAAAGCAAACTGCTGCTGTTCCTGCTATGCTGCCTCTTCTCTTCACTGCAAGTGCTGAGTGAACCCCTGAGGTATGTGAGAAATAGAACAATCCTGCCCCTGGCAGCAGCAGAGGAGGGAAGAGGCAAAGGAACAGAACAGAAGAGAAGGGATTTTTCTATTTGTAGAGTGGAGGTGGCTGGAGTGGCACTGCTGCCAGCTCCATGATGTCTCTGGCTGCAGCTGAGGTAAACAAACAGGTAGGGTGGCTCCAGTGGTGTCATCTAAATGATTTAAGAACAGGTACTCACTTTTGATTGGCATGTGTCGGGACCCGCCCACCGGAAGTGACGTCATAAGCCGGAAGTGATGTCACGGCAGGAAGTGACATGAAAAAAGCCCTTTTGAGGCCTCAGACAATTTTAAACTGATCCAACAGTTGCAACAGTATTCCACAGCACCCCCAGAACATGTTAAGGAGGTCTGGCATCATGTTAAAGTGACCCAACAGTTCCAAAACCCCAGAGCAGCTCATTTTTCAGTGACAAGGCAAGGCAAGGCTCCGCTCACTGCATGCCTGCCTGCCTGGCTCTGAGAACGTGCAGGCAACTCAAACGTGCAGGAAATTCAAATGTTGCAGGGGGCGGAGTCGACAGGTGGGCGGGCGAATGGGCGGGGCCAGCCGTAATCCTAGGAACCAGTACTCGCGTACCCCCGCGTACCCCCTGCATGACATCACTGGGTGGCTCCAAATCTGTTTCTTTCCCTAATTTGCTGCCTGAGGTGATTGACCTCATCATGCCACCAGGTAGAGCCATCCTTGAGAGTTGGAACTAGAGATGTTCCTAGGCCCCCACAGCCTATTCTTCCTGGCTCAGCTGGGCACTGCCATCCTGGATCCCACAAAATCTTGTGAGATCCAAGATGGCAGCACCCAAATCTTATAAGATTTTGTGAGATCCAAGGGCTGTGCCTGGAGGAACAGGTAGGAGGGGAAACCAGGGACATTCTATGGTACCCCTGTAAATGTGCCGTGATGCCCAAAGATGTCACAATCCACACTTTGGGAAGCCCAAAGTGTCATAAGTGGACAGGTGGGGAACACCCACTGCAGGGCATTCTCCAGCAACCTGACACCAACACTGTTTAACGTTCCTTTTGGCCCAGTATTAGTGTTTATTCCCATGGGTTAAGAATTAATTAAATTGGCTTTGAGAAGCACTGGTTCAATAAATTCTATTTTGAAATTATGGGGATTTATTCCACATTGTGTTCATCCAGCCCAGCTCAAGACAAATTCCTCTGAGTTCTGTTTTGGTCAGGATTTACCTCATGTCTATGATTAAAGCATCAGTGTTGACAATCTTCTTCCAAACGTGTTCCACTAGCAGCTCAGAGACTTGGGACAAAAGCTCACAATCTCCAAACATATCGAATCGCAGGTAGCCAACATTGTTCTCAAGCAGATTGGTTTGGACAGAGAACTTAATGAGGTCTTCAAACATTTCCGGGGAAGGGATCTGAAATAGTTTGAACACAGTTTTTACATTCAAGGACAACATAGCAGGTAATTATGTGAGAAAATTAGTACTGATGCACTCAGTACCTCTTTGCACATCACTAGCTAGATTGGGACAATTGTGTTTTTCCTTTGAGGTCTTCTGTTTCACGTTGCTCATCCAACCCAGTCATGCTGTCATTCCTCTTTTTCCCTACATGGAATCCCGATCCAGCAACAGCAAGCATACTAGTTTCTTCATTCCTTTAAACCTGTCTGATTACAAGCTACATGCACAGCCCACAACCCACCCATTCCTTCCTCTCTGCTGCCTGTATTCCTATTAGCTGTGTCCCTTGCATTTTGTTTCTCCTCTCCCGTTAGGGCAGTCAGTTCTCACTGACCGTAAGGATGTCCTGACTATAATCCAGGGTGTGTGAGTCGGTTTCCTGAACTGGGAACTATAACATGGAGGGGGATTTTTGAGAAAGTCCATGTTCCTATTGACCAGGGTGTTTGTGCAATTCACAAATCAGGGTGTAAATAAAAATGGCACTTGCAATGTAGCCTGTGGATTATCACATTTCATGAGAGCTGAGGTCTTCTGGGAGAAATCTGGATGGGAGAGTCTTCTTCCTCTTCCAAAATGTACATTGAAAATGAAGATCTCTCTCTCACACAGGGTGTCATTCTCCAGTTCTGATTTACATTGCAATTCCTAGTGTTTAACTAAAAATTGTGCCTTATATGAAGCCCAGGGGCAGCCCATCCATGAAGGTGAACAAAACAGCTGCTCAGATCAAGCTGGTGAGGGGTGCCCTACACTCCCTGCTTCACCACCACTACTTCCTCTGCCCCTCCACCTGCCTTGCCACTCCACCCAGCCATACCCCATCCCCTTCTTGTATTGTACATTCTCCTCACCTAGAAAGTGAGTGAGAGGAGTAAGGGGGTGCAGCACACTACCTCTTCCTCTGATGGCAGTGCTACAGGAGGAGATTAATGGTGCTGCCACCTCAATGCCTTTAGCCACTGCCACTTCTTTTAAATTGACTGCTGAGGAACACTTTGGGAACAGCAACATTCTGCTCCCAGAATCCTCCTGCTGAGCGAGTTGTAAGGAAGTCGAAGAGCTGAAGAGAAGCATGAATGCAGTGAAGCGTGAATGCAGTGGCGGTGAGAGAATCTGATGCTATTTTAGAAGTCAGATTGGCTTGGACTGGGCTTGGTTAAGCCTGTTATTAGGGATGGTGGGCTTCTTTTTCACTCAGATATGGAAAGCTGCTGATCAGGATCAGGGTTATAAAATCTTTAACTTCAGGAGAGAGATCTTTAACTGATTTAGCAGCTGACTCGTAATAGTGATCATCTATCGTCTGTTTGGGAGATAGTCAGAATACTTGTTTCTTTCTCCTCTGCTCTCTGAACAATTGACAATCCTCTTTTATTTTTTTAACATCATTTCATGTATCACAAGTTGAATAATAAATCCTTTGCCATGTTTTAACTGGACTGATAGTTTTCCAGGAAGACCTTCTAATGTGATTTGAAGTGCTTGAAGTCACTGACGTGACTTTCTTGCCCAGAAACCTAGAACTGCAGCTCTCTAGACAAACCATTTTTTGCACAAGAATGCCACCACTGGTCAGTTTCCTCTTACAATCCCTGTCATTTTCATGCTTTTCATTTATGGCAGTACAGAAAAAGAGAATTCACTCCAAGTAAAACACTGTCTCTGCCCAAACATCATAGCCTAGTATAAATGTTCTGAACTAGTGAAACAAAGAAAGCTCAAAGGTGTTAAAAATAATTAGCTGTATGACAGGCACATGAGAAGGGGCAGAGTGGGAACTTCAGACTACCTGCCATCTTTTATTCAGCTAGGCTAATCAGATGGGGAGAGTGCAGCTTTCTTTACATTTGGGAAGCTTGGATAGTATTTACAACCTTACAAGTGGTAAAAAGACTGTAGCACGTTTAGGCTGCAATCCTATCCACACTTTCCTGGGAGTAAGCCCCATTGATTATATTGGCACTTACTTCTGAGCAGACGTGCAAGAGACTGGGATGTTACTCTGGAAAGAGATGGAGGGTTATGCAACCAGTCGCGGGCTCAGCTGAGGCTCTGCCCCGGGGCAAGGTTTGAGAAGGCCGCCCCTGGTGCCAGTTTCTCACCTCTTGCGCTACCCCTGCCACGACCCCACAGCACACCAGGCTCCATTTTTGGAGCTGTTCTAGCACAAGTGCTGGTGGGAGGGCCAAACTCCACTTCTGCAGCTCGCCTGTGCAAGAGGCGAGCCACCTTGTCGCCACCATTTCCTGCTCCACCAGCATGGCGCTTGGGGCATTTGCCCCCCAATGACAATGGTAGAACCACCACTGTATGCAACTAAGAGCCCTATCCTATCAAACTTTCCAGTGCTGATGCAGCCCTGAGGAGGCCATCGTGTCTGCCCCCCCCCGCTCCAGGATACAGTGCACACACTTTTGGTATATCTGCATCAGTGCTAGAAAGTGCTAGAAAGGGAGAAGGGGGGGCCCCTGGAAACTACAGGCCGGTCAGCCTAACTTCTGTTCCGGGTAAGATGGTGGAAAGCCTCATCAAAGATAAAATCCTAAAACACCTATAACCCTAATCCTAGAAGAACAAGTGTTGCTGAAGGAAAGTCAGCATGGCTTCTGTAAGGGTAAGTCTTGCCTCACAAACTTTTTGGAATTATTTGAAAAGGTCAACAGGCACGTGGATGTGGGAGAACCTGTGGATATCATATATCTGGATTTTCAGAAGGCATTTGACATGGTCCCCCACCAAAGGCTGCTGAAGAAATTTCAGTCAGGGCAGGTCCTGTTATGGATTCAGAATTGATTGAGGGCCAGGAAACAGAGAGTGGGGGTCAATGGGCAATTTTCACAATGGAGATTGGTGAAAAGCGGAGTGCCCCAGGGATCTGTCTTGGGGCTGGTGCTTTTCAACTTGTTCATAAGTGACCTGGAAACAGACATAAGTAGTGAGGTGGCCAAGTTTGTGGATGACACAAAACTTTTCCGGGTGGTGAAAACCAGAAGGGATTGTGAAGAGCTCCAGAAGGATCTCTCCAGGTTGTGGGGCAGCAAAATGGCAGATACGTTTCAGTGTAGACAAATGTAAAGTGATGCACATTGGGGCAAAAAACCAAAATTCACCTATAGACTAATGGGTTCTGAGCTGTCTGTGACAGAGATCTTGATGAACAGCTCGATGAAGGTGTTGACTCAGTGTGCGGCGGCAGCGAAGAAGGCCAATTTCATGCTTGGGGTAATTAAAAAAGGGTTTGAGAATAAAACAGCCAACATTATTATGTCATTGTACAAATCGATGGTAAGGCCACATCTGGAATATTGTGTACAGTTCTGGTCACCGCACTTCAAAAAGGACATAGTAGAGCTGTAAAAGGTGCAGAAGAGAGTGACAAAAATGATTACGGGGCTGGGGCACCTCCCTTATGAAGAAAGACTGCAGCGTTTGGGGCTCTTCAGCCTAGAAAAAAGGCGCCTGAGGGGGGACATGATTGAGACATACAAAATTATGCATGGAAGGGATAGAGTCGATAGAGGGATGTTCTTTTCCCTCTCTCACAACACCAGAACCAGGGGGCATCTGCTAAAACTGAGTGTTGGGAGAGTTAAAACAGATAAAAGGAAATACTTTTTTACCCAGTGGGTAATTAATCTGTGGAACTCTTTGCCACAGGAGGTGGTGACAGCATCTGGCCCAGATCCTTTAAAAGGGGACTGGACAGATTTTTGGAAGAAAAGCCCATTGTGGGCAATAGGCCATGATGGGTTGTGCAACCTCCTTACATTAGTAGTTGGCTACTTCAGAGTGCCGGGTGCAAGGGACTGGCAACAGGATCCAAGCATCTTGTTGTCTCGTGCCTCCCTGGGGCACCTGGTGGGCCGCTGTGAGATACAGGAAGCTGGACTAGATGGGCCTTTGGCCTGATCCAGCGGGGCTCTTCTTATGTTCTTATTAAAGTTGGATAGGATTGGGCCTGATATATTGACTCATTTCCCCTGAGGAAGAACATGAGGTTCCAAACTCATTGGAAAATTACCCCATCAATAAACCTCCCCTGCATCGTTGGTTTTGCCTCCTTTCCTTTTTTGTAGGTGTGCAGCTACTTCCTCTGGTGACAGTAAAGCAAAATTGAAAGTACATGTGCAATGTGCACCTTAAGGGATCTTCAGCTGGCATGTGACCTAACCTTTGTAAGAGTATGCTACACAGGAGATAAGAGATTGTAGATATGAGACAGGGCACACCACAAGGCCTTCTCCCCACCCACCCCTTGGAACTTTAAGTAAATCAGTGGACTTGTCAGCAACAGCTATGGAATGAAACATGGGGACACCTTTCCCAATTGAATGGTGAACCACACCTTTCCTTCTGTGGTTGTGTTTGCTTATATAAATTATAAACTGATGCACTATAAATGTATAGTTTATTACAGATCAATCAAAAATAAATAGCGATAATAGCTTTCGCTTCTTAGCATTGTTAGATACTCTTGAATCAGGATCCCTACATCTTTCTGACATGGCTCTTAGAAATGAGGCAGGAACTATTTCTAATTTTCCCAGAGATGGTAAACCTGGGTCTGGGTTTTAGCATTACAGTCAAGTTGCAGATAGAAGCATCATTGAACACTCCATTAAAAACAAGAAAGTCCCTAGAAAATTAGCATGTCCTGTTACATACTAATTGTCTATATGCAGCACAAGCCTATGCATGTCTACTTAGAAGTAAGTCCCATTGAGTTCAGTGGGGCTTACTCTCGGGTAAGGATGTAAAAGATTGCAGCTGGGATCTATTATGTATGGAGGTGCATTCATCCAACCTGATCCAATCTTCACCTATCTCATCCAGCCCTATACAGCCTTGTATTGCTAAGTACTTAATTTTCTGACTTTACAATTGTTTGATGTTCCAGTTGTGATTCCAGCAAGCCGAAGACTGGATAATTGAACTTGTAGGATTGGGTGTGACTTTAGCTTACTAGATAGGCACACAGCCTAACTTGTGTCTATGCCAGAACAAGTTCTATTCAGGAATCTGAATCTGCATATCACCATGTGTACAGATGTGTACAATCTAGCCAGAAAGCAAAGCCTGTGGGAGCTGTGAGCCTGTGGGAAACAAAAAGGAGCATTTTTCTCAAGGTGAATGCTCCAACACACCTATGAATCTCAGCATAGCATGTAGACATTTCCTCAAGAATGTGCATCTATTTCCTTGAGCCACTCAGGATGCAATCCTAATCAACTTTCCAGCACCGACGTAGCTGTCTCAATGGGACTGCATTGTGACAGCATCAATGCTGGAAGGTTGGCAAGGGTGGTGCCCTAGAGGAGGTCCATGTAAGCTTTCATGTGCATCTGAGGAGGAAGTACACTTGGATGGGTCTCTGGAGCCTGGTCAGGTCTTTTGATGTGGATGTGCCCATTACAGCAAGATTGGGTCCTATTTCTTCTTCCCGGTACTGCTGGAGCTAGTGCTACAAGTGACATTAAACTACGTGGGCAGCTGAAACAAATACTGTAACCAGTCAACTCAACTCAAAGGTGGGCCTTTCTTTCAGATTAGTGAAATATGATGTGGCTGAGCTAAAGGCATGCTACTAAGGAGACATCAGGGCAGGACATACTATAAATAATCCATGGGCTCTTGTTTGTTGACAAGAAATTTTATCACACTTCTAAGTTGTGTCCATGTGTGTCTCAGCAAATTTCAGCAGGATGAATCCCGTTCCTAATCTTTAAAGCAAACTCAGCCTACTCAGGTGACAAGCCACCTTTGTTTGGCTTGTCTGTGCCTCTTATGAACTTCTGACCAAGAGAGCAGAAGCCAGGCTGAGCTCTCTGTTTAATCAGGGTTTCTGTATTTGCTAATGAGGACTTACCTGCATGGGGATAATCCCTGGGATGTGGTCCCTTGAATGCTCAGGGATGTGAGTTATCTTCAGGTTCACGTCTCCAGAAAGGGCTTTTAGTTCGGCAGCTATTTGCTCAGCAAGTTCCACCTCTGAGTTGATCTTCCTGTTGGTGAGACCTGCAACCTTGGCTGCCACTGCAGCCCCAATGTCCGCAAAGGCATAGTTGTCAGCCACCAGTTTGCTCACTGTCTGCAGCACCATGGGCAGCTTGGCACGTAAGGCAATGATGTTCTGGGCCGCTGCCAGGGCTTCCGCAGCCTGGGTGGTGACATGTGGCTCCACCCCAGACAAGCTCCACACTTTGCCAGTGACTGGACTGAGCACTACTTGGCTGGGGATGGAGGCATACAGTGGGCTGCTGCCCATACGGTAAATACCTGCAGAGAGAGAACCACCAACAGTCGGCTCCCCAATGACTGTGGCCCGATTCAAGTCCTTCATTGCACGAGTCAGAGCTTCAGCGGCAGAGCCACTCACATGGCTAATCAGGATGTAGATGTCTTTGCTTGACCCATAACGCTTTCCTGACACTTGGGGCAAGGTCCACACCTCCGTGCTATGAGAGGTGCTGCGGTCAAAAATGGTGTAGAGATGCTGCTGGGGCTCGGCATCAAAGAAGTAGGAGCAGAAGATGGGCACGGCAGTGGAATAGCTGCCTGTATTGTAGCGCATGTCAACGATAATCACATCTGTTCCCACTAGCTTGTCCCAAACCATGTGCAGCAGCTGTGTCCTAATGGCTCTCACTGTCTCTGCCTCGGCCATCATGTCAAAACGCAAGTACCCCACGTTGCCTGGTAACACGTCCACTTTGAAAAGGGCCTCAATGATATAACTTAGCTCTTCGGGGCTGGGAGTCTTGTCAGCAGTCTGATCCTCTGGGGAAGGCTCCATATAGCTATGGAAGATGTGCAGCTGATGGTCCCCAGAGGCCTCCTGAAGGTCACTGGTCAACTGAGAGGCAAGCATCTCAAAGTCCACAGCCGTGCGATAGCCACCTTGAACCAACTTGAAATTCAGCATCTCGCTGACCCGCCTGGCCATTTCTGGGATGGCATAGTGAGCCTCAAGCAATTGTCCAACCCCCTCAACAAGTGCCCCCATGCCCTTATGGAATGTCAACACTTCTTGAGCTTTCTCCAGAGCCTCATCAGCCAACACAATTGCATCAGGCACCACCCCGCCACCCAACCAACACTCTCCATGGTTGTCAATGAAGGTGATGACTGGGACATTGATTAGGAGGACACAATCTCTTCCCTCTCCTGCACGCAAGATGCAGAAAGTGTGTGTATGAGATAGGCTGCCTGCAGTGATCTCACCAATGAGGGTGGCACGGCCAAGGGACTGCATAAGGTAGGCAAACTCCTCAGCTGCTGTGGCTGTGTGATGGCTGGTGAGAAGGTAGACCCCACGCTGTGCCCCATAGGGCTTCCCAAGCATGTCAGCCCTGCTGTTGTGATCCTGGGTCTGGTTTGTGCGCCTGTCATAGGTGGTAAAGAGGTGCACTTGGCCAGCAGAGGGATCTTGGAAGTAGGAGAGCAGGATGGGCACAGCGCTTGAAGATGGGCCTCCAGGGTTGTAGCGTAGGTCCATGATCAAATAGTCAGTGTCTTGCAGTGGTTCCCAGACCTGATGCACAAGGTAGGGGCCTAGTTTGACCAGTACTGAAGCATCAGCAAACTCATCAAAACGCATGTAACCCACATTACCTGGTAGCACCGACACTTTGAACACAGTGTTTACCAGGGCCCGCATGAGCTGCTCATTGTCAGGTAGGTCGGCAGCCATGGCAACGTGTTCCTCACCTGGTTCAATGACAGCCTCACCTGGCTTGGTGACCCGTAACAAGAGGCGTGGGTCTTCGGATACGGTCTGTAGTTCAGTATTTAGCTTGGAAGCCAGGTCTTTTGCTGATAGGACGGAAGAGTAGTCCAGAGTGGAGAGATGCTGTAGCAGTGTGGGCACCCGCTCTACCATCGAGTAGTTGTTCTTCAGGATGTCCGTCAGGGAACCGATACTGTCAGGAATAGCTTTGTGCAATGAAATAATGGCCAGGGCTTTATCCAGAGCTTGATCTGCTGAGGTGGCTATGCATGGCATCACCCCACCAACTTCCCAGCTTTGCCCACTGCCGCTCAAGGGGCTCACAGAACGCGAGACAGGAACAGTCATGTAGAAGTGAGAGGCACCAATCCGCAACTTCTGGATGTCCAAGGAGCCTCCCGCTGATCTCTCTCCCACAATTATGGCTCTGTGCATGTGCTTGAGGATGTAGGCCACATCTTCAGCAACGCCAGTGGTGTGTCGGCTTGTCAGTAATATGACATCCTTATCTTTGCTGTACCTCACACCCAGCACCTTTGGCAACGTCCAGATTTCCGTAGTGGTGTTGGAAGGTCGATTGTATACAGTATCCACATGCAGTACCTTGTCATCATTGTACAAGTAGGAGATAATGAATGGAATGCCTGAGACCTGCCCTCCAGTGCTGTAACGCAGATCTAGCACCAGAGCTGATGTCCCCATCAACGTCTTCCACACCTTTTCAATCAGAAAATTTCCTATCTGCTGCACAACATCCTGGCCAATGATATAGTCAATTCTTAAGTAGCCCACATTGCCATCCAGTACATCAGATTTCACTGCATGATCAATAAGATTTAAGAGCTGCTCTGATGTTGGAGAAGTTACCATTTCTTGCTTGGAGTTAGCAGAAGCTGAAGGCTCATAAGAGATCACCAACCGTGGATCATTCAGGGCACCTTGTACTCCAGCTGTCAGAACAGTTGCTAAAAGTTTGGGATCCGAGATGTCCAAGATCTCACCACTCTTGATGGCTTGTTCAATGGCTTCTTGCATCCCCACTAGGTTTTCAGGAAAGCAATAATTATCCAGTAGAAGCTTGGCCATGTCCAGCACCAGGGTGGACTGGTAGACAACCTCTGTACGGGCACTGCAAAACACCAGGGCCATAAATAGCAGGCAACATTTTCTGGTCATTTTCATTCAGCCAGGGAAGAACAAAATGAAACGCACCACAAAAGAGCTCCCAAATCGCTTGCAGACTGAAAAGAGCTTAGCTTCCCACTGACCCTGTCTGTGAATCAGCGCCAGATAGCCAAGCATTAAATCTGAGAGCACAGAATATCCCTTTAATCTAACACTAACCCTTAAATCTGGTTCTAACCCTTTAATCTAATTAAACTGCAGGGCATCAGCCAGAGTCCAAATAAAAAAGTGTGGCTTCTTTCAGTGTTGTAACTACCTTTTTATGAAACCTTCTTAATGAACGTCAGCAAAGGAAGTGGTGCTTAGACTACCTTTTTATGCATAGATGTATAATAAAAAACCACCCAAACTGGCTCAGATTTAGCTTGACATGACGTCATTGAAGTTAATCGTTTCAAAGTAACATTATGATAAAAAGAGCAGAACAGTTAATAGTGTTTAAAACATTAGTTTTTTTATTAACATTTTATCAGTAGCCATAATATGAAAAAGATTAGTATGGATTATACAAGCAAGGTATAAAGATGAGAAAAAATTTAAAATACAATAGGAAACAGGAATGAATGAATTGGCAACTGAGGGCCCAATCCTAGCTGGTTTTCCAGCACTGAGGCAGCTGCAATGTTGCTCTGAGACAAGGGAACAAATGTTCCCTTCCCTTGAGGAGGCCTCCGTAACCCCCGCCTTATCACAGGATCCAGCACACGCCCCATTGGCACTGCTACATTGGCGCTGAAATCTTGGATAGGATTGATCTCTGAGTTGTTTGAAAATTGCATTCCTGGATCAGCAGGATTATATTGTCCAACGATTATTTGGTGAAGCTGAAGTGCTTGCAGCAATACATGCAAGAACAGGACATTATCTTGCTCAGAATTACTCCCTCTGTGTATGACTCCTTAGCTACCTTAATTTGATGCATTTCTCCATATTACAAAATGATGCAAAGAATGTACATGTTGTTGGGACTTAGATTAAAATTGTAAGCAAGGATATAACGGTCAGTGTCTGCCCACGAAACATCCTTGAATAACAGAGATACGAAGAATGCTGAGATCAATCAAATGAATGACCACAGCTCTGTCTAATTGGTCACACAAAATATATCATGCAAGTGCTTCAAAGTCAGAGGAAATCCAAAATAATTATTTACCCCCATCCCATTGATCCCATCATCTAGTCGCTCTAGAAAGTAATGAATACATGAGAGGTAAGGAAAAAATACTGAAGTGACACAAGTGTGAAGAGCAGGGATTGAAGGGTCGTGTGAACAAACTACAGACTCTGAAGAGGTTGAGGAATGTGTCCGGTGCTAAACAGAATGGGCAGGTTTGGTAAAGTTAAGGAACACTTTCCATGCTTTGACATATGAGTGATGAGTGTTGCTCTGCCACTTGGAAAGAGTGGAAACTTGCCCTCCATTTGAATGTGGAGTTTGCCACCTCTGAGCAACGATGACCAATCTGTTATTTACCAATCAACAAGAAGACCATGAACATTAGTGTGGCTGCTGACTATTAATGTCTGTACAAGGGCTGCACCACTACATCTGCCTCACCAGAATGTAGCTAAATGGGAGCTGACTTTAAGCTTCATAATTTGCAATCAATTAGGATTTACTTGTAATACTGCCACGGAACATATGGCATTGGCAGGACACCACTTCCAGCAAACAGAAATCACATTTGACAGATGGGAACAGCATGTGTATGTTATTGCTTGGAC
Organism: Lerista edwardsae; assembly: GCA_029204185.1. Lineage (NCBI taxonomy): Eukaryota > Metazoa > Chordata > Lepidosauria > Squamata > Scincidae > Lerista > Lerista edwardsae. The sequence goes on from JAJKFI010000034.1 coordinate 7,668,558, forward strand.
TTCTATACCTGAAATTCTACTGTGCTTCTAAGAGATAGAAAGATTACCTAGAGATAGAAACAGATACTACAGTGCCCCCATCCCTGCCTTTCTCCACTTATGGAGAAAGTACATGCACAGAAGTACACCATATCCATACCCAAGCAACAACAGGTTGCACACAAACACATGCAGCAACATACACACAAAACCCTGTGCAGCTAAACATGCCCAGCAGTCTTGCCCAGCAGTAATCTTCCATAGCCTCTTTCTTTCTCTTCCACTTCTGCAAACACTCCCCCCCCCAAAACGTTATTTTTGTTTTTTCTAGTCTGTGGTCTTGTGTTTTTAAAAAAATGTCCTAAGAAGAATGTTGTGAGACTGTATTGAGTGACTGTGGGCTCTAGTGCCTGGTGCATGTGGCATGCTGGCCACATGGAGCCCTCAAATTGAGGCATTTGTTGGCCATTAGCCAGGCAATGAAGTCATTGCCTAGAGAAAGCCCCATGAAAGATGCCACAAGCGCACCACCTCTTATTACGTAAGAGGTGGGAAATCCAGAAAACAAAACAAGTGGACAAGGAGGATGACTGTTTGCTAGAGACCTTGAAACAAATTTCAATGTGCAAAGGATTTTAAGCAATTTTAAAACAGGTTGTGTGAAAAAACATACACTGTAAAAGCCATAAGAAACAATAAACCTCAGGCATGAATGCACTCAGCAAAATCTAACTGTAGCCAGGTTGCAAACTGCAGCAGTCTTTGTCAGTCCACAAATGCTCCGATTTTGTCAGTCCACAAATGCTTACCATTGCTTCTTGCCCATCTCAGTAGCTGTCTCTTGTCTGGGTCTTGGTGCTCTCTCTAGCTCCTTCTTTTTTTTGCCTATGCCTGGCTTCTCTAGGGAGACCTTCCGTTCTAGCTTTTCCCCAGTCCAGTGACAAGTTTTAAGTTTTGTTTCTTGAAAAGAATAACTTTTCCTCATTATTTTCCCCAAACCTTTTACATTTCATTTTTACCAATTATTTTGGTTTAAGGGGTGACTTTTAACCTTCTTACTGAAAATGAAACTAAGAATGCAATCCAATACATGTTTACTCGGGTCAAATCCCACTATGGGGCTTACAGTCAGGTAAGTGGATATAGGATTGCAGTCTGAAGAGAACATGTGTTTTTCCTCCAAGTAACCTTTTTACAACACACTAAGTAATACAAAATGGGGGAAATGTGTACACTCTCACACACAAATGCGCGCGCACACACGTGCGCACAGAGAGAGAGAGAGAGAGAGAGAGAGAGAGAGAGAGAGAGAGAGAGA
>JAJKFI010000034.1:7673715-7700801 GCA_029204185.1 Lerista edwardsae
GTATGTATGTATGTATGTATGTATGTATGTATGTATGTATGTATGTAACATTAATAAACTAAATAACAATCAAACATGAGAGTAGTAAATATAACAGCACGTAGAATATATTGATTAGAAGGAATAGGTCAGCAATAATAAACAGAACCACATAAACATAATTCTGTTTAGTATTGCTGACCTATTCCTTCCAGTCAATACTCTCCCTCTCCCTCTCCCTCTCCCTCTCCCCTCTCTCTCTCTCTCTCTCTCTCTCTCTCTCTCTCACACACACACACACACACACACAGAGAGAGAGAGAGAGAGAGAGAGAGAGAGAGAGAGAGCATTGCCAACTCCACTGATGCGTTGCTTGCTGGTGGATGTACCACAGATGGCAGCGACACTATGCCATTGTGAGCCTAGTTGTTGTGTGGTGAGATTGCTGGTCTATTCCTTCCAGTCAGGCCACTGACTGGAAGCCAACTGGTGAAGCCAGATCTCACTGGTACATGCCAGGCCACATGCCAGCCCAATGATTGGCCCATGCAATGCTCCCTTCCAGGTGTTAGTGTGAGATGTTAAATTCCAGATGAGGTGCTCTTTGCCTATCTTCTATTGCAGCTGAGTGGTCGGAGAGAAGCTGTGTGGTGTGGCCACACAGGTTTCTTGCCTCCCCTCTTCTTTTGGCCCTACCCTGGGTGCTTTTGTCCAGACATGTAAAAAGAGACCACTTTGCTAGGCGAAGCACATTTATTGGACAGACATGAACCTGTCTTGTGTGGGCCCCAGCCTGCATCTTTATGCAGTGAGCTACCTGCATCCTACCTTGCTTGACTGCCATTTAGCATTTCAGTGGCAGGGAAGGTGAAACTAATCCTGCTGCCTGATGTAACCCCCCACCCTTGACCTGAAAGAAAAAAAAAATACCTCAGAACCTTCCTGTGAGATCCTCTTGATAAAACAGAAGGGAAAGGTAATTGAGAACTCCGCATTTTCTGTTTTACTTAAAGCAGTGGTTCCCGACCTAGGGGGCACAACCCCCCCCCCCAAGGCAACTGGAACCAGTGGCATCTCCCATAATGGGAGTGTTGACAGGTGGGAGTGGCGACTTGGTGGCAACAGCACTTCCACTATCATGCCATCACTAAGAAAAATAGGGGGTTTCCTACATACCAGGGGCTCACAGTGGAGGGTGCAGGAGGGTTGTAGCTCCCCTCTGTATGCCCCTCTTTGCCTCCGAACTGCTCTGTGAAGCAATTACACCTTCTTTCAGTGTTTGTTGCAAAGCTGGAAGTGGGTCATGTTCACTTCAGGAGGCTGTAGGGGAGTTGGGGAGGCCTGAAGAGGTTGCCGCTGGCCCCCTGACCTCTCCAGAGGACCACTGTGACTCGCTGGTATGTAGGAACCCCCCTTGTTTTTCTCAGCTGCGGCACAATACCGGAAATGCCATTGCCACTGAATCACTGTCCCTGTCAATGCCTGCAACAATGCAATGGTTCCCAAATCTTTGGGTAAAGGTTGGGAGCCACTGACTTAAAGGGATGGCAAGGAAGGTACCAGGAAAGTGGCTGCTTCACCTCACTGCTTCCTTGTGTGGTCCCTTTAAATTTAAACAAACCGTGCAAGAAAGAAATGAGGGGCAGGGGTAGTGAAGTGGCTTGCCGCTGCCCACATAGGTTTTTGCCACAGACAGCAGTGAGCACACGCCTTGCTCCTTCCTTGTGCAGTCCAACTCTGTGAGGAAGGAATAAGGAGAGGAGGTGGCAAAGCAGATGATTTGATAGTTGCTTTTAGTACATGGGGAGTGGATTAATGTGGCTCACACCTGTGACGGACTGGAGGAGGATAGCAACAGGGTGAATGGCACCCCAAATCCATCACCCCTTGCCCACCCTACCATCCACCTCTGACATCAGGTCACCCCATGTAATGGGTCTGATGGTATTGATGAGTGGAATCATCAACCCCAGGAATTCGGCATGCAACCTGCTTGCCAAGAGAAAGACAAAAGAACGTCTTTCCTCCAAGAAGTGTGAAGGAAGCAACAAGTGTTTTAGATAAAGTGGAGACAAGCTCCTGTCCTTTGGATTCTTTGGCAAATAAGTTCTTTTTTTCATGGATTTTGATGTTTTCCAAAGTTAGAAGTGCAGAAAGTGGTGTTATGTCTTTTTATTCCAAGGGCACATATAACTAATAACATAATTATAATTGCTTTAAAGTGTACAGTACTGGACAGATGATATAGGTAGTATAGTGTCCGAAGATGCAGCCACGTGCATGTAGAGGTGTTAGAGAATGTTTTTTTGTTGCAGATTTGCAGATTTTTTTTTACAAAAATGAATAGTGCCGAAAGCAGGGTTATGTGTTTTTATTTTGTTATCACTGAAAACACACACTTTTAGTGTTGACATGGGTGAGGTGGAGTGAGAATCTATGCCAAAATGCTGGAAACCTGGCACCTGCCTCAACCCTGGCCTGATGCCCACATTTTTGGGTTCCCCAAATTCCATTCATTAGATGGCAGTCCATGAGCATGCCCAGATGGCAGTGGGGCATGTCACAGGCAGTAAATATCTGTTATTGCAGGCAGAGGACAAGCTGCTACCTGGAGAAGGAAGAGCGGTTGTGGAGTCCATTTCGGAACTGATCACAGATGTGATCTGTGGGGCCGACTGCATGCTGGCTCCCTATTGCTCAACCTGAAATTAATTTCCCAGCCTAAATTTAATTGCAAGAAGAGCAAAATTTGGAACTTGCTCCCAGACCCAGGCTCCTAATTCAATTTCTAATTAGAAGCACGACAACCATTGACAAATTAGTTATGTGTAAGGGCACACAACGCAGACTCGCATACAGATGTGTGTGCGCACTCTCTCTCTCTCTCTCTCTCTCTCTCTCTCTCACACACACACACACACACACACACACACACACTCCCTGAGAAATTGTACAACTTTTCATTTCTTTCAAAATTCCTCAATAGGGTACATTCAATTTCCTCTTTAAATTCTGCCTTAGTACAAACTGACTGTAAATACTCTGTACAGCAAGAGGGTCACATCCTGACCCCCCTTGGTGTACTGCAACGTGACAACTTTGTTCACTCTTGCAAATTTTATTTCATATCATATAAGGCAGTGTTTCTCAAACTGTGGGTCAGGGCTCATTAGGTGAGACACGAGCTAATTTAAGGTTGGTCATGTAGCACTTAGGGCAGCCATCATTGAAAATATGGGAAGATGGGACACTGGAAAGGGGGAAGGCTAGCTATGTGGTTCTTTTGCTTGTGTCTAGGTTGTAAATAGGCTATTTTCCTTTCTGATTCACTTTGCTATTGGAAAATGGCTGAGAAATAACCAAACTTATTGAGCGTTTTCAGGAAAGCAATGATGGCACTTCCTGCCATGACATCACTTCTCGTGGGTCCTGGACAGATTGCCATTCTGAAAAAGTGTGTCCTGGTGCTAAAAAGTTTGAGAACTACTGATATAGGGAACTGACTTCCAGTCCTAACTAAAGTCTACTTGCAGTGTGCAGTGGCATCAGCACAGGTTCCACTGCATCCTGCAGGTGGCCAGAGACCATGCGGGAGTGGAAAGGTAAGTAAACCTCATTTATTTACCTGACTCCATTCCCACATGGCCCCTTATGGAATCTTCTTGGACCTGCACCAGATCTTTAGTTGGTACAAGCCCAAGAAGAGGCAAGGGGGCATGCTGGCCTCAAAATGGAGTGGAAGATATCCATGGAGCCATCACAGATGGTACCTACCCTCTGTCCACCCAAACCATATCCCTTGGAGCCTCAATCTCTGCCTTGGTTAGTATAGTCCATCCTTCCCTGTTCCATCCACTGTACTGCCAAAAAAAAATATGTGAGATCAAGTCAAAGTTTTTATTGAACTGTATCAGTGATACAGCAGCATCAGAAAAAGAAGCACATAAATGGGGTTGCCAATCAATAGGGATCTATGTAACAAAATGCACTTAGGATGCAATCCTATATGCATTGAACACAGTGGGACTTACTTGTGAGTAAACACACATAAGAGTCCACTGTCAATTCCTGCTATTTTGTTTTCTCTAAGACTTGTCAATGTGATGCATTTTCCTTGTCCTTGGTTTCTCCAACTTGCCAGTGAACACCCTGAGGCTCAGTTCTGATTGGATGTGTTTTTCTTATATTTGTGTTTTGTAAATTGTTAGTGAACATGTTAGAGTTCTGATAGAAAGATAGAACTGAATTCCATGATGCAACAGAAGAAAACTCATATCAGCTTCCTAAACATTATATGCCTTCAGAACATTAAGATTCTTCCTACAACTTTGGTCATGTATAGTAAATATTTTTGTTTACAATGCAACAGCCATGTACTACATAAACAGAGTGGCACAGTTTCTTCCTCTGCATGCACTGTTTGGGACTGATGCATTCAACGTCACATCATTCCAACCACTGCTCATCTAGCCTGGGTACCCAATAACTTGGAAAATATTCTTCGCAAAGTGGAAGACAAAATAGTTGCCCACAAATGGAACCGTGACATTGATGTCTTCCATTTTACAGTCCCTCACGCGTATCACCCCACTGTGCTTCTGAGGTTGGCCCGGTTAGTAGCATAGCTACAGGGGATGGTGTAGTCAGTATTACAGGCGCCACAATGTGCCATGTAACCAGTCCATTTCACTCACTGTCGCAACCATTCTGGCCAGCTACAGCAATGCATAGTGCATTGCAGTCACTACCCAGAATGGCTACAACAGCAAGTGGGAGGGGCCAGTTACATGGCACATAGCGGTGCCTGCAATACTTACTGCACCACTCCCTGGACCTACATTACTGGGCTCAATGTAAGTGCAGAGCTCCACTAGGAGTGACCACTGATCACAGACGACCACTGAGAGAACTACATTTATTAGTAAGTAACCTCTCTTTATAAATATTCCATCAAAAAGTCTTTCCCACCGAAGTGGTACCTGTTTATCTATCTGCATTTTTAGGTGCTTTGAACTGCTAGGTTAGCAGGAACTGGGACAAGCAACAGGAGCTCCCTCCATCGCATGGTCTCGAACTCCCAACCTTCTGGTCAGAAAGCCCAGCAGCAGCAGTTTAACCTGCAGCACCACTATGTCCCACATGGTACTGGGATAATATTTAGAGTTTGTATTTGGAGGAGAAAGTTGTATGGCGACATTTCAGTAAATGGACTTTGGAACACAGGGTCACTCATGTTCAATTCCAAGGCTAAAAATTTTAAATTCCTTCTGTGTGTCCCAATAGCTGTTGAGAGACACTTTTAAAGGGCAAAAGGCATGAAGCTTACCTTTCATTAGCTGTTAATGACAACTTGGATGGATGCAAGAGTCATCAAGCCAACTGAAGCAGCACATCTCAGCTACCTGTCACGCTTACATGTTAATCAGGGAGAGATAATTTGTGGGAACACTAATGAATACAGATGGCTTCCAAAGGCTCCATTCAGGGCCTCAGATACATTATTTTCCCCCTCAGCAATAAAGATTCCTATTATCTTCCAAAGAGAAATTCCTGTCAAGGCACTCAAGGATGGTCAGAAATGATGAAGACAAATGATCTCCTTTAGATGTGCGTGTTGCCATCAACTTGCCTAATGGCCCCCTTAATACGGAGTATGGTTTAATCAGAGCTCCAGCTTCTGTCATGTACAGTAATTGGAGGCAGGTGCTTGGGACAAGTTACATGAAACATCTAGTTAACAAGGACATTTTACAACAAGCTCCCCCCTCTCTCAAACACACACACATAGTGCCTCTTTTTTGGTACTTCATGAAGAGCCAGATGTTCTCAAGTGCCATATCTAAGATTTATAGCCATTTGTGCTATCACAGTTAGCACAAAGCACTTCTGTGATAGTCACACTATAGGCACCATAGGAACAGGAGAAGGCCTTTTTTCCTGGGATGTCCACAAGTCAGACAAACTTACTGAGGTGAAAGACCACCTAGACCAGCAATTTTCAACCGATTTCATCTCACAGCAAGGTACTAAAACTGTTAAGGCACATCATCAGTTTTTTGACACGGCACATCACACTGCTGGTGTGGGGCTCACATTCTCCAGTGGCCCTACTAAATCCTCTCCTAAATTCCTGCGGCACACCTGCAAACCATTTGTGGCACACCATGGCACAGTGGTTGAAAATTGCTGGCCTAGACCACATCCCCCAAAGAAGGAGTCACCCCCACATATAGAGGTCAACCCACACAATCCAGAGACTATGGTCCACCCCAGTCGTTTCATGGCAAAGTGAACCCATGAGTCACATCTGTGTCAACCCACAGATTGTGGCACATATTCACTGCAATCTGGGAGTTTCTTCATGGCAAAAGCCATGCTAGTCCCTCCTCCAGTGCTGTCAGTCATTCTTTGGCAGTCTTCCTATGTTTTCATGTATCCCAGCACACATGCTGAAAAGAGTGAGAGTTTCCCCCCAAGGGCTTGCCCTTCTGGGGACAGAAAGCTTCCTGGTTCAGGCATCCTACAGAATTCACCACTCCACTTTCACAGAGAAGCTTTCCCCCCTCTTTCTTAACTGTTCAGTTTTGTTCTTTAACCAAAAAAATCAGTGTTCCCTTTCTGGAGGAACTCCTCTTCTACACAGGGAGATTACCCGCAAGTTCATTAGCAGTGCCTACCAGTTGATTGCTGATCACCCAGAATAACCTACCCTAGTTAGATCCAGGGAAGAGAGCCTACATGCAACCAGTTGCAGAGCCAGCCAAGGCTCTGCCTGGGCAAGGTGCAAGAAGTGCCATCCCTGTGCTGCCCCGTCACACCCCCCATGCTATGCCAGTCTCCATTTTTGGAGCTGTGCAAGAACAAGAGGGGGCAGAAGGGCCAAACTCTGCTCCAGTGGCTACCCTGCTCCACCAGTGCAGTGCTTGGGGCATTGTGTCGTCCCACCCCAACAAGTACGGTAGAACCACCACTGCCAAACATGACTGGAGCGCAGCTCTGGTCCCATTTGGTTGCCAGTGAGGGGAGGGCAGGACCCAGGTAACCGTGATGGGGTGGCATTGCTGCCCCACACAGAGGGCCGCCCAGGGTCCTGTGACCCCTGTGACCCCCTCAGCTGTGACCCCATACAACTGTTGCACAGGCCGGTGGGGAATAAGATTGGGCTGCCTATGTCATTCAGAAATGCCACAACATGCTATTGTGGTAAATTTCTAAATCCTAACCTAACAAATCCTTCTATTTGTATAGAATGATATTTGTGGTAATGGTGGTTTTACTGGATCCTCAACCAGCAATAAACTATATAATACTGAAGCGGATGAGTCTGCAGCTGTTTGCACCTTTACAGTCGGTAGTTATTGTGTGAATTTTTCTATTAAGGCTCATTGCCAGACCCTATGACACTATTTTCAGTGTGAGTTTCAGTATTGTTCCAGCACATTTTGACAGAATGTCTTCCCCAGGGGTAATGCTTTAGAATGCCTCATCTGCTTGATCCAAAAGGAACTCCTTTTGCTATCTAATCCTAATTCACTGTATAATGTGAAGCCAGTGCAGGAACTAAGATAATTTTAGTAGTTTCTTGGGAAGCAAATGTAAGAAAAAAATATATATAACATCCTATAACAAGGATGATGATCCATTGAAACATGCTGGGATTTGGGTGATGATGTTGGGTTTCCCTTTGCACCAATTGTTTCTCAAACTCTAGGTGGGAACCCACCAGTGGGTCAGGACCTGATGGTTGGTGGGTTGTGAAATTGACAAGCAGGTAGTTAAGAAGTATTGTATTGAGCCCCACAGAAAAGCGAAACTGAGCTGCACATGTGTGTTAGGCAAGTGTGCCTCAGTTCACATCGAAGGGCAGGCTGAGAAAACCATAATGAATGTGGAGCTCAACAAACACTCTGCAGTGCAGGCCTTCCCACCATAGTTAGTAAAAGAGATAAAAACACAGGCTTGAGCAGCTGGTGTGTGTGTGTGTGTGTGTGTGTGTGTGTGTGTGTGTGTGTGTGTGTGTGTGTGTGTGTGTGTGGCTTAATCTTGAAAAGTTTGATGGGACCAGAGAGAGTCTAATTTTTTTAAAAAGCAGGTCCCAGTGCTAAAATGTTTGGGAACCACTGGATTTGGACATTTCTTGCATTTGCCGTGCCACTTGTTTTTGTCCTCTAAACTTGTAATGTGCCAGAATTGGGTGGAGATAGGTGACGATGTTGAAAGAGCCTCTGCTGTGAAAGAGCTAGAGCCAGAGAAATGAAAATCAGCAACGTGGCTGCTCCTTTCCAGTCCTGGGCAATGCCATCCAGCCCAGAAGCCAGCTGCCCTTCACCATGGATGGAGCTGCCCACCCTGCCCCATCCACTTGGCGTTGTTATTACTATTTCATATTGTTCAAGCACTCCCACTTTGCTCCCAAGACCAACTGTAGTTCCTCTCAGATTAGGGATGGCCATAGTCCAGATTGTGAGGCTTCAAATAAAATGTTTTAAGTCAAGACCTATATGCTAGATATTTGGAAGGATCCCTGAATGTGGACACAGAAGAAGGAGAAGGGTTCCTTTTCCAAATGACTCCAGATTGTCTTGCTTGGAGTTAAAACGAAGTGTTCCAACACACACACCCACTTTTGACCAGAAGTACTCAGGGAAAAGTCACACACCTGCTTGTGCATATTAGTTGTGCATATTACTGTGCAGGACCTGCAATACAGGCAAAGGTGTGCAAGGGAACAGTGACATCTGCTGGTGTGTGGAGCTTGTGGCATTTTAAAGCTTATCCCAACTTCAGCAGCATAAAGTGGAACACTCTTGTTCAGGATTAAGGATATCTATTTATTGGTTTATTTAATGGGTTTGTATCCCACCTTTCTTTTGCTAAGGCACTCAAGGCAGCTTGTAATCTTCTTAAAGATTACACTAATAATAAATAATATCTTCTTAGATAAAACATTAATAACAGCAATAAAAATAGGTTTAAAAAAAAACAAACCAGTGGATCAGCTCCAGTTAAGCAATTAAAACTCCAATCAGACTGTGTCCAGGAGTCTGGGTGTTATGTCCAAAATATACCCCTTTTGTTGCAGTTCTCCATAGTTTCTTCATGTTGCCAGTGAAGAATGACTATTAATGAAATGATAGAAGCTATTCCTGGGGATTTCTTTTCCTAACATGATGTAATGTCATTAAGGGCGCAATCCTAACCAACTTTCCAGCACTGGGGTAAGGGCAATACAGGTCTGAGATGAGGGAACAAACATTCCCTTATCTTCAGGAGGCCTCCGTGACTACAACTCCGTTGCAGGATGCAGCACGTGCCACAGTGGCACAGCTATGTCAGTGCTGCAAAGTGGGTTAGGATTGCGCCCAAGGCCAAGGAGACACTGTAAAAATCTCCAGATTGTTAACAGTGGTTAATGTGGAGTTGTAGTTAATCAGGTAATCGTTACCTGGAGATTGATGCTGATTCCTGGAGACTCCAGGTCAATCCTGGCAATCTTAAAAACGGCTGAGAGAGAGAATGGCTTGCCTAAAACCACTGAATGAATTCATGGCAGAGGTGAGTTTCAGACTTCCGAAGCCTCTTAGCCAATATTCTACACCTACAGCAGAAATAAAGTCTCAGCTTTTACTTAAAGAGAGAGAGAGAGAGAGAGAGAGAGAGAGAGAGAGACAGACAGACAGACAGACAGACAGACAGACAGACAGACAGAGACTTCTGTGCATGAGTGATCTAGACCTTAAGATACTCCAGCCCTAAGCCACATAGGGCTTTAAAGGTCACTGTAAGCACCTTGAATTGGCATAGCCAGTGCAGGCAAAGGAGCAGAGGCCTGACATAAATTTACTGCCTACATATTATTATTATTATTATTATTATTATTATTATTATTATTATTATTATTATTATTATTATTATTATTATATGTGCTGGGTATAGTAATGTGCCTTAAAAAGGCCTTCTTTTTTGCCTGATTCGTGTGTTTGGTTTAACTATTTATTTTTTTGTAAAATCTTGAAAATCCTGAGTAGAGGTCCGTCACACCAAAAACGAACAAAAGTCGTATCATCAAGTCTACACCATGTATTTCAGCATAGGCTTTTATGGATAGCTACCCATCAAACACAAAAAACATGAAATCACCTCTCAAAATGAAGCACCTCTACATGTGGCATGGGTATAAAGAACAAGGGAAAAAAGTAGGAAAAGTAGAGTCAGAGGACTATTAGGAGGTAGAAAAGGGGCAGTTAGTGACCCTTAGGACAATGGGGCAATGTTGGCAGTTGAAACCCTGTGTCATATTGGAAGATGAACAAGATGGAATGGCTGTTGTTATTTGGTTCTGTGCTAATGTTACTTGAATGAGTGTATATGAGAACACAGCATTTGTTGCAGGATCTGATTCCTATGTTAGTATCTCTGTTCTGTGCCCTCGGTTCTCAGTAACTGTTTCAGATAGAGGGAATGCCTACACGCAAGGTTAGGCCTATCATCATCCAAGGCCTGTGAGAGAGCAGGGTCATAATCCAGAATGAGTGGTGGTGGTCATTGAAAATGTATGGGAGTGGTTTTAGCTGAGAGCTGTAGGCAACAATCAACGGTGTTCTGTTGCTTTGTTTTATCTTAGCTTTGTAGAACGTTATTCCTGGGTACCAGTGTGTCCTTGGCAATCTGTATCCTCACTTTATTGGGTAGGTTTGGTAGTTTTTAGGGATGCCTGGTGTAAATTCTACAGGACTAAGTCCCTGTCTGATTATCTAGAAAAGTGGTTCCCAAACTGTGGGTTGGGATCCACCAGTGGGTTGTGACCAAATTTTTGGTGGGTCATGACACTCAAATGGCTGATTAGGCTACATGCTTTGAGGGTTAAACAACCTGCTCCCCACTGCTCCCCAATCACCATTACAGCCATACTCCTTGGCATTCACCCTGTTAGGTGCAGGCTATGTGCATCAAGGGTTAAACAAACTGCTACTTGGGGGAGCACTGCTCACCAATTGCCACTGTAGTCACACCCCGTGGAATTTATAAATCAGGCAGCAACCTCTAGGGACCCCTTCAAAGGAGAGGTTGAGGGAAACATGGAACCAATCTGATCAATGTGGAGCTCAAAAAGCACTCCAGAAGGCAGTGTCCACGCCCCACTGTATAAAAAAAGATAGAAACAGAGGACTGAGTGGCTAGTAAAGTGAAACACATTTTTTAGAGTGTTGTTTTTAAAAGTGTATCCTAGCGCTCAAAAGTTTGGGAACCCTGATCTAGGACACATGTGGTCATACTGTAGGGCTTGGCAACAGATGATAGACTGCAATTGTGTGGTGTGTTCTTTACCCACCCCACCCGCCACTGTGCTTGCATGTACCTTGACCAATAATAAAGGTCCAAAAAGGAGACTTCTGGCCTGTCATCATGGCTCAATCATCCTGCTTGATGGGTCCTAGTTTTGGCTAGATTTCTTTACATTAAGAAAAAATCTGGTTTGTATATTCTGTGTAGGGAAAATAGCCTAGGAAATCTGGTTGGTGGATGGGTGGGGCTGACTCTCTCGAGTCTAGGAGACTAGCATCCCTGCCTCCTAATTTCTGCATTCCTGTTGTAGCTTGAGGAATGACACTTTCACCTTTTTGGAGTGTTTTTCATTATTATGATATATAAATATTTATGCAGAAAGCATCAATATACATAAATATACATTACTAACCCAGTAACTGTGTTAGGTTAATGTTTAGGATGTGAGCATTAATGTGAAATATACAGTAGTGTTAGGTTTTCTTTCAGGAATACTGGTCACTTTTATTTTGGCACATCAGCTCTGAGGAAGGATTTATATTTTGCCTTTGTGGATCTCTTTGATCTTATAAGCTGGGAAAGGACGAAGGTTCAAGCTTCATCAGGCATACCAACACTGATGGCAGATTGCTATTTATGGTGCAAGCTCCTTACAGCTAATGTTCTTAAGGTCAGAGTGGGGTTAAATGGACAGCCAAAAGAAGTCTATATATGGACTTGTTTCTGTTCTAAGGTCAGGGTACTGTCATCTGAATTGTGGAGTGAACAACAGTTCCATAAAAAACAGATCTAATTGTTCTGATATGCTGAAGATATGAAATTACAGTCACACCCAAGTAGAGACAGGTGATCCACTTTAAGCTGGTCCTGAAAATTAATTGGGCTTTGGAGTGCTCAAATGAAACCCTAAAACAGCCTATGAGGTGGCCTAGAGAGAGTCAATGATATAAAACAATATATACCTTTTGTACATAATTCTAAGAATGTTCATGATAAGAGAAAGCTATTTGCAATCTTGGCACTGCAGAGAAAAAAGATGTGCTATGATGGACAGATGGTAGGTGTGGAGAGAAAATGAAGAGACCACACCACTGCTCCCCACGGTGTTGGATTTCCTGATACAATTTGGATGGCTGAACTGTAAGTTCATGGTTGGAAATGTTCAGAATGCAGAGAAGGCCAAAACTTTGTCCAAGTGTAGCAACAAAAGATGCTGTTCCTTGGAGGAAGTCATGTCTTAGAAGCATAGCTCTGCTTCTTATCATTTAAGTATGTGCCATAAATGAGTAAAAATAGAAACGCAAGGGATAAGAACAGGAGATGAGACACCAATTGCCATGAGTAGGAAACTACTGAGGCTTGATAATTTTTGGGAGCATTTTAACCCTAAACATTGGAGCCTAGCATACAATATTTGTTCTCTCTCTCTCTCTCTCTCTCTCTCTCTCTCTCTCTCTCTCTGGAATATAAATATTCCCTTACACAAAGGAGATCTCCTGGACTGCCCCCATAGGATGCAATGCAAGCCATTTTTGTGCAGCTGCATCAGAAAGGGAGAAAGCATGGGATTGACCTGTAAAAATTTTAGAAATCTGGAGGTCACAGATGAAGCAGGGGTGGGTTGTTTTGTTTTTTTTTGGCAGATTTGAAAAAACTGGGAAAAGTTTGTAAATTCCCATTACAACCAAAATTAGTAAAACCAAAATTTTAAATAAATTTTATTTATCACTTTAAAACATGCAATACATTTTGTATAACTCAGCAGTTAGTACATAAAATAGTACTGTCAGATACTGTTGGAAGAGCATCATCCGTCCTGCCCACACACAGAAGAGTGGCAACCTTGAATATGCTGCAGAAAGGCAGGATATACATTCATAAATCATCTCCACTAGCATGAGATTCTGTATAACCCTTAAATGTGCACCACTGCCCTCTGGGAGGAAAATAGGGACAGGAGGCCCATGTGCTTTTCCTATTTTCCCAATCCAGCCCTCCCTCTCACGTGACTCTGCCAAGTGGGGTAAGCTGGGAGGATAAGCTCTGTTGAGCCACATGTCAGTTCTTTTGCACATGGGCACCTTTGCACACCTTTGCCCATGTGGAGGTGTACTGAGCTCGAAAGAAATACACATAGCGGAGTGAACTGAGTGTATAACTAGGTGCTATTAACATCGTGCCACTGATCATTCTGAAAGGGGAAAAAATTCACAAAGGTTTTTTAAGGTTTCCCCCCAAATCCACTTTTTTCCCATGTTGGGCCTCAGAAAAAAATGAAGGAATTATACCTTTTCCCTCCAGAATTGACATCTCTGTGAACATATCATTTGGCCACAAATAAAAGACCACCAGTCCATGTGGAATTCATGTCTGGACCATAGCTAAGGGAGAAATCAAGGGACTTGAACTCCCCGTTCAAGGGGATCTACTCAAGAGAAGCTTCAGCTGCTTTGTCTTTGGAACAGAGCCAGCAATTTCTTGGCTTTGGAATGAATGACTTGAGCTTGGAATCCTACGGTCCTCATGCCTGGCCATTTATTTACAAACAAGAGCCCTTTCATGAAATGTCCACAGAGAAAAGTCTGCATACGTGACTTTATGTTTATAGTATGAATGTACAGATTTACAGCTAAGCCGAAAGCCCCTTCTCCTCCCTTCTCAGAGAGGTCCTCCTGGTACTACCTGCAGCCACATTCTGCGACTTGCATGCCCTCGTATTGGTATTTCAGAGTGGGCGTCCCAGCATCATCTTTGTAAAGTATGGAGATGGCATTTAGTTTAGTGGGGACACAACAGGCTTTGGCAGCTTTCTTGGGATTCTTATAGTGCACCAAGGTCTGGACAATAGCATGTTTTGTTGGGGTGACATTGTCAGTCAAAGGGAAGAAGCAGCCCCCTTTACATTCAAATGCCTCATAATCTTCGGGTGCAATGATCCATTTCCAGCCAATTTCTTTAAAGTGCACACGGAGCGAGGTTCTTCGACAGTAGTGCAATTCAGCGCTCCGCTTGTGCCTGGATAAAGGGTGAGGGCTTCCACTGACAGGCAATGGATTCTGTTTGCGAGCAGTATTGTTCTTTACTACATTCTTAAGTACACCCTCCTGTTCATGCATCATCATGTCCTGCAGTTCCATTTGATTCTCCTTGATTCTGTTACTGTGATCATTAGAAAACACTACCAGCAAGGGCAAATGGCTGGAGTCAGGCTCTACACTGATGTGCAACTTCCCACAAGTGGGATCATCTTGAATATGACTCTCCACAACAATCTCCAGCTGACCACTTGTCTTTGTTTTTTCTACCTTAACCCATCTTTTCACAGTGTTGGACACGTCAAACATCACCCAGCCACATTCTTGGATTTCTTTGGAAACCAGGAAGGATGTCACATGTTTTGGCTTCTCCCAGAGATCTTCTTCAAAGACATCATAAATGGCCATGTTTCCCTGGAGGTGAGAGAAACATCCTGTCTCCTTTTGACAGGCGATGTGGACTCTTAGCTCGGCTCTGGAGACTTCTTCATGCCACGGGATGGAGATATTGAAGAGCAAAATGTGTTTCTGAAAAGGATCCATTTCCAGCGAAGTGAGAGAAGCAACATCTGCAGAAGAAAATGTAGAACTACTATTACCATTATTTATGGCAAAGGAACACAGAAGTATCATCCTATCTGGATGTAGTTTGCAACCAGCAGTCATTGCCAGCCCATTGATGAAGGAAATAATGTGGTTCACACAGAATGCAGGGAGTAACTAAAGACACTGGGAGATTTTCAGCTCAAGCCTGTTGCACCCTCCCTCCTGCCTGCCTACAGGTATGCTCTCTCTAAAAGTTGGTGGCAGAATCAGAAAGTGACAATTCCTTCCCTACCCTCTTTATCTCACTCTTTTCTTGCACAGTCTTTTTAAACAAATCTGGAAATGCCTTTATTTAAAGGGACTGCATGAGGAAGGAATGAGGTAAGGGGTAAGGGCTAAGAAGGGTAAGGGGTAAGAGGTAAGGACTGCATATGTTTCCTTGCAGGTGACCATGGTGAACAGAGGAAGAACAATGATGTCAAGCACCACCCTCCTTTTAAAGCTTCCAATCCGTTATTCTAACTCAGTCAGCATGACGGAGTGGTCTCCAGCCTTGTCCTGGTCAACACTGACACCTGTTGACACCTGAATGAGGGAATCACTGACATGATGTCAGCTGCTCCTGGGCTGAAATGCAGTGGAAATGTTTTTGGGGGATTAAGTTCATTTTCATGAAATTAAAAGCTGATCTCTGCACCTACCGTAGCCTTGCACACCCAAAAAACCCAAGTAGGCTGCAATGCATTTCCCTATCCACTCACCTCACCCTTGTGCATTCAACAAAACAGGAAGTGCAGAACATGCTGGGAGCTTTCAGCATGTCCAACGCTTCCTGTATTGGTGAAAGGGATGACGTGGGAAGTAGGGGACTGGTTTACTACCTTCTGCACACTTTTTTGGGGTGTGCAGTAGTGGCGGGCCATCCCTGCCGGTGGTTTTAATACATGTCATCATCATCATTTTTGTTACAGTGCCTATTCAAAGCAAAGCAAAAGACAGAAGCTGTGCCCCCCCCCCAATAAAATGGAGGTAGTGGTGGTGAAACTAGAAGAGTGGATATACCTTCTCACATTTCACAGAACAAATGTGAGACACCAGGGTACTTTTAACATCACTAGTATTACAGCAAGTTTCACTTTCCCCACCCTTCCATTATCACAAGTTTTGAAGGCTGTTAGGGCCAAACTATTGTACATGTACAAGGGTAGATTATCCCTTATCCTGACATTCAAAATCCAGACAATTCTGAAATCCAGGCATCTTTTTCCAAGATGCCAGGCATCTTTTTTTCAGATCCAGGCATCTGAAATCCAAGACTTTTTAAAAACTTTCTTTCGAAAGAAGGTCTGGTGCTCATTCCCACACACAGGCTATAAGTTCTACTCTCTACTCTGTGATGTGTACTTTGTTGAAGAATGTCGAAGATGCCAGTAGCCATCTGTATGGGCAACAGCAAAAAGAGGAAGAGGAAGCATTCCTCATTATATCTATGCATTTATTCCAACATCCAGAAAAAGCCAAAATCCGGACACCTTCCATCCCAAGCAGTCTAGATAAGGGATAATCAACCTGTTTAAGAAATCCATACGGGTCCCCAATGGTGCTCTGTTTAAATTTTCTACCATTGGTTATATTTCATACCAATTAATTCCAATTAATGTTTTAGAGATTTTTAAAAAGTGGCTCCACCAAATTACCTGAAACTTGCACTGTATACAGTGTAAGGATAGACCTTTTTAGAGGTACAGTTGTTTTGACTGTCCACCCATGTTATCATGTAAGAAACAGGGGTAGAATTTGGGGTTTTTTTGTTTTATGGGGTGCTGTTTCTGAATCTGACTGGGGCCCCACAAATCTGAAATGAAAGTTGCCATTTTGGCTTCCTGTGTTAGGGCAGGGGCTAACCTTTCTCACTGAGTCAACTTTAAAGCTTTCAGGTACAATTAGCACCTGTAATAATTTTTTTAATAATTGGTAGCAAAAATCACCAATGGTAGGAAACACGCGTACTTCAATTCAAACTATAGGCTATTCCATTCAAAGTATTCAAACTTTGTAGGGTTTCTTTATCTTTTTACTTTGGGGGACAAGTTAGGTGAAAAGATAGAGAAAACACATATCTCCTAACCTTTGTCCTGTATTATTTCTAATGTTCTCATGTCTTCAAAGACTGTTGATAAATTATTGCACATGGCAAGACATGTGGAGTTTTTTTATACTCCACAAAACAGTAGAAGATAAGATCAATTATCCAGATCAAATATCATAAGGCTGTAGGCAATCTACTCCAATGTTTACCAGAATCAAGCATCTCACTCAATAGGTGAGCCCACCATCTCTGTATATGTGCAAACATACACAGAATATGCCAGAGTCTCTCACCCTTCTCCCACACGCAGGCAGGCAAGTTCATGACAATTACCAGTGCCAGAAAGCTGCTCTCCTAGAGAAAGAACTAGCTCACACCTATTGAGTCCTCAAATCACTGACAATTGTCAAGCAATTCAGAAAAAAAATCTGCATTTAGAGTGGCTATTCATTGTAATAGCTGAGATGTAATCACAAGCCATTTAGAAAATAGCTGACATTCTCACCTAAGTGTTACAAACAAAAAATAGGTTGTTGTTGCCTTGTCAAGGTACAGAAATACACAGAGTCTACATGCTCACCTGATCCAGATTTGGATCTGTGTGTGCATATCCAAAGCAATTGATCTAGATATATCACTGCAGAAAAATTACTTTTCTCACAAAGCTGATTCTTGCTGTGAGGATGCCCTCAGGGCTCCTTTCCCCACTGCAGGGACATACTAGCACAATCTGTAATGCATCTTTGCTTTCAGTCATCAACTGTAGCTTTACCATTTACCTACTGGGTGAGGGGGAAAAAAACCATGGTGGTGCTTCTGTATATTTGTGAACAAGGTTCACAGGTTGCAGGCACTGGCATGAGTACCTGGGGCCAAATCCTATCCAACTTTCCAGTGGTGACCCAGCTGTACCAAAGAGGCATGTGCTGCATCCTGCAGTGTGAGGACAGTCACAGAGGTCTCCTCAAGGTAAAGGTACAAATATTCTCTTACCTTGGGGTTTCATTGTGGCTGCCTTAGCACTGAAAAATTGAATAGGATTGGGCACTTAGTTGCTTCCCTGCAGCATGGAGGCCTCTCAGTTCCTCAGGCTACAGAAAAGCTAAAATGACCCACTCAGTGACAGAAGAACAGGAACATACTAGTAATAAATTATATGTTGTACAGTGTGGTACAATCAGTCTTGTCAATGGTGCAAGAACACAGAATAAGATTCAAATCAGCACCCGGACAGAGTCCAATAGTCAATTTTATAGTGAGCTGAGAGATGGGATTGATGATTTTGCTTTGTTTTCACATAGGAATCATCTTTGCAGGAACTAAAGGGTTATTTCTTGAAAGCTTATTTCTAGCTGCTAGAGAAGACAAATCAATGGGAAAGATTTTTTTTTTCTCCACAGCTTGTTCTAGGGCTGGGGTGGCAGGGAAAGGTTAAAGGTTCACCTTAGAAGCTGCAAGCTGCAGAAACCAACTCTATCAAAAAAATAGGGTTTTTCCCAGCAGAGAAGGGTCAAGGAAAGTGCACAAGACTTCTTGTCTCCAGTCATTAGAAGAGGAGCAAAACAGAAGCCTGCAAAAGTGTACCAGAAGCCTACAAAAAAGACCTAATTAGGTTGCAGCAGTCAAAGCTTTGCCAAAAATTCAGTTTTGCACAAATGAACTTCTTACTCCATGACTGATACCCTAGGGCCCCCTGCTGGACATTCCTGAAGTAAGCAAGCTGTGTGCTCACTGAAGAATGAGATTTTTTAAGATTTTCAGAAGTAAAAGCAGCTTTTTATCAAAACGTCCATAGAAATTAATGCACAGCACCATGGACAGAGTGCCATTTTTGCACAGTAAACAGAAAACCTTTAGTACCATTGGTAGTCAATATGACCAATTTCAGTTCAGGTATATGGGAATATTTTGACTTGGTTCCAAACACATGTTTCCCCAAGGGTAGGGGGGCTGTACATGCTTCAAAAGGCAAAAGGAAAAGTGCTGCACAGAAGTGCCATGGTAGTAAATGGGTAGTAAATGAAAACAACAGCAATGCCCGCATTGTGTGTAATGTGTGATTTCAGGGCTGGCTTTAAGCTAATTGGACCAACTGGGCTACCTGCCTAAGGGGATCCTGCACTCTAGTCTTGTCAAATACAGTACACACAACAACACATTTCAACAGACACCTAACACCACATTGCAGGTTTTGTACAGAAAAGTAACTATTTTAAATTTTCATCTGAATTCTTAAGAAGTCAGTAGTGTTTGTTTATACCATTTATTTATGCCCCACCTTTCCCATGCCTAAGCAAAGGCCCAAGGTGGCTTACCGAGAACAAACAAAATGCAATGTAACCACAATAAGTTAAAAACACATTAACATAACAACATTGAACATTAACAGGAATGCAGAGAGCGTACAAGAATGAAAACTAGACCCAATTCTCCATAATTTGGAGGGTGAGGGAAAAAAACTGCAGGGGAAGTGTCAATTGGCCAGGGGAGTGAACATCTAAGACAATATACCAGAAGGACAGAGGGTAAACAGCCAACAGTTTGAGCATATGTATAAGAACAATTAGATAAAAGTGGAGAGGTTTATTTTTTTAAATAGGCACGGAGCACCAAACTAATCTGTGTAATATGTAGAAGTGTTTGAAAATGGTGTTCTTTATTTTACTCAGAAGTAAGCCCATTGTGTTCAGAAAGACAGACTATAAACCTATCTTACTGGAAACAAACACTTCTCGTAATATGTCCTGGTGGTGTGCTTTGTTTTGTCATATTGGCTAGGATCCACAAAATTGAACAGAACTTTAGCAGGGGTATTGGGGGATTTTGCTCATGCTGTGGCCACACTCTGGACTGTACCTGTTAGGGCTCCGCCTGCTTACAAACAACCAAGGAAACCAGCAAGGCAGTTCTCTGGCACTGTTGGCCACCCAACGAGGCAGTAAGCAAAAATAATGCACCAGACAAGAACACCTTGTTGTAAGTAGAGTACTTGTTATTCAGTTTCAAGGAACAAGCACACAGAGTAGTCGGGATCCAGTCTGGGGTCAAGTTACACAGATAAGACAAGCAGTACGAAGCTATAGTTTAGACCACGCACTGGCAGCACCCCTCTTCTTTCCTCTCATGACAAACAACCCACAAAGTATAGGCTAGGACCCTCCACATTTACACCAGCATCCACCAATCAGAAGGGAATGCTGAGTCACTGTTGGTGCACTGTTGGTGCTGGCAGTCTAGACCTCAGCACAGATGTGCTGCTAATTGCACTGCTCCCGGCACTCCAGCTCTGCAGTTTCCAGGTGGAAAAGTCTCCAGACCTAACACAGGCCTGAGAGTACCTCCTGCCACGTGCTATTTTTAATTGGGAAATACTTCCTTTGAAAGCATATGGTGGCACAACTGAAAGTGGATCTGCGATGGAGGCAAAGTCCTAAAAGCCCCGTCCCTGCTGCAGTTCAGCTAAATCTCCTAGTCACTAAAAGAAACCCATACATGGTGAGAGGAGGAAATGATAAGGATATTTAAGAGCCGAATGTCCTCATCTGCATCTGATCAGGTCATGAACATGTCATGGGGCATACCAGGATGCTGCTCCTGGACTGGGATTTTTCAAAGGTAATAGTGCCAAAGGGAAGCCCCAGCAGAGTGCTCAGTCAGCTCAGTGGCACTATATTGGCCTAGCAGTACGTCTGCGGTACTACTAAGGCTTGGCCCTGGTTACAAGTAGTCAGACGTGTGAGCAATAACATATAAAAAGGAGCAAAACAAAAGCAAAACAGAGAGATGAAGGGAACTAGAAATAAAATATAGCTGCAAACACAAAATGAAACTTAACACACTTGGGTACGTCACTCAGCACCGTTTACTTGGGTTCCCCGTGGTCCTTCACCTCCCAATGCAAGGAGGAAATTGCTTGAAGCCCTAGTGAAGTTGGAGCTCACAGGGTGATCAGATACAATGGAGGACACAGTGCCTAAGATGTGGAATAGTCAAATCAATATGCTGAGGACTGAGCTGGCTTGCAACAACATGTCAGGGCAATAGTTAGGACCAAAGTAGTTGTATCTGTCAAAGCTCTATATATTTGTCTAGCATTGAGGACCAGAGAACAGAAAGTAGAGATGGACAGAGTTATTCTGCTCACATCCAATTTGGGTATAATTCATTGAAAGAGGATAGATTTAGAGTAGATCTGCTGGAAATTAAATTTCCAATAGATGGATGTTGGATTAATTATAAATTTTAAATTAAATTGATCCACCTTTTTAACCAGAGCATGTCTAGAATGGCAAGGTCTCTTGGCATATATTGGGAATATAATAGGGCCTATAAGCCTTGGAGCGTGTGATCCTTTCTTCAGCATGGATTACGCCTCCTATCTGGCTCCATAGAGCCACCTGAGAGGGTGGGGTTGGTGGGAAGGGTCTGATCCACACTGGGTGAAGAATGACAAACTTCACACTGATTCCAAAAAGAGCAGGCTTCACCCCTATTCCAACTATGTGCAAGTCTGACCCTCACTTCTTATATTCCTTGAGCTGTCTAGATCCCTTTGCTCTTCAGGCAAACTGGTCAATCGGCTTCCTGCTTCTGGCACACTGTAGAATTTTGAGAGCGCAATCCTAACCTGGAGTTAGGCCGGCACAGTTAGGCCAGCAAAGTTTGGCCGGCACAGGGGACATCATAAAGTCTGTTTTGACCATATTCTGAGTCAGAGGTCAGCACACAGATGTGCACCATCCTCCCTGACTCAGAGACTGGTCCAAATGTGTTATATGGTGGCTCTTGCATCAGACAAACTTTGCTGGCTTAACTGAGCCAGCCTAACTCCAGGTTAGGACTGTGCTCTGAATTACATAGCTTGAACTGGGGAGGGGAACCTGCTGGATGAATAGGTGGTCCTGCTTTTGTGCTGGAGGATGGTCCCGACTCGCTCATTATCTCGTTCAATTTATAATCTGCCAGAAATCTAAACGAGTGTACAACATGCTCTACCCTTGAATGGACTAACCACACACAAAGCAATTCAGTAAAATCTTTTAAAGGAGGAAGCCAAGTGTATGTGAGGGAGGCCCAGTCCCCCAACAACAACAAATCTTCCCCACAAAGAAGGAACATGAAACAAAGTAATACACTGCACATATCCCAGGGGGAAAAAACGTTCTTGGTCATCTGGCATAAACCCACCTCATCTCTATTTCTAGTGACATATTCCTATCCCTCCACAGGAACTGGAGTATCAAGACAGACACACCAGTAGTTTCTGAGTGGCTGGCCTGAATGATTCTCTGCACTTGAATGAATGTGTTCGGATAAATGGGGACACATCAAACTGCACATTCCTGATTCATGTTTTCCTCCCAGCTTCTTGTTTAGTTATCTTACCAAGTTCAGAGCTGAGAAACTCAGTGATCCTGAGAGACAGTATTTGATGACGTAGTATTCAGTTGCAGAATATGCTCCCCGATATGAAAGATCCCCTCCTTGGCTCATAGCTTGGGATTCCTGTTTTGCTACATTTGGAATGCATTACCTCTACCTTTCCTTTAGTGGGCTTAGTCACTATTTGCCTTAAGGCTGTTTGCCTTAACGCTCCAGATGTCTATGCCATACAGTCCAAACCCTTAATCTCAGTTGTTAGTGTCTAGTAGGTAATAAGAGAGTTCCTACCCCCAGGTACATACTTCCAATACAACTGAGGGCACAATCCTAACCTGGAGTTAGGCCGGCACAGTTAGGTCAGCAAAATTTGGCCGGCACAAGGGACACTGTAAGGTATATTTGGACCACTCTTGGAGTCAGAGAGGCCAGTACACAGATGTGCACCATCCTCCCTGACTCCAAGAGTGGTCCAAATGCACTTTACGATGTCCCTTGTGCTGGCTAAACTTTGCTGGCCTAACGTCAGGTTAGGACTGTGCCCTAACTAGCTTCAGGTGGCTGCTTCATTTGCACATCTCTTCCTGCCCCTAGATAATTCTCCCTAAAAAAAACCCAGTCTCTTCAGGCCCTCTTCCCAGCTACCTATTACAGGTTTCATATGAGGAGGGAGGGCATAAATATAATTGGCTGTGATGTGTCAGGGAGTGATGGCAGTGAAGGTGAATGCACCTGGGTGTGTTTGTGGGGGTGGGATTTGACTCCACTCCCACACACACCCAGGAGCCACACCCTTGTGTATATCTTGTCAGTAGATAGAATTGCTGAACACATTGCATTTTATCTTCATTTGTCTGTCTTCCGAATTCTCTTCCACACTTGATTGTATTCTCCCTCAAATGCAGTCCACACAATTATATCCGTCTTTTTAATGTTGGAAAAAAAACATACTGAGCCCCAAAGACCTCTGATTTAAGTGCCACAATTAAAACATTTCTCATTCACACCTGCAGCACAGAACGGAGAGTGGCTAAAAGCCAAGAGTACTTCCTTGATACCTAGTGCTAATTCTTAACTTCCTCAAGGATCCAGATTTGGTCATTGTCAAAGAGAGGGCTCTTGACTGGACAGACCAGAGATAAGTGGAACAGGTTCAGAAGTGCAGGTTCAGGATTCCATTTTGGTAGTTACTGAGGCTCAGCACTTCCTCACATTGTCCATTGGGCATGGGAAGTGTGCCTTATGTGCGATTCATGCTCACGTTCATTCTCTTGAAACCAAAATTCCATAATTCTTGAGGAATAATTAGCCTAGAACAATAGACGATTCATAAATATGCAGAGACGATCCTGTAGGGGGAAAGCTCTAAGATTTGCAGGAGCCTGAGCTCTTGTGTAATGCCCCCCCCACCTCCAGAGGCATTTGCAGCTCAGAGAACAAACCTCTGACCTGGTTCTCTGAGCTGGCTCTGGCTCTAGAGGTGAGGGGAAGGGGCCACATTACACAGGGGCTCAGGCTCCTGCAACACTTAGCATTTTGCCCCCCCCATAGGAATGCCACTGAATCCCAGAAACCTTTGTTAACAGCACTCTAGTCTCCACCAACATTTGCTGCTTATGAAAGGAAGGGAGAAGTATCAAAAACATTTGACAGGCAAATCCCAGACTACCCTGCCAAATTATTGCTGCAATCATTCTTTTAACACATGATCACATTTTTCACAGCATATAAGAAAACATGCAGAAGGAAAAAAAAAGCTGGCTAATAGAACATGCAAAATGTGAATTAGGGTTTCCTCAGTAGCCCAGGAAACCGCAGTGCCAATAAAACAACTCATACCTTCAGGACTGAAGCTTCGCACAATGTTGGATATGGGGCTGGAGGACTTGTCCTTGGTGTATCTGTTATACAAATCAATCATGAACTGGGGCGGCTCCTCTTTCATCTTCTCTTGTGAAGGTATCTCTGTCAAATTCAAGCTCCTTAGGAAATTCGCTTTCAAGTTCTCCAAGAATGCATTAAAGTTAGAATGAGCTTCTGTCTCCGCATTTCTAAGGTCAGCATAGTTTTTATGAGAGTTTTCCATCCCAAGTAACCTGCCATGATTTTCAAAGGGCTTTCCACTTGTCAAGTGAATGACGACAACATTCAGAAGAGCCAAAGCACCAAAATAGTACATTATACATGTGTTCAGTTTTCCACAGGAGAAAAAGTCAGCCATGATCCAGGAGACTAGACGTCTTGTCTGATTACAAACCGAAGAACAAGCAAGGAATACTAAAGGCCAGCTACTTTCTGGAACAGTCGTCCGTCCCCCCCCCCCCCCCGTCGAGCCCCAGACCCTTGTGAGTCGTCAAGCAGATTGGTCCTGCCCTTGCTCTTATCTCAGTCATTGATGCTACATTTGAGTCGCTTATCTATTAAAGCTCTCCACTAATGAAGATTCTGTAAACATCAGGCAAGCACACATGGCTGGTGGAAGCACATGGCACCCAGGAAAGAATCTATGTTTCTCTTTTTTGCGGTCGTCATTGCTTCATTATGTAGCTTTATCATTTCCTTGCCAGCAACAATTTGTATTTCAAAAATGCTTAGAAGGGGGTATGGGGTAAAGATGAATGTTGCCTTAGTTCCCACAGCAAAGAAAGCCAAGATGGACATAAAAAACAAAATCAATTTTTGGTAAACATAACACCCTCATATCTGTTTTAAACTTCCTTATCAAAAATACACCCATCCAAAAGACTTCTGATCTGTTGCAAGACACAAATTTCTTAAATATCTTTTTTTTTTTAATTTTCTGCCAAGCACTATTATTTGTACACAGAAGAAGATCTGTTTTCTGTTCACTCATTTCCAGGACTGTTTATTTTCATTTTTGAAAAATATGGTAGTATTTTCTGGGTTTTTCTAAAAATTCATTTTCTGATTATTTTTTATCCCTTTGCATTTAAAATTCTTTAAATAGCAGACATAAAATATAGTCTTTGATAATAAATTTGAATTGAATTGAAATAACATTATCATTACATGTCATGGAATAAACATCATAGAATATAATAGTACATACTGACTCCAGTGGAGTTAGGATCTCTATGGAGACTTCATGAAGTCCTGGTGAATCTTCAAGGGAAGGGAGCCTCATAGTTGTAGGACAATCATTGTGAATGGTCCTGATGCCTGGACATGGCATACGGATAAAGGTATTATGAGAAGGTAGCTTCTAAGGTGTGTTGGGTCGTAAGACATCCCAAAATATGAAAGTCAAAATTAGCCCATTGAAATGTGGCCAGGAGACAATGGCCAGTGCATAGAATACAGGCACCATAGGTTCCCAGAGTCTGAATGGACATCAGCTAGGATGACAGGATTGCAATGTAGTAATAGCTGGCAGAAATAAAGCAGTGCTGCTCCAAGAACAAGTTGCTGGTTTTTGTGACCTACAAAGTAGGCTTGATGAATTTCAAATGGAATACCCCCCAACTTCGTTCAGTGCATGAAGGAATCAGCACTATTCCTGATGCAATATAGATGTCCAAGCGTACAGAAAGGATAAAGACCTCACATCTTCTTATTCTTTTACAGCTCCTCAGAAACTCTAATCTCTTCTGCCTGACAGATACACTATCTGCTGATGAGGGCTGGGCAGCTTGTGAATGGGAAATAGTCTATTTGTGGCTGTCACATCAAAAAGTTAAGTCAGGAAAACAGCAGGTAAAGCTTTCCTGTGTCTTGGGCAGCGCAATCCAAGTGCTCCACTGAGCCAGCGCAATTCCCTTGGACTGGCTCCCGAGTGCTCCAAACATGCCGTAAAGCATGTTCATGGCCACTTGGGAGCAGGTTAGTCCAGTGCGCGGACATGCATTGGCCTAGAAGTGCTGGATCCGGACCTGGAGAAGGTAGGTTTGCACGAACCTGGCAGGCGCAGATCCAAGTAGCCCCATAGGGGTGTCTGGGGTACAACACATGGTAAGGGGACAAAAATCCCCTTACTCTGTTGCACTCCAGCCGGCACCTACCTTAAACTGGACACAGTGCAGGCAACTCACCCTGCCTATTCCACCCCTAAAAAACAAACTCACCAAAAGTCCCTAAAATTTCACCCCTCTCTGCTCTGCCAACAAGTTATCTCTATGAAGGGCTGGTGAAGAGCAGTCTGAAATCCTGGAGAGTCGTCTCTGAAGCAGTGTCTCTTTGCTCACTTTACTCAGCTCTTGACTGGATGAAAGGAGGAATGGGAACTGATGTTCTTCCAGCATGTTCTTAAATAGGTATCCCTTCATAGGATGATAACTAACTCAATGGATGATAATGGAGAAAATGAACTGGCAAGCTATAATGTACATAGGCAACAGAGATCATACTTCATGAGGGAAAAGAGCACATGAGACACTAAAGGAATTGCCACTACTACAGGTATTAGTACACTTCTTGATTTATTATTTTTGTTAACATTAAATGATCATTCCAAAGATGTCATTTGCAAAAATATAAATTTGGATATTTACTTTTAGTCAATAAAAACATATTGCTTGTAATGTCTGTTATTATTCCAAGGATGTACACCTGACTAACTAATATTTTGTTTAATGACAAAAAAGCTCTCTGGGGGGTAGAGTTCCACAACTTTTACTTCATAAAACAAAACACATAAGAAATGGTAACCAAAAGTAGATATACTGTAATGATTATCTATTTGTACTTATACATTGCACTACAATTAATTAGATAGATAGATAGATAGATAGATAGATAGATAGATAGATAGATAG